>JACDOX010000193.1:1201631-1300217 GCA_014549065.1 Cardinalis cardinalis
AAAAAAAAAAAAACAACACAAGAGAGCAGGAAACCTTAGGCCTGAGGTCAGCCAGGGCATGCACACATCTGCTCTTCTCACAGCCTTGGCAGAGGTGATGTGGTCACAGCTATCTTCCCAGAGTGACCCAACGTCCCTGTGTGTGCAGGCACAGGGAGCTCTCCTCCAGAGGTGCTTCCAGGCAGGAGGGAAATCCCACAACCAGTAAGGGAAGGGATACAAGAGCCATGAAGAGTTTGCTGGGAACTGTCTGCACCAAGCCTCCTGCCTTRCACAGTGGTATCAAGATGTCCCCAAATGCAGCTCTCTGACCACCTCAGAGCTGGTCTGGTCTCCCAACAGAGCTAAAGCTCCTCCCAGCTCAGCTGCAAAGCCACAGCCCCTGCTCCACTCCTGGCACAGCATCCCGGGGCACAGGGGACACAGAACTGGGTGCTGCAGGCACCGTGGGGAGCTGGGCTGGCTTTGGAGACAGGGCTGGAAAGCATCCACCCAACAGGCAAAGTGGTTATGGATGGGTGCTGGGCATACAACAGAGGGAAGCAAGCAGGAGCCCAGCYAGGAGAAATCCCAAGTTTTAAGGGAATGATACAGAGAGAAGCAATACATGGTGCACCTGCCCAGAGGCTACAGGGGAAAGCACATAGAGGAGGCCAGGCTGTGCCACTCTGGAAATCTGGCTGAGTATATTTACACACACATACACACACACGAGAGACTTCCTCACACTATAATCATGATAAAAAATGGAAAAAAAATCACATTCACACAAAAAACATAAATTTGAAATAATTAATAGCACCAGTGTGTGTCAGATAATAATTTCTTCCCCGCTACGCAAACGTACAAAGTTGCATAGTGTTTAAGGATAGATATATACTGGATCTCAGGGAAAGGGGGAGGGATGCCAGGCTGGAGGCAAGGGGGAAGCTGCAGAGGACGCTCTTGTCTGGGAGCAAGGGGCCCCCTGCTGCTCCCAGCCAGCAGCAGCAGCACTGCCTGGGCAGGGAGCCTGCAGGGAAGCCCYGGGAGTGGTGTAAAAGGCAGAGCTGCCACCTGAGCCTGGCCTGAGGTCCCTGTGCTGTGGCAGCTTTATGGTGACTGGGAGATTTGGAGGCAAAAAGAAAGGAGGGCACCAGGAAATTCCAGCTCTTCCTCCCAGCTTTAAAACAGGCAAAAGGCAAGAGCAATGGCAGGAGAGATAAAAATCCCACTGTCCTCCTTCAGGAAAAAGATGGGGAGAAAGAAAGATCTTTCCATTTCCATTCATGTGCCCCCCTCCTTCCCCACCCAAAGACATTCAGCATGGAGGCCAGTGCAGCTSTCAGAACTCTCTGGAAGGCAGCTCTCCTCTTCAGCAAGACTTGTCCTGCTTCAACAAACTCATCTGTCAGTCTGACATTCCAAGCCCAGAAAACCAGATCCTCTGGAAATTCAGTAGSAACAGATGGGAATGCAGCTTGTGGCTTCCACACTCTGGCAGTCTGGACTAGCCAGCAGGTAGCAGCTTTCAGACCAGACCCAAAACTTCTCACAGAACAGAAGYGGGGCTGGCAAGATCCACCACTCCACCAGTATCCCATCTTCCCAAAGAGCCCTAATCAGAGGCTGCCTTTCTCTCATAGCAATGCATTCTCACAGAAAGCATTTCAGAAAGAGGCTTCAGCTATTTTGCCAAAGGCTACCAACACTGTTGGATTGGCCGCTACCTAATGATGAAAAAAATAAATTCACAGGGTTAGAAGYTGGGAAGAAGGATCTGAATTGAATGCAGCTATACTGGCCATTACAGTAATACTTTGGTAGCCATCCCCTTCCTTCATAGGGACAAAGAGCTCCAGGACTGAGGATTTTACAGTCAAAGGGAGAAGACAGGAGAGAAAGTTGTGTTAGTTTTGCCTTGCTGTATACAGCTCACATGGTTATTTCTGAACCACAGTATAAAGAGTCCAGAGCATCTCTCATCCTTGCACTAATCAAAGGGAAACTGTGTCTGAGGAAGGGGCAAAGGTGGAGTGCTCAGGAAAACAATCTATATTAAAAAACCCCTTTGATGCCCAAAGACGGATATTTAATTTGCTTCTCAAAAAAAAACCCCAAAGAAAGAAAGAAACAAACAAACAAAAAAAAACCCACAAAAAAACCCCCAAACAAAACAAAACAAAAAATTAAAAAAAAAAAACAACAAACCAACAAAAACCCCCAAAACTTTCAACTTATCCTGATTTGAAAGGAAACAGTGGCTGCGAGCAGCAGAGTTGGGGATTTGGAGAAGGCAATGTGTGTTAAGGCACTCCATGGCTGAACCACCACTCACCAGGGCGATTCCCCCCACCCCCAGCACACCCTTAGGGCTTCTCAATGGACGGGGTGTTGAAACAGCCAGATGGCAAGGTCTTCCTGATGTCTTCCAGGTTGCTAATGTCCTTCAGGATCTCTTCAATGTCCCTGTTGTARGCCTGTATCGCATCATCTTGCTTCTTGGCTTCTCTCTCAAGGAAAGACACTTTCTGGTCCAGGTCACTGTCTTTCATCTGGTCTTTGGCACTGTTCAAGGTACCTTCAATTTCATTCAGTTTGTTCAAGTCCACTGTCTCCAGTTGCCCTGAAAAGCCAGAAGCAAACAGTGAAGTGCATTAAAACCTCTATGGCACCCKGGCTGCTCACACAGCTGAGCCCACAGCAGATCTCCATCAGGGCATCTCCAGCATCTGAAACAGGACCAACCATATGGGTGACATCTCCACTGTCTCAAGAAGTCTTCAGTTTGCTGAAAACCAACACAGAGCACTGCCAAACAAGCTCTGAGGCTACTTGGGAAAGAAAAAAATCCCAAAGTCCTTGCCAAAACCACACAAACCCAATTGCAAGAGATCAACAGATCCATCTGGTTCCTCAAACAAAATGGGCTAGAAGCCCAGCACACATCAGGAAAACACTCAAAAGCATAGAGAACATTGAAGACAGTCCTACCTAGTTGATCCAACAGGTCATTAATGACAGTGAGCAGACTGTTCACAGAGTTCTTAGCTTTTCTTGCATTGTCTTCTGCCTCCTGGGCAGCCTGTGAGGCCTGYAGGATATAAAAAAAATGAGAGCACAAAAAAGGTGTAGGGATTATAAAACTGTTGCCTCTCCTCTGCAGTTAGTCACCACATCACTGCCTTCTCACCCCAGGATAACAATCCTGCACAAAGATCTTTATCACAGGGCTGGGGAGAAGACTGACAACCTTCAAGTAATCAGTTTTCTGAGTATTTCAGGATGGAGATCCCTGAAMACTGAGCAGGATTTTGCAGTAAAGGGCAGGATGGAATCAATAGGGCTATACAGTCAGGTTTTAGCTATAATAAAAGGAAAAGTAGCTCTCAAGTTCCAGCAGGGAGCCTATGCTAATGCACCAGAACTTGTCTCCTTTTTAGTCCCACTTAAAACTTGGAAGAGCCAGAATACCGGCTGGACCCAGCGCTGTCTTTGCACGAGGAGAGCAGGAGGAAAGGCTCCATTGCCAGGACAGCAGGGAGAAGGCAGCTCCTGGCCACTGCTGTCACCTCAGTGCCAGCAGTACTCACCTCATTTGCCATCCTCATATCCTGCTCAGCATCRGCCTGCTTCCGCTTCAGCTCCTTCTCTGCATCCTGCAGCTGCTTCATCATGTCATCCACCTCCCTGGCCAGTCCCGCCACATCAGCAAAGGTCTTGTCGGCTTCGGCTCTGGTAGCAGCAGCACTCTGCAGCCAACAGGTGGGAGAGGATGGAAAAAGGTGGTGAATTCAGGGACAGAACTTCCTTCAATCCCTCTCATCAAAATGCACTGACTTCCTATCTTGCCATATTTTGCATGTGCAGTGGGGAATACAGCAGGGAGCATATGGGGCTCATCAGGAAATACTGTAACAGGAGTTCCTGCAATCCCACAGCAGGATCTCAGGGGGGTGAGCTGCAGCACACCCACCTTCTGAACAGAGCTGGCAATCTTCTCAGCATCATCTGCTCTGGCCTTGGCCTCACGGGCATCAGCAGCAGCGTTGCCCAGTGCCAGCTCTGCCTGCTGAGTCTTGTTGTTGGCCTCKGCAATGGTCTGGCTGATGGCAGGGATCTTCTTCAGCGCCTCCTCGGCCGCYGTCTTGTTATCGTTCACCCGCTTGTCAAAGTCTAAGGGGCAAAGCACATCCTYACCATGTGCTCCAGCACAGCCTTGGGATGCTCCTTTGATCAAGCTACCCAAGGCTTTGCTGCTCTGACATTGGAGGGATGAAGAGCAAACTGGGGTCATCTCTCCCTACTGCACATCTTCTGATGCTAAATAAGGAAGTTAAAAGGTAATTTCCAGTCCCTGAAAACACTTATACTTTTTTCTTAAAGATAAGCAAGCCAAAAGAACACAYCCAACACTCAGATAAGGGCAATAGCAGGGCCTCTTTAACTAGAATATCCAACTGCCAAGTGACTTGTCACCCTGGAATTGAAGGATTCACTCCAAGTGCTTCCTCTTTACCTTTCAGGTTCCGGAGAATGGTATTGGCCTCCTGTAGTGTGCCACTGCTCTTCCGAGCAGCTTCTTCAGCCAGGGCTTTTGCTGCATCTGCTCGAGCCAAGAGCTGGTCTGCAGTCTGAGGAGACAGGACATGTGCCAATGCATTCCCACTTTCTGAAGGACAATCGTGTAAGTGTATCAAAAAGCACTCTTAAGCCTCAAACAAGAACACCATCCAGAACAGCAGTGCTTCCTCTCAGACCAGATGAGTGGATGTACTTTGGGAATACTGCTCTGAATACAAAGCTGACACCACATCTGGCAAATATCTCCTATTTTCCCACACAGCCTCAAAGCCATTGCTTTTAACCTCTTTCTGCATCTTTTTGGGGCCATTTTTCAGCATTCTTACAATCAATAAATAACACTAAGATGAAACAATTTGCATCTGGCCAGTTACTTGTCTTCCTTGTTTTTTTCTCCCAGGGAACAAAAGCCTGCACAAAGTGGAACTGACCTGCTGCTCTGTCTTCCCTTTCTCCAAGAGGTTCTTTACTTCAAGTTCCTTTCCTTTCATATCTTCTCTCAAGTCCTCGTAATCCTTTAGCTTCCTGGCAATTAGTTGATCCAGTTCCTCTGCTTCCTTCTTGATCTTATTTGCTTTATTCTGCAGGTGGAAATCACACAGAGAGATTCCAGAATGTTAAAGAATTCCTGAACAGGTGGTAAATTTTTCCACTTCTACATTCAAGTGAAGACGTCTGGCAAACATCTCATATTTCTGTCTTTCAGAAACTGGGGGAGGTGGGGTTTATGTAGGTGGTTTTCTGCATTTACATCTCCTGCATAAATATTGCAATTGCATAAAAGCTGGATTATGCCTAGATGGACAAGAAGCGTTGTCCACAGAGTGTTTTTATGCAGAGAACATTAGCAGAGCACATGTAAGGTATGCCAGCAACCTAGCAATCCTCAGAAATCGTGCACCTGATGGTGCCCACATGTACCTCTAGCCCCGTGGAATCCACAGTAGGCAGGCTGGTGAGGTTAGCATAGATCTGCAGGGCTCTGTTTCCAGCTTCCTCTGCCTCCGCAAGCACCTTGGTGGCCTGTTTCTCTAGGTCTCGAGAAATATTCCTTGCTTGATTGTACCTAAAAAATCCCCAAGGATCCAGTTATGAAACAGTAGTTTTTGTAGAACTTAACTTAGTAAGAGAGTGGAGAGGCTAAGAAATCAAAAATCACCTCCCACAAAATCCAAAGCATACAGAGGGTTGTCTTAGTTTTAAGCAYTGCTCTAAAGTCAGGAAATAAAAACAATTTTCTGTTACTGACTCACTTCTGGTTGAGCTCATCAATATCAATTGCAGTTTGGTTTTCTCCAGCCAGGGTTTTCAGCAGCAGTTGATATGCTTCTGTGGAAGTATCATTTGCAGCCTTGGCTGTGCGAACAATCTCATCAGCTTCCTTTTTGTGCCTGGACAAGATGACAAAAGAAAAATAATGCCATTAGATTTGTCAGCCAATAGCTTTTATCYTCTGCTTTTGATGATATTCTCTCTTACTTTTCCTTCTTTTTTTCCCCCAGATTTACATACAGGAGATGCTGAAGCATTGGTAATGGAAGATGGTTGCCATGTCTGTCATCTACAGGAGCAATGTTTGCCCCCWGAGCTACACAGCCACCATCTCACAGCACCAGTCCCTTAAGCAGCAAAGGGTGTGTGCTTCCCAGCCAGCAAATGAAATTCTGCTTCCCTCTTGCAGAGAAGAGCAGGGGCCTGACAAAGGCCATGATGAGTGTGTCTTGCCACAGCCTACCTTTCTGCAAGCTTACGGGCCTCTTCTGCCAAGTGAGTCATGTTGTTGGGGTCCCCACTTTGTTCTGGAGGTGTAATGGACTGAAAGAGGAAAAGAAAGGGAAAAAAAAAGAAAAAAACCCCTTAAAGCTCTTTTTTCATCTTTTATTTGTATTTGCTTTAAATATTTATTGTCATGATCTAAATGCTTAGAGATGTGTCTAACCTACTTCTCACTTCTCTGTATGTTTTTCTTAAGCCCATGCAGTTTCTACCACTGGTTACCCCTTGAAAAACAACAGTGCTAATATCTATTTAAGACTTTTATGTTGCTTTGGGCTAAGATACCATCTGTGACTGACAGTGGTGAACTTCCTCCATTGATTTCCTATGATCTTGATGCAAATTTACTGTTTGAGGGAGAGAGCAAGTGGAGAAACACACCAGAAGCACAGAAGGAAAGGCCCTCAGCCTCTCCCAGCTGTGTGGGACCCCAGCACACACTCACCACGTTGTCAGCTGCCATCTTGGCCCTCTCCAGCATATCAGAAGCCATGCTGATCAGGTCCTCAGTGTCCTCCACCCGCACCCGCGCCTGCTCCGCCAGGCTCTCCGTGTCCTGCACTGTGCCCTGGATGTTCCTCAGCCTGTTCAGCTGACTCACTAAGGTGCTGTTGATGTCTTTGAGACGATCCATCAGGCCCTGATCTACATCTGAAACACAGGACAGAAAAGAGAGGAAGCAAAATTAATAAGAGCAGGAAGAGAAGCTGGAGCAGCAGCTTACCACGGCAGGCACCATTTTGGCAGGTTAATCCCCTACGGGAAGGGAACCAGGCAAACCCATTTCACAAGTCACTTAGCTTGAGATCAAAGTCATAATCAGAATGTGCACCAAACAGGAGAAATGAAAAGCCATTAACTGCTAATAAAACAATCCTGCTGGTTGTTGGAACTGACTCTGATGGGAGATTTTGTGTGCAGACTCATGTTTTACCTCTCATGTTTACCTCATGTTTTACTTCTCTCATTGACTTAAAATGACAACAGAGCTGTTCCTCAATAGGTATGAAATGTCTGTTTGGTGAATTCCCTTTAGCTTATCTCCTAGAAATTGAGCAGAGACGGATGAATAGTGCAGACATACATTTTTCTACACTCAGGGCAACAATGGCTACTCTGAAGAAAGACCTAAGGAGCTCCATATGGAGCAGCCAGGAGCTGTGTGGAATAGCAAACCAACTCCAAACTCTCCTCAACCAAAGGGGTGGCAAAAGCTGTGAGCCTTGGTTCTCACATATGTAGGATTTATAAGGCACCCACACTTCACCAAGTTTTTGGAACATCAGGTAACTCCCCACAACAGCATCTTAATAACAGAGGCATCCCAGCACAGGTATGTATGTGTCTCACAACCATGGCAGTAACTTTTGAAAAGCTGAGAGTGTTACCAAGAATTATAGTGCAAGCAGAAGCCCATAGAACACCAAAATTAAGACTGGTCAAATATCTTGACCTTGCAGCACATCTTAAGTATTGAACATGAACATTTCACACATTTCAAAAACATACTACCACAGAAAAACAGAAATAACTTCTTCAGGTGTGCACAGATTTTTGCCAGGGTAGTTTTTGTTGCATTTACCTGTCTTAGTAAGAGAACAATCTGGAGCTGGGGAAGAGTTTGGAGCACAAGTCTCATGAGGAGCAGCTGAAGGAGCTGGGAGGGGTTGAGCCTGGAGAAAAGGAGGCTCAGGGGGGASCTTCTGTCTATCTACAACTCCCTGACAAGAGGATGCACCCAGGGTGTTGGGCTCTGCTCCCAAGGAACAGGGACAGGATGAGAGGAAACAGCTTCAAGCTGTGCCTAGGGAGGTTTTGGTTGGATAGTGGGAAATTTTTTTTCCCTTAAAGGGCTGTCCAGGGAAATGYTGGAATYACCATCCCTGGAGAGATCTAAAAGCTGGGGGGATGTGGCACTTGGGAACACGGGTTAGTGGTGGCCTTGGCAGTGCTGGGGGGCAGGGAACAGTYGGACTTGATCTTAAGGGTCTTTCCAAATAAATGATTCTATGATTCCAATACAGAGAGAGAGATCAAAAATTCSACCACAAAACCAAACCCACTCCCTCATCCTTCTCCAATCCCCACCCTGCTACCCCCTTATGTAGGACTATTATCTAGGTAGTAAAAAATCTACCTCAGCTAAAGCTGAGAAAAGCTTAAGCAACCACTCTCACTGGCAGGAATGCCAAGTAAATGCCAGCATTAGATGCTTTTTCCCAGCTTCACAGAAAGGGGACAAATTTTCCCAAAATGGTCTGAAATTACTGAACCAGCTCCCAGGGGAACATCTTTTACTGCAAAGTCAATAGTCTTCTTCAGGCTTCTCTTTTCCAAAACACACATCATCTTATACATTAAAGAGACCCTAAGGACAAACCACTGTCACAAACATGACAAACATCCTGTGGTAGTGGTGACAACACAAGAATCAATTTGAAACAGAGTTTAACAGGAAAAACAGCATTCTTCAGAATATTCTACACTTGATGGTGGGATAATTAAGTTTGCCATCAGGATTTTGAAGCCTTCATTCTGATTGCTGATGATCAGATCAACAAGAACTACTTGATCCCAAGATGTTTGAGCAAATTTAAAGCATAATAAGTATACTGGAAAGTTTTCTGCTTGTTTAACCAATAAAATCTTCCTTTGCATCAASAGAAGAGGGTAACACATAAACATTTCCATCCATACAGAGCTAGAGGCAGATCTTTACTTCCAGGTACAACAAAGACCACTGGTAGAACAGCATGGATAAAAGCACAGCCACTGTTGTTATGATAACAACATTCACTGACTCAGTGCTGCCTGAAATTGCTGTCAATCCTGGAGCACAGAACYGGCTTGAAATAAAACATGCTGTCTCCAAAGGGAACAGGAACATGAGGCAAAGAACTCATTTAGTTGGTCCACGTCTGATCAGSTCAACTCACCTTTGCTCTTTTGTGCTTCATGGAGTAGCTCCGTAACTTCTCTTTCTGCCTGCTTCAACCGCTCTTCGAAGGCTTCATCAGTTACAGATTCTTCTCTGCTACCCAGATTTGCTATAAGATTTTCCAGCTCCTGCAGCCTTTGACGTTGCTCTGCCACCTACACGAGAGGGACACAGCACAGCTCTGACACAGCAAAGCACCTTGAGCCTCTCTGCTTTCAGCAACCACCAACAGTCAYCGGCTGCAATGCTGCACAAGTGGATGTGTGCCACCATCTCCAGTGGTACCAAGAGCAGTGTCTGTGGCCTTACCTTGTCTTTCACTAGTCTGTAACAGGCTGGACACTCCTGGCAGCCAGGCCAGGAGCGGTTGTAGAAGTAGTTCTCCTCGCACTGGTTGCAGCGGCTCCCCACGAAGCCCTCCTTGCACTCACAGTGACCRTTCTCCCGGCACTGCAGCGACCGCGAGCCCTCGGGATCACAGTCACAGGCTGCAGGGGAGGTAAACCTCAGTCAGACTGCAGGAACAGGCACAAATACCCTAAAACTCACAGGATGAGAGGATATGCTTAATGCCCTAAAACATCTACAAGAGCTATGGGGCACAAACCCACAGCTGGACCTCCGTCCTGATCGCTTCTGCTCACAAGCAGGACCCATCATTCACTGTGTGTGTTCAATGTTGCTATTACCTCTCCCACAAAGCATTGTTCTACCCCACTGCATTGTAACCAACTGTACTGGGCTTTCCTGCTCTTCACAGGCAGGGATATCAATGAGGAAAGTTTGGATCAACCTGCTTTGCAATCATATTTACAAGATCAACTGCTCCTCCAGACAGAACCTGGATCCTGAGGCCATCTGCAGAGTAACTGTGCAGGGACACATTAGGAAACAGGGCTGTTGGAGGCCAAGATGCAGAGAATATATTTACACCAAGGAGAAGCAGATATCTACTAAGTTGGATACCTAGTAAGTTAGACAAGAAAAAGGTAACGAAGAGGGGATAAGCTGTAGTACAGAAATCAAATTTTGTCACRCACAGTGTGGACATAGAAGTGCCAACTTCTGCTGTGATGAGGAGCAAGGTGACAAAATACCTTCCCAGARGTAGAAGGAAAGTAAAGGCAGGGCTGGGTGTGCAACATCCTTCCCACCTGCCTCCCYGTGGCCCCTCAACTTACGTTTACAGCCTTCAGAGCCAAAGCCGAAGTGGTTGGGCTCACATCTGTCACAGTGCTGGCCGGTGACGCCTGGCTGGCACTCGCACTGCCCCGTCCGGATGTCACACTGCCCGCTGGTGGAGCCCAGMGCGTGGCAGTTGCACCTGGGGGAGGCAGGCACACGTCAGATGTGACACAGAAAGGACAAGTGGGGCCTCTTTGAAGAGCACAGCTCAACATTTGCATTTGCCAAAAGCCGCTTTTCTTGCTGCGAAGATGCAGCAGGCGAGGCACTGAGCTTTTGAACCATGCAAGGTCACTTGCTGCCTGCACTAAAAAAAGAACCCAAGAGCCTCTGCTACAATCACGAAGTCATGTGGCAGTTTTCTATTTAAAACCCTGATTTAGAGCTCTTTATAAAGCTATTTTTAAGTCAGGCTTTTTGTACAGCCTTAGTAGCTGCTCCTTGACCACTGCTCTTCCCCACTCACAGCAGCAGAGGCACACCTGTTACTTGTGACAAACATCACATTCCTGAACAATGTAAGAACCTCCAAAACGAGGGTCTCTGCCCCAAGCCAAGCCGAACCTCACCTTTCACAGCCACGTCCACTCTGGAGGTTGAAGAATCCAGGCTCACAGGCACTGCAGTCCCTCCCAGTGACGTGAGACAAGCACTCACACTGCCCAGTCACTTGATTGCAGATCGTCTGCTGATTCACTGTGCCRTAGGGATTGCAGTGACAAGCTGCAAAAATAAAAAGGTATGGAGAAACATGCACAAAGTTAGAAATCCCTTGTGGTGTTGGTACTTACCCTAATGGGCCTGGATCCAAACCACATGGCCACTCAGCCCCTGCATCACACAATGCTTTTGCTTTGATAGCACTAAGAGCCCACAAACACAAGGCTTTTAGCAAGCTCAAACCACCAAATCAGGGTAAAGCCACACAYTGCCGCTGATGGGCACAAGTGACAGTCTGACAGCAGCTCCTGGGGACAGAACCATTTTTAAATGCAACACGAAGCAAGTCTCACCTCTGCACTTGTCTGAGGGGTCAGAGGCCAGGGGGTTCCCGAAGAAGCCATCCTTGCAGCGGTCGCAGTAGAAGCCAGCAGTGTTGTAGATGCACTTGAGGCACTCCCCGGTCTGGCGGTCGCAGTTGCCCACGGCGTTGGGGTCGATGTTGYTGTTGCACTGGCACAGGCGGCAGGGCCTCACTGCACCATTCCTGCCCAGGGGGTCTCCRAAATAGGCATCATCACACAGCTCACACCTCTTGCCTGGGACACAACACAGACACGGGTGCTGCAGCAGAAAGCCCTGTGCTGCCATCTCACATGGATCCCCTCTGCACTCCCTTCTGAAAAGTAAACTCTTCAGCTTCCTCCCTTTCATCCTTCTGTTGGGGCCAGACACAAATCCCTCCTCATCTCTAAATTCAACTGATTTTTCACTGGAACTTTGCAGTATCAATTATTTCCATTCTTCCTTCCCCCCCTATCCCTTTAAGCGAAACCTATTTGCTGCAATTTGTTGTTAATTTAAGAATTCCAAGAGGTAGAGTTCCATGGGGCATCACTGCTCCAGGAAGCTCCTCTGCCAATGAGACCTGCCAACCTCCACAGGCAGCCATTGAAGCATCCAATTCAGCAGCTGCCTACACTTATTGCAGATCTAACCTCCTCAGCCAGTTATGAGCTCCATTTCTTAGGCAGTTCTTGCACAAACAAACCTCCCTTTTTCCTCACATCCTAAAAAGGTGGTGTGAGACAGGAGAAACTCTTCTGCAATCACATAACTACAGGAAAGATCAGCTGCTACAGACACCTGAGCTGAAGGGCACTGAACCCCCATGAGCTGCTTGTGCGCTTGGTCAGAGGCTTTCCTAAGCACTCAAGAATGTACAGGTATTCTGTACTTTGGACTCTGCCATGCCAAGCATGCAATCAGCAGAGAAGCATGAAGGCTGCCAATCATCCTACAGCTTCCTTGCTGCTTGCAGGCAGCAAAAGTTTCTGCTTAACAACTCAGCTACATGCTTGGACTTCATAGCTTATTGCTAAGAAAAAAAGATCAGTATCTGTTCACATATTTCTCCTTAACATTGCTGAGCACTAGTTTGATCTTCTACTTATTTGGGCAGCATTTAGCGAGTCACTGTAGCCTTCCTGCTCTTCCTAGGAAGCATCCTGTAGCACCTCACTTGCTGGYAAACTGCACCTTCTAATTTTATTTCAGTCTGACCTGCCTTCCTGGCTCTTTTAAATCTATTTTCTGCCCAACACCACGCCATCATCAGAGTGCTACTGGAAGGCAGCATGGCTCTCCTATACAGCACAGAAATGCTCAGACTTTGCAGATCAAGCCTTTTGTTCTCAAGAAACAGGCATGAAAAACATGTGAAGCCCCAAGCCTCACACAGGACAAAAAATAGGGCTGAGGAAGGGAGAAGGATTTGAACCAGAAGATGCAGCAGCTTTCAGAGCTATTCACTGTGGATCACAGAATAAGAACTAGCAGGAGACACATTTCCACAAGCATGTGGATGTAGAAGAAGATGTTCTGTGTAGGAACACACCTGTAGTGCCAGCCTGGCAGCTGGTGCACACCACCTCCTTGGTGCGGGGCACGACGGCACAGCTCGAGGTGCCTGGGCACGGGCAGGGCTGGCAGTCCGAGGCTGTGCCGGCCGTGGCATCACCGTAATACCCATCACTGCACTTCTCACAGTGAGTCCCTGCCGTGTTATCCCTGCAATTGCACATGCCTGCAACAGAGAAGGATGTGAGTTTTACCTCACTGTCCAATCCAGAGAAGAAGCAGCACCTTCTTGCTGCTCCCTGTTTGTCTCTTACCCGTCTCGGGGTCGCAGGTCTCGCTGTGCCCGTTGCACGCGCAGGGCACGCAGGGGCTGTAGGGCCCCAGGCCTGGGCTCTCTCGGCGGTACCCAGAGGTGCAGCGCTCACAGAACTGCCCCTCGTATCCCACTGGACACGAGCAGCTCTCCACCCAGGCCACAGGCACACCGGGTCCAGGGCGAGCACTTGTGATGGTGACATCATCCAGGTGACCAGCACCTGGAAAGCACCAAGGGACAAACCCTCTGTAACCACAAGGGCTATCATCACCTCTTCCCCAAACACAGCTGAACGAGGGCTACGAGGGGCAGACAGGGCGGTGCTTGCAGTTGGTAAGATGAATCAAGATGCAAAACCCTCCAGGAAAGTTTAGAGAGATGAGCAAAGATGCACTAGAGCTCACCAAGGGAACATGTAGGGTAGGAAAGTGAGAATGACAATATAAAGGAGAATCTGAAAACAGCAAGTACAGTCAATTCAAATTAAGTCATATTTTACATGTGTATGGTTCCCATTTCCAAATCAAATACCAAAACCAATTTCTGGCTTTCAAGCCAGAACAGACCATGTCTCTAACAATCGTAATACACCGTCTGCAAACCACGCCTCGGGACAAACTCGCCAACTATTCCTCTCAAGCCATTCCTTCCTCTGGCATCTCAGCACTTCCCTCCTCTACTCCCAGCCCCTYCCCTGGAGCAAAACAGAGCTCAGACACAACATAGCTGACTTTTAACTTATACCACTGTGTCTGCACCACTGCAGTAGCTCCAGTGCACTGAGCAGAGCCCCAGCTCCTACACATGAGCAGCAGCTACAGCACTGACAGATGGTTTGCTCCACACCTTTCTACCCCTCCATTTCACAGCCCCACATTCCTCATTATGGGCCACCCCTCTGAAAACACGTGCAGTTTTCCCACCTTTCCCAAATGCAAATTCATCCTTTGCATCTTTCTGCAAAAATTCTTTATCACACAGCATTAACTAAGGACCTATTTTTGCTTCTAATTCATGCCAATTTTTATAAATCTTCATTATGAGGAACTTTCACTCAGGTTCTGCACAGGCAGCACTTTGGACCTTGTCCTTCCCATTGGGGATGCAACCATTTTCAGTGTAGCCAAACCTAAAGCCAAGTGTTGTAAACTTCCTACATCCTCCTTCAGTACTCTGTACTATGTATTTTTACCAACTGGAGGATAGTGGCTATTAAACAAAGAAAAATTCCCATGTCTAGAGCAAGGAATCAGCAGTTGCTAAGTGTTCAGCTTTCAGACATTCAAAGACAACACTTCTTTCCAACTCCTCTTCAGGAGGCCTGGGAGAAGATGGTACACAGGAAAGCCCGGTGAAAAGCCATTGGCACAAGCTTTGCCAAATAAGCTGCAACAGCTGTTTATGGCTGGGCCCTACAATGGTGCAACCCAAGCACTAAACAAATGAGTTTGCCCCCTGTTCTGCAACATTCTGTTCAGTGACTTACTTCTCTCACTGTATGTCCCACGGATCTTGATGGAAGTCAGGTTGTGGAGAAGCTTTTGGAATTCAAATGCTGTAAGAGCAGGCCTCCATGGGTAATCTGCAGCCTCATGGAGCCTGGGGAGAAGAGTCAAGCATGATCAGYACAGTTTTTAGCTGCTAACAGCTGCACCCTCTCAAAAGCTCACTTTGCAACAGCGCTGTGCTATTGCAACATCACCCACACAAGTTTYAACCTAATGATCTCTGTTTCCTCAAGAGCTCAGGGGCCAAAGGCAGCCCAGGCCAGGTGACAGCTGCTCCCACTGTACCTGAAGGTGTAGGTCTGCACATTCTCACTGGGGTAGGAGTTGCCCTGGGCAATGAGAGGCACTGACACTCTCAGCCCAGCCCCTTCCAGCACCAGGTCCTCTGCAGAGAGGCGCGTGTCCCGCCTGTCCACACGGAAGGAGAAGGTCAGGTTTTGCCCATAACTTAAAACCTGGTTGCCCAAGAACTTGCCTGAAAGGGGAAGAAATCCTTACAGTTAGGGGACAGAACACAAAGGGCACAAGCAGCACAGAAAGCCATGCTTTTGGAATGACCTACGTGGTGCAACGAAGTACATGGGGAAGTAGGTGTCAGAGATAACAGAGATATCCTGGGTCTCAGCACTCCACTGCAGCAAGACTTCTGAGCCATCTCGCTGCTCAGCACGCCACTCATCCTCTCCTGAAGAACCAGACGGGCAAGAATTAACACCCTTGGGAGATGGAGATTYGCACACACTTCTTGAGTCACGTTTTTTGTGTTTTAGCTAATCTAATGTGTGTGGGCACTGACAGGCTGTAGAAAGCAGCTGTGCAGAAGAATTTAGATAGTAAACACCATCCTTCCAATTTAAGCCCCTGACTCAAGTGCTGACTTGAAACCTCTGAACTTTGAACCCTTTGATGACTACTTGTCCAAAACCTTCTTTTCTAAAGAGCATAAGCAGAGATAAAAAAACCTGCAGGCCACTACAATTTGTTGAGAGCTACAGCCTTTGTGTGAAATGTTCTCCAGTGGAATTTTAATTAAAAAGATGTTCTTTTCAGACTACGCAGCATGAAAACATGCATACACCTGAAACTGACTGCATGAAAGAAACAGATTTTTCCTGGGCTTACAGACTCATTGGAAAAACAACTGTGTTTTATTCAGAGACATGTAAACCCCAAATCTAAAGTGATTTTGATCATCTCCATCAGAAAGTCCTGACTTGGTTCTAGAACTAAGGAAACTCTGCTTTGTCAGCACATCTCTCAGGCTAGAAAAGGTTTCTATTCGCAATTCCCACTTGCACCTGCAAGGTGTACAATAACTGTGTGCCTGAGGCCAGAGCTGTGAATTCATGCCTCCCCATCTGAACAAACAAGCTGCAGACATGGAAGCCCTAGGCAGCTTCAGCACTTCCAAAAGAGGGATCCTAGACCTGCCTGCCCAACGTTTGTGGTCTTGCACAGAAAGGAAGGAGTTGGGGTTTTTTAATAGCTTCTGACTTGAGTCTACAGCCCAATCTGAGATACAAAGGAAAGCTCAATTTTACCAAACTCAAAGTTGGAGGTGATGCTATAGATACTGTAGCCCACAGCACTGGTGCAGACTGAAGAGTGTCCAAAACAGAAGCAGGGGGTGCAGCCTCTTGGATTGGAGGACTCCAGATGGAAAAATCCAGGCTTGCATCTGAAGATGTGAAGGAAAGAGAATTAATTTCCCTGATGCTTAACCCCAGGTCCCCGCTCAAATGTTTTTCATTCTTGAAACAAAGCCATGGGAAGAAAAACCTCACCTCTCACAGTGGAATCCTTCCACATTGTCCTTGCACGCACACCGCCCTGTCTCAACGTTGCACTCCCCTGTGCTGCCAGCAGCATTGCAAGAACAGGGCCTGGGGGAGTCAGGAGAGTKCAGTCACAGCCACGTAGAGAAAGCYTTAAAAAAAGCCTAGTTTTCCTTTTAGAGAGCTGCAATCCTCCTTACCTGCAGCCAGCTTCGGAGAGGGAGTGGAACCCTGGCTGGCACCGGTCACACTTGTCCCCCATCACACCGGGCTTGCAGCTGCACTGGCCGTAGCTGTCACACTGTGTGCTGAGGGAGCCTGTGGGGACAGCAGGACACACACACATGGCTCCATCAGCTACTTAGACTACAAAACTACCAAGAAATAAGGTAGAAGAAAGAGGGAAGCACAGCCTCACCCTGATGAGTGACACCTTACCTAAAGACTGCCTCTAGCTCACAGGGATTTTCCCCTTGGCAGCTCTAGACAGATGAACTGTTATCTAGTCTTCCYAAGCTATATTCAGCCTTTTATTCCTATCAGCCAACCTTTTTATACACAAAATAMGATTTTAACTTCAAATTGCCTTCTCCTACTTCATCCTCACTGCTAAATTTGCATGCCTYCAATTCCAGATCTGTTTTACTCTGCAATATGTAATTTCCAAAATTTTATTCACTGAATCCCTTGTGCTCCCTGTAATCAGCATCTCCCTTCACCCTGACCTCTCCCTTTCACACTCCAATTTCCTTCCTTGATTCTTAAGTTGMATTTAAAGACTAAACTGCCTCTTTGGAACAAGGCTGCATGTGGCACTATGAATCCTAGTAAACTCAGGAGCAAAACCCTCATTTTTGGAAGGATGCCTTCCTCAGTACTGCTCCATTCAAGTGGTCTTGCACAAAAAGCAGCAGCAGGTTTCTTTAATCCATAGTGGACAAAATGCTTTCTCCCAAGCATCCATGTAGCTGCCAGCCTCAGAGCTGTCAGCACTGTAAGAGTTAACTAGCAGGARAAAAATATTTTAATATACAGAAATAGTTGCTTGTTTCCACTTCAATCCACACCAGAAGATTACAGCAAAGTGAAGAGTTATAAGACGATTAGGCTGGACGGGACAGAAGAACTCACAAAACCTTTACCATATACAGCCAAAGTTCAAATCCCCTTTGCAGTCCCACTTAGGATTATTTAGGAAAAAAGAGTACTTGACAAAAAATACCAATCCAAACATACCCAGGAGATTGAAACAGACCCTGGGTGTCAGTGAGTCATGGCATACAAGCTAATGGCTAAGTTATAAAGGCCTTTGAAAGCTGACCTTAAAGATCTGAGAAGTCACCTCCCTGCATCTTTTCAACCATCTCAGCTCACACTAACCCACACCCCTCTTAAAATAAGGTCTAACACAAGGACCCAGGAAAGCTGTCAGAAGAMGAAAAGGCCTTTATTGGTCAAAAATTTCACAAGTGTATGACTCCTTGACAAAATTAGATAGGAGATGTACCCTGGCAGACCTCTCCCTGGCTGCTTTTAGGGCATGCTGCAAGCAATGACTTATGTCAGCTTCTCTTTTGAAACCTCACATCATATCTTACTGTGTGCTACCCTTTTCCCTCCTTTCACCTTACTTGCTGTGGGCTGGTGTAGTTACAGGGTCACTCCTTACAGGTTAAGTGGTTCCCTACACAACAAAAGATATAGTCTCCTGCTTCAATTACCCCCATCTCCATTTATTTTAAAGGAGTTTAACTAGATATTTTGASTTTAATTTATTTTATCTCACCCCACCCCCTTTTGTGTTTAATGTTTCAGTGGTTTGTATTTTTAGTGCTTGGATACTTGGTAGGAGAAACTGATGCAGCAGCTAAAGTTCACTACAATTTCTCAGCATGAACAACTTCCAGAAATACCCACTCACATCATCTTGGTTATTAAGAATTTAAATTAGTTCTTTAGTACTGGGAGCATCCAGGGTAACACATACACAGTGGGGGRRAAAAAAATGTATTTCAGAATACAYTGAAAGGAGCAAGTGCTGCAGAGGTGACCCATCTGCCCTTGCCACCCTGACTCCATTTAGATCCAAGGATAACTTAAACCAAAATACAACCCAATAAACATTTCCTACAAGGAAAAAAAGACAAGAAATCCAAACAACCCCACAATGAGCTGCATGACGAGAGAAGAGGTGGGTTTTGTGCCGGCAGTCTGCCAGCAGCAGTGCTCACCGACGGGGTTGCAGCTGCAGGGCAGGCAGCCCTGCTCGCTGGCCAGGCGGTAGAAGCCGTCGCGGCAGCGCTCGCAGCGGGGCCCGTCGGTGTTGCCGGCGCAGTTGGTGCAGTGCCCGCCGTGGCCCGTGGCGCGGTACAGCTCGGGGTCAAAGTAGCACTCCTGGGAGCGCCCGCTGCAGTCGCACGCTGCAAAGACACGGCACTGTCAGTGACCAGCCCGTCCCCACAGCACAAATCCCGCCCTGCACAGATCAGCTCTAGGTGAGCTGCGGAAGGAACCATTCTGAGACCYGAAACAAACTTGGCGCCATGCTCGTCAATGCCCAAAACAAAACCAGCATTTGCCACCCCACTTCTTTCGACATCAGGCTGCCACTTGCAGCCAAAATGTTGTCCTCCCACACAGCACCACTGGTCTCTGTCATCCAAACAAGCATGGAAAGGTAACATGAGGCTACTCAACGCTGTAATGAGAGCTCCTCCCCCGTAYAGCAAATCCCTAGACAGCAGGACATCCCAATTTCACCAGCCCATTGAGGGAAGCCACAGACAGCTGGGACCTATCTAGACACATAGAGGTCAGACAGGAAGAAAACTTTTCTGTCTGAAAGAGCTTCCCCATAAAGTAAACTACCAGGAGCTGTAGTCTGGAACAAAMCACCAAGCAAATTGGTGTTCTGTGACAGAGACCTGCATTTGCAGTCTGGAAATTAGGTTAAATAATCAACAAGTAACTGTAAAAAMCAATAACCCAAACACAAAAATTAGCTGATGCTAAATGAGGAGCTTTTAAAAGGACAATTATACTCCAGCATAGTAAACAGATTTTTTTCCCATGGGTCTCATAAAKTACAAGCCTGTACATTTTTTAGGAAAGATGGGTGGTTCCCATTCTTCTCCAGAAAGGAGATGCCCATTCCTAGGGAWCTACCAGAAAGCTCCACAGGACAGGAGTGGAATGACCAACAGTCCCATGAACTGTGCTTAATGCTGGCTGTGACTGAAGTTAGAAGCAGGCAGGGCCAGCTTGTGGCTGCCAGCAGAGGCAGGGACCTGCCCCAGCCAGGCTGTCCCGGTGCAGCCGCACGTACGCAGGCACTCGTTGGCACTCTCGGCGGTCGCTCTCCTCCACGGGCGGTCATTGAAGAAAGGAAGGCACTTCTCACAGTCCACCCCAAAGGTGTTGTGCTTGCAGTTGCAGACCAGCTTGCCCAGCTCATTCTTCACACACTCACTTGCATGCCCGTTGCACTTGCACCTGGTTCAGGAGAGGTAAGGAACAGGTATTAAAACTCCAGGGCTCCAGGTCACTTGCAAAGCAACACTAAAAAAGAGAGTCCAGATCTCAAAATCTGAGATGAGAGAAATTTGAAGGTAAATGACTACAACAAAATCGAGAACAAAACTGCTGTCATTCGGCCTGGAGAACAGGGAGCTTTATGGATATCTTATGGAGGCCTTCTAACATCTAGAAGAGGTTTACAAGACAGAGAGAAACTCTTTATCAGGGCCTGTAGCGCTGGGACAAGGGGCAGTAATTTTACACATCTTTCAAATTTTAATTTAGATTACACATAAGCAATCAGTGAGGGTGGGGAGGCCCTAGCACAGGCTGCCCAGAGAAGCTGTGGCAGCTCCACTCCTGGAAGTGTCCAAGGCCAGGATGGACAGGGCTTGGAGCAACCTTAGATAGTGGAAAGTGTCCCTGCCCACGATGGGGGTTGGATGATCTCTGAAGATCCCTTCCGAACCATACCATTCTATGAAACAAAGAGGTGCAGCCTGCTCTAGGTAGGCATTTAGAAAGGGAAGAAAGTTAACTAACTCCTCTGCAGTCTTCAGACTAACCCGAGTAGGAGAAGCAAAGATTTAGCTGACTTTATGTTAGTAAATTTTCCACAACTTCTCTCCTGTGAGAGCCCAGAACACGGTATGTTCRCTGAGTGTGGGCTATTGTGGTATCAGTAGGAAATTAAATAGCACAAAGGGGACTAATACAGAAGCCCAGGCACCTCCAGACCGGTGGTGCAGCCAATACAAATCCCCATGTGGCCAAATCCCAGWCTCAGGACTGCCATATGCAAGCAGGCCAAAACCCTGCAGTGGTCTCATCTCTGTTTAGTAAAACATTTTATCATCAACCACTTAAGGTTAAAGTATTCTAAAACAGACTTTGGCAAAAGGAATGGAGAGCCACAGCCATGTTGTATCACGTTCCAGACTGCCAAAGAAGATAGCTTCTTCAATATATGYGAAGTAGAGACACTGAGATTTTCTACTTACTGTTATTCAAGAGTACAGATACAGGAGAGAATAATYTAAAAACACATTAAAAAACACACAAACCACAGAGCAGATAAGATTGTCTTCTTTTGTTTTTCATTTTGGTTAACTCTTTTTACCATTTATCCTCTCAAATCACTTTATACTTCATCTATTCAATCAAAAAAAAATTATCTCTGCCAGCCCTGAAGTTATGTCACAAAAGCTTATATACAATATTTGCAAATTATGTAAAATTCATTCTAATGCATTCTTGATTTAGGACAGTGAGTAAAGACCAGAGCCTATTGGTATGATGTGAATACAATCAACATCTTCAAAGCAATCTAGTAAAACTAACCAAAAACTTTAGTAAGCACAGAGTTTTATTGTCTACTCACCTACCACCCACAGCAAAATCAGAAATTGCATAGTAGTAAGACTTGAGAACTTTTGGGTCATTGAAAACTTCATCTCCAAATGTGTTCAGACGGTTGAGGGTCACTCTAATATCTGTAGCTGTCACCCATTCCTAGAGCAGACAGAAATCCCATCAGATGAAACACCCTTTCCCTTGAGAGAGTACCAGTCATTAGCAGCTCTGTTAATGAAGTCATTCCTCAGCAGCTGATTCCTTCCTCATTGTTTCTCCCTCTGCACCTCRGGAACTCACACACTCCTGCCCCAGAAGCCTTATGCCACATCCTCTTGGTTCAAACGGGTTTTCCTGACCCTTTCTCCTCTCTGGAGACCCTTTCAATGCCTCTTCACATCCTGAGTGCTTTCAGCTGGGAAGCACTGAATAACCTCTCCAGCACAAAGTGCRGGGCAGGCAATTATGCCAGCTTGCTAATTGTACATATCTGTCTGGCTGTAGTTTTCCTGCAAAGCTATGCAGCACCAAGGGAAAAGCTTTAGGGTGCATTTGTCTGCAGGCATATTGCACCAGACTAAAAGATACAGACAGACAAATGAGTGAGGCTGGGGGAGGCTGAGGAAGAAAAACAGACAGATCTGACTTGCAACACAAGAGTTTTTCATAATATTTACACAGTGTCTGTAACACACTGCCCTGCCCTCGTGCAGCAGCAGCCAGCACACACAGACTGTTGCCAAATTTCATATCACATTCAGCCAGCCACTGACATTGGCACCTCCTTGGTTTTATTATACCCTTTACAAAGCTGTTTTCCTTCAAACACCATAAAAAAGAACACAAAGAAACATCCCTGTATGTACAACTGCGCAGCACCTGTGTTACTGCTCAGCCAGTAACACAGTGTTTATTTACTGAATTACAAACCCTGACGTAAACACATGGAAATACCAATCACAATATACACATTTACTTCAGTTCTAAAAAGCAGTACCAGGGCTTGGCATGTATTTTAGGAAACGGCGGTCAGATCTCTATTCCTTACATAGAGAAGCTTATCAGAAAATTATACAATTGCTAACTTGAAATCTCCTTGTTCACCTTAACGATAAGACATAGTTTTCTGCAAGGGTTGGCTACATCAATGAGGTGGCCAAACTGGTTCTTTTCAGCTTCAGAAGTTCTTTGTCCTTTCCCATTAATCTTATTTTTTCATTTCACTTTAGTTTGCAGAATCAACCCCACCAG
Organism: Cardinalis cardinalis; assembly: GCA_014549065.1. Classification (NCBI taxonomy): domain Eukaryota; kingdom Metazoa; phylum Chordata; class Aves; order Passeriformes; family Cardinalidae; genus Cardinalis; species Cardinalis cardinalis. The sequence goes on from JACDOX010000193.1 coordinate 1,224,333, forward strand.
ATTCTGCTCTCCTGCCTGGGAACTGGAAACAGGCAAGCCCTGAGCCTGCTGGGTGCCTGTCTCAGACTACTCCTGCTACTCTAAGAGCAAAGGGAAGTGATGGTAATTACAGCACTGAAAAGAAGACAATGAGCCCCCGTGAGGCAAACCCCACAGCTTTAGCTCCTTGTTGCAATGAAAACTGGAGAAATCACAAAGCAGAACACAAAAACTGGCAAGTAAATCAGATAAACTGTATGCTCCTGACCACTGCCCAACCACTCCTGTGATTACAAAATGAAACTTTCRACAATGTTCAACAACAAAAAAACCCTGCCAGAACTCTCTTGCCAAGCCACCTGTAAGATAAAAATACCAAGGATAAAATCAAAYTTCTCTGCTTCAACACACATGTAAGAGAACATGGCAGGGATTCCTGTAATGCTTTATATATTTAGAAGATTCTTATATTTCTTACTTTTTTCTGCTTGAAATATACATGCAGATGCTTCAAACATTAACTGGACTGAGAYTTTACCTTCCCTGTGTCTTTGTACGTGAAATAACAGCAGAATGTCCCCAGCTGCTTTCTAACCTGGCAGAGWTCTGAAGACGTCCATCATCCCTACTGACAAATCACCCTTAATGCCAYCGGGTTTGCTTTTTTGAACCATAAACTTACTATCAATAAACTCAAGAGTTCAACTCTTCCTTCACAAGCATCTCTGTGGATTTTCCACCCCAACTCAGCTGTGCAAAGCCCTTTCACTAYGAGTACGGGCTGCAGTGCAGCCCAGCTGGCACAAAGCCACCATGCACAGTGACCCAACAGGAAGACTCAACTCAGCCCACCTGCCTGACCCAGYCCTGCTGACATACCTGCAGCACAGGGCTGTTGTCAAAGTTGTAGGCACTGGGACGCCCCTCCAGCGTGGAGAAGGCCACGTTGCCCCCGGTGAGAGGGGAGATGTCACTGAACTCGTCGGTGCAGAGCGCCTGCTGCTCGTCCTCGCCGGTGCGGATGAAGCCGCGGTTGACTTTGCGGTAGGTGCTCTCGCAGGAGCCGCTGTAGTACTGGTAGGGCACCCAGGGGCCGTCCTCCCTCGTGCGCTTGTAGATGGCAAAGCTCTCGGGCCGGCTGGTGTGGAACTTGAGGCGCACGTACGTGATGTCAAAGGCTTTTCCTGGGGGGGACAGGAGACACCTGTGAGAAAGACTCAGAACTGAGAAAGAATGGAAAGAGCTGCACTGCATTTCCCTCTCTGGAGAAACATCTCCCAGCATGATGCAGAAGGATGAGCATGCCCAGCAACACCAGAAGTATCTCTTCCAGTCTGGTATTGTATCTCCAAGCAAAGACACGGTGAAGGAACTGCAAGCAGAAGTTGAGGGCAGGCTGAATAGATAAATAGAGACCTACAAGCTTCTGTGCAACCAAACACATTTCAGAAGCTGCAATTCTCTTCCACATACATCCCTAAGAGATGACAGACTACATCAGACCCATGAGGAGTTTGTGTGTATTTAAGGTCAGGCCCAAGTTAATAATGACATTTGATGATACTTCTCCCAAATATATGCATGGGAGAAACAGTATTAACCAGAGAGGAGTAAGTCACACTGTAGAGCCTTGCTTGTACCTCTGCTTCCTCCCTAAATAGACAATACCTCAATCTCTTTTTACAGCTCACAAAGCTTTCCCTCCAGCATTGAACCTACCGACTACAGCCCTCTTCTACTCATTCCCTGGGAAAAACAAAATGAGGTTTAAGTTTCCCACATCATTTGACTAAAGTCACCAAGGCATTTTTAAGATCAGAGTGCAATGATTTCCAAGCTACCCATGTTCTCCATCTCCTAGAAGGATGAAAGAAAATCCACCTCCTTGCCCTCTGTTCCCCTCCTAACYGGTCTGTAACAGTCAGCACATCATCCTGTCTCGTGACTCTTCTCCATGACTTGAGCATCTACCCCCAGGCACATAAACCAAGTGCCATGGGGAGTCACATCCCTGAGAGAACCCATTAGGAGAAAAGGACACAACACTGTTCAGCTACCTTTGTCTGCTATCCACACTGGCCAAGGGGCTGGCCAGGGGTTCCCAGGAGGAGRCCTAGAGCTGTGTACCAGCTGTTCTTGCTCCACTTCAGCGAGCAGACTGTGTACAATTAGGACATCCTGGAGCACGTAGGGAGCTTGCTAAAACAACATTAAGTTTGTTTGGAATAAAACCTCGGGTGTTTAGTCCCTGCCATGCTCTTTTATGCTCCCATCACTCCCAAGAAAAACAGTGCTCTAAGCAGAACTTGCAGCCATCATTGGTTCTTTTGCTGATCAAAAAAAAAAGCTACTAGAAGAGTTTCAGCTGATTGAGAAACAGGTTTTTTCAACCTGCAAAAGTCACACATATTTAACCTCAACTTGTAAAATGAATGAACTGTACCATGTTAAATTTTAACATGAGGCTTGGCACTTGCTGAAGTGTTCACCTCCTTCACACGTGAGCGCAGACCAGAGGCACCATGCACCAAGAACAGAGTGTCCTCAAAGAACACACGCACAACCCAGCAGCCATGAATTAGGTCACGGACCACGGAGCTGCCCTGCAGCCCCCAGTGATTAGGCCAGGGGCCAGCCTGCATTAGGCACGTCACACCCAAAGCCTGTTTGGCACAAGGGAGGAGCCAAAGTAGCAGGAGAAGCACAGCAAAGGGTCCAGAAACCAACACACTTGAAAAAAATAAAGTAAAAATCAAGATATACAGCACTTGAAAAATTTCATGCCCCAATGTCTTCGTTTGGCACAGCCTGTTTTTTGATAGCAGGRGGGCCCACAGGGGTARYTTCTGTGAGAAGCTGCTAGAAGCTTCCACCATGCCCAACAGAGAGCCAATYTCTGATGGCTCTGGAGATGGACATGCTGCTGGCCCAATTAGAGAGGTTGGTAATGCCTCTGTGATGACATATTTAAGAAGAAAATTAGAACAGTACATGCACAGTTTCTTCTTCCAGGGCTGGTGAAGCGCCGCTGCTGGGGCTGACCCTGGCATGGCACGCGGCAATGCACCGTGACCAACGCCATCTCGGGGCAGCCACACGAGCCCTGCCTGCCTGGCCACCCCCAGCCAGCCGTGCTGCAGGCAGAGGCCAGGGCTGGCAGCTTCTCCTCCCCACATGAAGAGAGGCACTAAACAGCAYCAGCACCACAGCAGTCACCACTGCCCGCATGGCTGGGCTGCTTGGCTGGCAGCAGAAGCATGATGAGCAATTTCGCTGACATGGAACCTGGAGGAGATCAACTTCTCAGAGCTGTCAGATCTCACAAAAATCTTTGAATCAGTGGAACTTGTTGGCAACAATACCTACAAGCAGCAGTTTTTCTTCTAGTCAGAGAAGAGGAGGAAGTGAGGACATGTGAGGGAAAACAACYGATCGTGGAGGCACCAAGATGGGTGGAAAAGAAAGAGGGGAGAAGGTGCTTCAAGCATCAGAGCCAARATTCCTCTGCAGGCTGTGGTGAGGACTTYGGTGAAACAAACTGTCCCCTTGTCATGCATGAAGTCCACAGGGGATGCAGAGATCCACTTGCAGCCTATGGGAAAAGAGGAGTGGGTGGATGGCAGGGAAAGCTGTGGTCCAGTGGGAGACTAGAGAAAGTGGGACCAGTGGGAGACTAGAGAAAGAGAGGACCCCAGCTTCCAGAGATATAGAGAAAAAGCCTTGATTCCAAACTAGAGCAGCCTACCCTTAAAAGGCTGCACACTGTGGACAAATGATCCATGCCATAACAGTTTTGGGACAACTATTTGCCCATGGGAGGGACCCCATGGCACGGCAGAGAAAAGACTCCTCTCCCTGAGAGAACAGAAAAAGATCTCAAATGACAAACTGACCAAAACCCCCATGCCCTGTCTGCCTGCACTGTCAGTAGGAAAGAAGGAGCGGCTGGGGGAAAACAGGTGCTTTAAAGGCATCTTTTATTTCTCATCAWCCTCCTCTCACTCTGTTACCAAAAAATTTACTTTGTAACTTTTTTGTAACTATTGCCCTAAAGTGTTTTCTCCCAGTCCTGATCYCAAACTCATGAGGCCTTTGTTAAATTTTTTYCCCCTCTCCTCAGCTCAGCTGTTAACAAAAGTAGGGGAACTTTGTGGATATCTGGCATTTGGCCACGACACCCAAGAATAGAAAAAGACCAATCTGGTGTTTAAACTACCCACCAAATAGTATTGTCTGTGTGTGACATGCAGGACAGCTGGGACATTGTACAGATACAAGCCCCCTGATWCTTCCTACAAAATCCTCTTTCCTATTTATATCACGTGTGCATGGACCATGTATTATGGATGACCTAAGCACAAGACTGGAAGCCAGACATTCACCGTCGTGGCTCTTGCACAGTAGCAGCTCACTGCTGGTTTGGGGTTGATTATTTAATGAGATTTTCTTACACACAGAAGACAAGTGAGAAGCAAGCACCACCATTAATGCCAAACTGCTTTCTTTCAAAGCCTCGGCACTAACTTAGCTTAGGCATTCCCTCCCCTTCCTGCCCAATACAGGAGATGAATGCTGTTCCTGTGTATTTGGAGTGTTTTTCTCATGAATCGCAATAAAGGTAAGAAGCAGGCATCCTGTGTACGGATCAGACCCTCACAGCTTTCCTGTTTCTCTTACTACATGGGCTCTTCTCAAAGGGAGCTCCTCACTGAAGGCAAAATATGCTTGAGGTAGGAACAAAGTGCACATGCAGGAACTCAAGACAGACACAAGACAATAGGCTGGAGACCCACAAACATCTTCTTCAGGTCCGTGGTACACAAACCCAGGATACACTTCACACCTTTTCCTGGTAAAAGGCAAGGGGCCCAGGAAGCCAMTAACTCCTTCTGCAGGAATACCCCAGTACGTTGATCTGCAACTTGGCAGCCTATCCCAGAACTTCACTAACATCTTGGATGGAGAGCAACTAAAAAACACAACAACTATCATAGTTTTATMTCTAGTAAAAGTGTCATCAGCTTAATGAGAGAGCTCACATGTTAAGATAAASCAAAATCTAACGCCGAACGTCAGCCCTGGTGGGATTTCTTCGGGCAACTTTAATGACAAGTGAAAATAGGAAAACATCAGGCTAGAGCAGCCATTCCCTAAGTCAAGAGGGGATAAAAAAATAAGCCAGAGACGACAACGAAGGTCACTTCATTAAACAGTGTCAGCTGAATTGTCAGGAATACCCAGCTCTTTTGAATTGGGGTAGTTAGTTTTCTACTAGTACTGCATTCCTCTGGTGTGAAGCAAAACCCCTGTGTCCAGGCTTCATCAAGATGGGGARGAAATGCTTCAAAAGAATCCTGGGAATGATGAGGGGGCTGAGCATGTGCTTTCACTCACACACACAACTTTCTGCTCTAGATGAAAGGCAGGGTCACAGGCTGCTTGCCCCAGAAAATAACTACTTTTTTGCTCTCCACTATAACTGAATTATGATCCCTGTTTCCTGACAAGGTCTCCTACTGCTCCTTGTGAAAGCCCCAGCTCAGCTAAAGGCACAGCACATGCCAACTGTGCTCTGGGCAGCATGAAAACATTATCCCTGGGAACCCCTTCTGCTAAATGGCAAAGACCCTCCCTTTTTCATCTCCAGTTTTACATGGCAGGCCAAGAAAATGCATTCAAACCCTTCCCAAGTGAGCAACCCACGTGAAAAAGACATTTATGGCAGCTGGCAGCCTAACTCCTTGAGCAGTGCAGTTAATGGCATTACAGAGGAATGCAGTTAATGCACAGAGAGAGGCTGTGCAGCGCCTTGCTGGGTAAATACTGCTGGAACAATGGAGTTTACCCAAGCCCAGCTGACACAGTGTGGAAATGTGAAATGTGTTTCCCCGCTGTTCACACTGAACATAAATACTGTGCTTAACAGCCTGGCAGTTCTTTGAGGCTGCAGAGACTTTTTCTAGCACAGATAARCAGCCCAGGTTGCTTTCATGTCTTGCCGGGCTGAATAAACATATACAGCTATTACACTAAGAAATGGTGACAGCAATAACCAGGTGAAAGGCAGTTTTAAACATTACATTCAGAAGATAAAAAGACATTGTTCTCATCTTCCTAGAAGCCAGTACTGACTTGGAGCTCAGTTTGGCTCAGAACTGCCTGATAGTGCCAACTGTCAGGTAGTATTTCCCTGTGCGTATTGAGAAGCGACAGATCCGTGAACTTCAGATGCTGGAATCAGTGACCATGAGCTTAGCACTTCCCAAGTGCAACCTGATGTGTGTTTTAAAGCATCCAGAGCTCAAAATCATGAGCCACACACTTTAAAACTGCATCTTTTCTGAGGCATGGAGCTGTTCACCAGCAAATGACAAGATGACACGATAACCAGTTCCCTCTGACAATTCAGGATGATGAAAAAAACCTTTAATCTTTACTGTAAGCAAGCACACATACAAGCCTTCAAGACAATATTGCAATTACAGATTTAAAGGAACAAGCAAGTCCTGTGCCTGAAAGAGGCAGCAGAAGTGGCACTGAAAATGTTCAGCATTGTTTGATTCAGGGGATACTGCCCCAAAGAGCCTGCTCACATTGCTGGGCTTGCCCAGCTGTCATCAGCAATTACAGCCCTCCCTCAGCTGGGTCACTGCCAAATTCAGTATTCCAAGGTCCACCAGGAAATGTGCCATGCTAAAACCCATATAAGCCCATGCCATTTAGATCTTCAGAAACTCCTCCCTTTTCCCTGAAGTTAGGAATTCGTTCTACACACAAAAGACCTCCTTGTATTCAGACCCCTCAGAACGGATGGATAATTTACATCAGGAAAACTGCCCAGCCAGCTGGCACGGTGACAACAAGTGTTGAATTGTGAGCAGATGCCTGCCTGGGTGAGATAAGCCCAGAGGACACTCAGCCTGCTCACTCAAATCCTCTGCACATGGGACTGGCACATGGAAAGAATTGATGTTACCTCTCCTGCATACAGCCACTGAGTTTTGCTGACGGGAAAAAATAATCCACCTGAGAAGACCGCATTGGGCAAAGAACCAAACCTTTGAAGATTTGTTTTCCACAAAACTGGGCAGTAATGAAATGGTTAAACTTTACTGTTTCTCTTTTGGTTGGCTCCTGTTTCAAGGCAGCTTTTCTCACACAAGTACTTGCTGACAACCTATGTCTCAGTAAAGGTTAAAAGAATTGAAAACCCAGTAACAAATAAAGCCTACTTGGTGTTTTTTGATTGTATTTCATTTCCATTTTGCAGTGAAGGACAGAGAGCAATCAATATAATAGCCATTTCATTTTGCTTTTTTCTTCTGACCTGTTTCCCCATCATTCCCAGGAAGACATGCCACCTTTCCCAGTTACAAGACCAAAATGTGCTCCATGCCATTCACCCTTATTCCTGCCTAAGCTCTGCCCTTCTTGAACCATCACCTCTCCCAGCACCCAGCACAATGCTGGACCAGCCATGAGCAAAACAGACTGGCTCTGATTCTCCCAGGCACACAGATCCCAGAACCTGACACAAGCAGTGTGTTCCTAGCAAGGGACAGAAACCTGGATGTCAGCAGACAGAGGCCAGCAAGTTCACAAGGTCTTCTTCAAGACCAGTCACTGCATCTTGAGCCAACYGGCCACTCCAAGTTCTCAGCTACTGCAGTATTTTGTTGAGCCTCTCATGCTGGAAACCCTGCCAGAGCCTTCCCTCCTGGATCACAGGGGCAATATTTAAGGAGAATGAGCTATCCCATCTAACGGGAATGGGRTAGGATTCCTCAGCATGCAGATGGGTAACAAGAGCAGGACAGAGTATATAAGGGGGGGAGGAGAGAGAGAAACACCTGGAGACACTTGTTCCTTCAGAATAAAGTGCTTTCATTAAACAACAACAGCCCAACACCTGCAAGACACATAAGTGTTAAATTTTATCACTTGTATCACATGTGCATGAAAAAACCACACTTACAACCAAAATAAAGAAATTTTTTAAGTTCTAGAGCAAATGTCCTTTACAACTACATCCTAGCTTTCTGAGAAAATTTGTGGAGGAGGAGGAAGATAAGAGCACTGGTATCGCCCAAGCAAATGGAACATCCAGCATCTGAAAAAGGAGAGAAAAGGATTTCCACTTTCTGAGGAATTCCACTAGGGAAGCAACTCCACGCAGAAGCACAGGCAACAGGTCTCACATTCCGAGCTGTGGCCTTTACAGGAACACAAACTAGTAATAATAAATCTTAGGTTTATTTTCTTGTCCTCACCTGAAGAACCTCAAGATTTATGTGCATATATCATGAACAAGAAAGGCCTGAAGGATTTTMACAGTCTTTTCTTAAACCATGCCCCACCAAACTAAAGATTCTGGCATGTGGAGCTGCAGCACAGACGGGTGCTGGGTTTTTAAAAAAGCCTGTCAGAGGCACAAACATGGATTGTTTTTTCTGGGAACCCGTTCTAAGATGGGGACAGAGGAAGGAAATGTGTTTGGGACACTGGGGGAATGAGCACAGCCTGGAGCATGCTGGAACGAAGGCGAACTCCCACCACCCCATTAGATCATGCATTCCTCCAGCACTCCCAAACAAAGGCACCATTGACTCCTGTGCGTGGGCGGCTCTGGACAGCAAAAGGCTGCCCAGTAAATTATTGCATGATAATCCAACATTGATAGGTCATCGAGGCTGCTTGTTTTAGTCATGTATCCAAAGGGGGGAGGCTTATCTCCCCCTGCTCTGGGCTGAAAGCAGCCTTGCGAAAAATGCATTTTTTTATTTGATCACTTTTAAGTTAGTGAAAAAGTCAGAAAACCTTATCCATTAATTCAGTACAGCTTGATGCCTTATTTGTACAGCTTTGATGCAAAGATGTTAAGTCCATTTCCCAAACCAGCCAGCTGTGTTTATTCACTGGGGACTGGGAAGATCCCATGTCCAACACAAAAATCCTGGCTGCACAGGAAGCCTCAAAGTCCTTTTTCAGCACAAATGATAAAAGCTCATTTTAAAAGGCCCTTTATGCTTGGCAAGCACAGCAGATCACAGATGATCAAGGATGCCATGGGCCATTTTGGGGAGGGCTCCATCTCATTCACATATCAGGACTGCAAAGCTATCTCCTGTCACCAGTATCAGCACCAAAACAAGCTGGATWGGTGTTACTGTGGGTTGGGATCCTTGGAAAGCTCATTTGCTTGTATCAAAGGTCCAGAAGGTCCTCCACAACTCATACACAATTGGTATCGGAGAAAACAGGTCACTCCCACAACTGAAGGAACACAGGAAAGTGGGAGTTTACTCTCACAAAACTGGAGTTTTACCCAAGAAGCAAAGAAAAAAAAATCAGAAAAAATTATGTATGCAGAAAAGACAAAACTTGTCTTCTGCTTTTATTCCTGGCAGAAGAATGCAGTTATTACTTTCCTTTCATTACTGACAGTCCAATGACAACACCAACAGTGCRTGCAGTCATAACAACTGACAATTCCCACCCATTAAAAATCACTGTGGGACCTTGGTGACCAAGCAAGGTTACATTTTCTAAAGAGTTTGTCTCATSTTGGAGATACAACTACCATCCAGTAAAATCTGACGCAAAAAACCACCAGCACCAGAGGCCCATGAAGATCAGCACTGGTGGCAGCAGCAGGCCAGAGAAGACGCACCAAAAGCTTTCCATTGACTTGGACATTTTCCATCCTTGATCCCCAGAAACACAGAAAAGCATCTCATGAATGTTTCTTGTGTAAGACCACATCTCCACAGGTATCACAAGAAAGCAACAAGTCTTACCCACCTTCAAGTCATTCTCATGGTCTTCAACTTAAAGAGCAAATCCCATTTTGATAATTTCCCCTCAGAAATTTTAGTTTGACAGTAGGAGGTGTTGGAGGGAGTATTCCTGATGTTCAGCTCCAACTGTACCTTTTCACAGGTGGAGATGTGGGAATGGAATAATGGCTGAGAAGAGACTAAAAACTACTTTCAAACTCCAAAAGTTTAAATAGCTAAAGAAAACTGACATCACAGCTTCTTTAAATATGGTATTTGGTCAATTGGCAAAAACAAGATTTCCTGTACAAAGAAAAAAGTCTATTGGACTGCAAGGCAGTACCTTGCAAGAAATGTAGCATCAGATAATCTGGTGAGAATTGTGAAACCTTTTCTTTAAAGAACAACTAGATTTTACTGACTTCGGGGGGGGGGGGAAGCATTTTGTGAATGTTGTTAGTGCAGGAATGGCAGGTTTTCCTAAGGCCTGTTTTCCTTCTGCATGCCCTCCCAGGAGCCTCACCCTTCAGCAGCTCAATGTCCTCCCCCTGCTCTTTCAACCGGCACACCTAAAGTCAAAGCATGTGATGCTTTAGTTTCAGAAGTTCAACAAACCCAGGTGATCAGAGCCAAAGGTGTCCTGACCAAAGGGAGCATGAAAATTATTCTGCATGGTGCCCCTATGTGTAGGTGACATGCCCCCTGCTCCAGGCCCAGCACTCCTGAAGGTGGGCACACCAGCTCCCACTGGAGCTCTGCTGCTCCACCCAGTCCAATGGCTCCATCACTTATGATAATCAGCCACTAATTTCTACTAAATAACATTTTGAAGCCTTTTCCCCTGTCAAAAGGCAGCACTTTACCCACTCACCCCTGACCCACATGTGCTCACAGCCTGCAACAGGCCTAACACCTGGCTTTGCTCCTATCTGAATTAGATATCAAAAAYACACAGTTCGTATTGTTGAGCTTAATTAAGAACAAATTAAGTGATATGTCTACATACAATGAGTGCTCTAAGCAGCAGCAAGTTCAGCAGCTCTGGGAGTAACATGACCCTGCAGACTGACTCACGCACTGCTGGCTGTACAGCCACGGAGAGGCCAGAAATGTTCTTCACACAGAACGTTGAATTCTTTGGAATTTGGATGTTTTACTCTCCCTTCAGCCTTTCCAACTCCCACTCACCAGTCCCAGATTTTTTTCAGACACAGGCCATAATTAACAGCACTGTTATTTGGGAATAAGACTCTTGCTGTGAGCATCCATCACCTGGCCTGATGCAGAATCAACAGCTTTCTTTTCTCAAGTATTTAAGTTTTGCCCTCTTCAGTAAACATTTATGAAAATTAACTTTGATCACATTTGAAATGTGCTGCTTAACACTGCACAATCTGTGTATCTCCTGCCTCTCCATCTTCCCCTCCTCCCAAGAGACTCCAGCAATGGATTTTAAGCAGCAGTTGACCTGCCTTGATGCTAACTTCTAATGCACTTTCAGTCAATTACAGATTTATGCACAAGCTACCATTATTTATGAAACACAAATTGCAGCAACATCCATAGAGCCCATTTTCAATCACCTACACACACAATGGTTTTACTTTCTCAGCCTAGTAAGCTGGGGAAGAAACTGGSATAAACAGACTTGACAAAACCATTGCTGGAGAGAGGTCAAAACAAAGCTTGCCACTGAGTTATGTTTCAAATATGTTTCGGGAATTTAGAAGCAAAGCTCTTCCAAATTTTTACTGAAGCAGAGAAGGAACTGCACTCCAGTTCCTGATTCCCACGTAACAGCCAGAATACGCCTTCAACTTTGCCTCTGGAGAGTAATCTGTACACACTGCCAGTGCTTGTGGAAGTCACTGTTAAACACACAAGTGTGTGAGTTCACGTTCACCCACACATCCCATCTGGAGACACATGAAGGACAAAGTACTACTTAATGCAGTGGCTGTTTCTGAGAAAAGAGTTTAGCCAAAAAACACAAGCGCTTGAGAAGGTAGCATGGCTTAGCATGAAGAGACAGAAGCAATTCTGTAAGATTATTTTGGAATACCATGAACAAAGAGAATAAAATTGGATGCTTCCTTGCTGATCCTTCAAAGGTAATGCTAAGAGAGGGGGGAAAACCAGGGCAGAACCACTTGTAATTTAAGGGGAAACAGAACAAACCAACTCAGGCAGGGGGGAGCAGACACAACACAAAAGGTCCAGACTTCTTGATGGGTCCAGCTGCAAAATCTGCAGCTCTTGTTTYAATGGACAGATTAGAAGAGAGCTAGATCTGCTTCACATTAGGCTCCAAAACAACTCAATGTATCCACACCAGACCTTGATTTGGAAAGCTACTTATAGATCAAAATTCCTTCCACAGGCTAAAGGCTGACCATCCAGGAACAGAGAAAACTGTGAAAAAGAAAAAGAATTAACCGTCTTTCCTTACTGTTTTGTATGAGCGAGATTTCCAGACTGAGATATTACTTTGCTGTTTTGTAAAGCAAGGATTGAGAAGATACCAACAGAGTTGCTGAAGTGGGACCAAACACCACCTGGGATACTGCTGAGACAGTATAAAATCAAATGAGCTTCCTGAAAAAAGTGCCTTCTTACATCAGCCTCAGCAAATACAAGAAAATTAAACATTAATGCATCTAAAAGACCTTCTGCAGGAACTTCTAATTGAGCTTATGTGGTGGTGTTGAAAYTTGGGCCATACAGTGTGGTAGGAAGCTAAATTATAGCACCTGGTTCCCAGTGGCAGGAATGCAATGCAACCCTGAGAATTCCAGATGTGCAATTAAATCACCTTGTTAGCAGCAGAGCAGTGAGGCAGCTGTGCTGCAAGAAGAGGCTGAGCACCCTAGTGCAAGCTATGCAGAGAAATGCATTTCATGCCCAGACTGTTCTCCCAGCAAACACCAAGGAACCAAGGACGATCGTGCACACAGGAGGACAAACTCCACATCCCTGAGCCCTGTGYTAGGGGCTCATGCCACAGCTTGTTGGACCACACCACACTCTGCCCAGTCCTGCACATGTTCTTCAAGCAGAACATCAAGCAGGGATTTCCTGAGGTAACAGCACTGCCCAAAAGAGAGTCATTGCACAGGAAGTGAGTTTAACCATCTGCACCGAATGCCAAGTGATGAGATTTTCTTCAGGCACACCTCACTGCTGTGAAGCCTAAAGGAACTCTACCAAAGGAAAGATATTTTTCTCAGGAGAGGAGCTTTAAAATTCATTTTCTTATTAGTACTGCTAAGTACATTAATTTTAAAAATGCTGAATCCCTAGGTAATGAAAAAGCTTTTTATGAAGTTAGATGACAACTCTCATAACTCAGTTAGCAATGTAAAATTCTGAAGTAATTTGYTGCCCATCAGTAGAAGCCCACAAAATAGGGGTCAAAAGAATTMTTTTCCCCTCTCCTTTCAGGGTCCTTAGTTTGCATGCTGACACTTTAGATAGTATTTTTTAGGAAAAGACACAGCCACGTAGGCCCATCTGTAAAGCCTCTGCCTTTGTGAAGTCTCAAACAATAGAGTGCTCTCAAGGCTTTGTTTTCACTTAATTCTTAAATTTAGTGATAAGTCAAACCCAAACCAACCTACCTGTGGACCTTCAACCTACAGACACCCCAAAAAAGACGAACATCATGCTCTTCAATCTACTRCTGAGGCTCAGCAGTGAGGGTCTGGCTTCTCCAAAAGCTCAGACTTCCAAGGCTCCATAGTATTCCATGTCTCTGTTCCTCTATACCCGCCTAGACTCCTGACCTCACTCAGGAGTCACAGAAAGCTACCACCACACAACACCAAATRTTAATCTTCACAGTATCACTTAAAAAAAAAATCTGTACAACAGTGCAACAGAAATTGAGGAAAATCCAAAATATATAAAACAGTACAAATTCTAGCGGTTTGCTTCCTTGATGATCTGATCAGGTAATTATTTTTTAAAGTTTACCACTTCCCAGTAGACTTCTGATTTCAACTGAATATCAGTCCTTATCCTTAAAGCAACTAATAGGGCAAAATTTGCACTCATAGSCAAAAAAAACCTAAAAGCTAATTTWAAATCCTTAAGAGCAGCATACATCAGTCACRGTAGAGAGCTGTCTTGTTTTGGCACAATGCATTTCATGTGGGTCTCTACTTCAACGACATAAAATTTAGAGCCAAAACAGGAGTTTCAACAGTTGCAGGAAAGGAGAAAATGAGTCAAACCCASGGTATGTCCATGTAAAGGCAAGGCTGCAAATGCAGTGGACCAATGGTGAAAGATCTTGGTTCACCACAAACACATGCAACACTGACTCTTCCTTCTACCCTCAAACTTCTTATAGAACTCCACACTAAATTAAATGTGAAAAGCCTTGCTCTACTTAAGTTTGAAAAGAAGACTTCCTAGACATTAAAATCTTATGAAGGACTCCTTAAATGCAAGGCAGCAGATGGACACAAAACAAGCAGAAGAAATACTAATGACTGCCAAGATCCAAGTGGGTAAAGGAGATGTTTGCAGCCACTCACCCAAAATAACATTGAATTCCCAGTTTTGGTAAAACAGGAGGAGTGGGGTGAGAAGGAGCCCTGGGAGCAGAGGAATTAGTAACACAGGGTTTCCTATGTTTCAGCTTCTTGGTTGAGTTTTAGGAGGCAAGTCTTGCATCTTGTCAACTCCACAACAAGAATTACTTCAGAGTCACATCTGACTGCAGAAGCCAAAAGCTGTGAGAGATGATGTTTGAATCACAGTTCCTTCTTTGGCTGAATTTTTCCCTAATACTAAAAATAACTGTCATTATTGTGGAGAGCTTCTTCCTTCTACCCATTGAAGCAGAAGAGCAAAGGGTTCAGAAACTATGCAAGACATGACAGGGCACAGACCAAATTCTTAGGTGAGTGTTACTTCCATAGGGCAGTGCATTCCAGCAGGAGGAACACAGCTGTTTGCAGAGAGTCAGCTAACAGCCATGCCTGCCTGAGTCACTGCAAATAACTCCATAAACCTCTCAGGGGCACTGTCAGGAAAAAAGCTCCAGCATACAAAGTTATGCAGCAGTATCAGATAGAACAGCCTCCCTCTGGATGAGTAAACGGACAGTGATAACCTTCTTGGATGTCTCACTCCTCCAAAGACTTGGAGAGCAGTTTTGCTGAATGGATTTGTTACCAGTTTCCAAACAAGAAGGCTTCAAGTATTCAAATGTGTGGACAAGTTGCATGCTCAGATTTCCCTCCACCAAGGTGTGATGACCCTATATTTGCTGTAGATTATTTATATTACTACAAAAAAAAATCCTGTAGTATTTTACCTCAAAAAGCCTTTTTATGAAATAAATATTCTTTTACAAGTCAGGGAAAAAAAAGTAACTTTTAAGTTCATATTCAATATTTCCACTACCAGCACATACTACCACCCAACACTTGCTGAATTTTCTTAACACACACAAAAAAACTCAAGTACAGTCTAGTTTAATTTCAGGTCTCCCTATACAAGCCAATGCAMAGAAAAGCATTGCTATTAAAAGAAAAAAGAAGCTCTGGGCCCATGATTAGACACACTAGATTTCACACAAATTACAAGAAGAAAGCCTTATATCAATACCAGCAATGATTTAATCACTTCCAGATCACATTGCTTTACTTTTACAAGAAATTATTTGAACCTTAACTCAATTACTTTTTGGCAATCTAAGGACAGCAGTAAAAAGTACATTTTCAGTCCATTAAAACGAAGCAATTAACATTTCTTTTAACAAGTGTATAAAGAGATCCAGATCTGCACTGCTGATTTCTGAAGGACAGTGATGATGGTGGAGATGAAGGACAAGAAGTTGACAATACTGGCAATTTAGCAAGTGGGGATTTTCATGGAATTGTTGATTTTGCTGAGGATAAGGGAACAGCTTTCCATATACTTCCCAGAGCAGTATCACTCTGGTAAAATATTCCTAGATTAAGCAGAACTTACTCTGGAAAACATGGGAAGAGACCTTCAGGGAGTTTTAGGATGCATTCATGCTTAACCTCCTACCTCTCACTTCAGCTCCAAGAGTGAAATTATCTAGACCCCTAAGTACTGAAGCTAAGTAAATATGAGCGGGGTGGGGAAAAAAATCATTAAAAAAACCAAAAATATGGAAGTCTGAGAAAGTGCAGGTAAAAATTTGTACACAAAGTATTTTTCATCCATGTCAAGGTCACTGATAAAGAAATAAGTCACTATGCTGATCATATACTGCTTCATTTCCTCAGGTATTACTGAGCTGGTCACCTAACCAGGTCTCTCTACTTTTTATGCTAAGTTCTGCTGCAGAAAGACAAGGTAGCTGGACAGACTGGCTTCTTAAGTCCATTTCAATGTCCCAGGAACATTAAGYACACAAATTATTCACTGCTTCATTAACCAAGTGACTAGATAGTAACAGCTTGCAAATTTAAACCACATTGCCCAWCATGAGCATATCCTCCTCCAGACTTGCTGGTTGAAGAGTAATCTRTGCTCCCCCAGCTCAATCTCCCACAGCTCCTGAGAAAACACAGCCAGGCTGTTCCCAGCCTTTTCATGGACACACCAATAAACTCTGGAAATAAGATGACCTTCAACAGATAAATCTGTGAGCATGAAGATGCAGAGGAAAATCATTGTGCTGTCGAGCTGCAGTCATACATTACAGTGCAATTCAGAAAATAATTGTAATTGTTGGGTTTTTGCAATCAGCTSTTCTCAAGATTCAACTCCTTCTCTCCAAAACACACTGAGCTTCCAAGGTCCCTCTGACACAGACACTTTTACAACTGAAAAAGGTGGATTTGCTAAGCAAAGTTTTCCWAAATATTTCTATCTCTATAGCAAACAAACATGGAGCTGTGCCAATTCTATCTGCACAGGATAGTTTCTACATAGTGTTTAAATTAGCATTAAACTAAAAAAATATCAGTAAGTCCTGGTTATGAGATCTCTGAGCTTGTTCTCCAGGACTGGGTGGATGCTGAGTGCCAGCACAGAGAGGAAACTCACAGTTCCCCCTTTTCCCACACTGCTATTAAAYCCTTTTATAAGCAACTAATTCACCCAGTTCCCACTTCTGAGTCTAACAATGAAGTGCTCCAACAGCTCTTTGGATAATCCCTCAAGCCTAATATCCGCCACTAGCCACAGATCTTAAAAGTGTACTCAAATGAAACATCATTCAGGAGGGGGGGGAAAAAGTACCTTCAAACCTACGCAAAAGGAAATTATAAACCAGCAAAAGCTTTATAAAGAACTTGCAGGCAAAGAGCTGGTTTAATCTTTGGTCTGCTCAGACAAATCACCATCACTCCTCAAGACAGTCACCATTCTCCCAAAGGGAAATTATTAAAAAATTAGGAAGAAATGAAYACAATTCAGGTTTGCAGTGTGGTTCAGAGGCAGAAGCCTAATGTCCTGCATCCAGCTGAGCCTGCAAGCCCAAGAAGGGCTGTGCTCCACGACCAGGGCTTCCAAATCCACTCAGACACACCACATCTGCTCCCTYTTGATCACTCACAGTCTGGACAGCCCCATCCAGCACAAACTGTACTAACATTCTTGGTTTTCCTCCTGTTTATCCCTTAAACTTGCAGCTGCAGTGGGAAGTCTCTCCTCCTCCCAGCAGCCCCACTGGGCCACAAGTTGCAGAACAGCACGTAGAGCAAATCCAGCATCTCTGCTTCCACGTGTCAGCTCCAAAGGCACAGCTCACCCCACCCCACTGAGCACAAGGTCCAAAACTTCCCAGCCAAGGGTCCAGAGCCCATCCTGACAGCAGGGCCACATTTCACAGGACAACTGTCAAGTGCCATCAGCAACAGAGAAATCACTTGTCCTTCAAATTTGGAGATTTAGCAAAAAAGGTGTCACCATAAAGGACATGCCCCATCCCTCTTCTGCACAAGAGAAGCATTTGCTTCTTCCCTTTTCCTCTTGCTTCAGTTTGCAGGCCCTTACCAAACATGCAGGGAGCTGAAGCCAATTCCAGCTATGGATCAGAGACAGGAAAACAGCCAGGGCTGTAGTGCTCCAGACTTGCACATTTCCCACGAGGAGTGGCAGGACAGCCAAGAGAAAGTTCTCTTTGACCACATGGCCATCTCCTTTGAGAAGTGTTTATAGGGAGTAATGGTGGTCACTTTTTTACTCCCAAAAAACATCAGCAGAAGACTTCATATTAATTCAAGCACTTTATGTTTAACATCAGGGCATTATCCAGCAAATCACAGCATCATGCTGCTGGCTTAACWGTTGGAGCACTTCAGGGTTTTAAGATGTTTTGCTCCTTTCAGTGAGTCACCATCCACTCCATCCCAATTTCAGAAAAAGGTAGGAAGGAGTTTTGAGACTGTATAGGCACATACAACCTCTCAGAAAATATCAGTCCAGAGAGCTTTAACTGAAATTCCAAGTGAAGTCAGCAGAGTATAATGATCTACAGCAGGGGTCCATGGGCAATAAGGTATTCTGCACCAGGTACTCTGCCAAATGCTACCACAGCCCCATAACCTCAGAAGTGAGACTCCAGTGATATCCAACATTGCCGTGGTATTCCCAAAAGCATCCAAGATGCCACTTTCCTATACCAACTTTTCCATCTCAGGTCTTCCCATTGCTCTAGTTTTTCCCCCTTTTCTTCAACTTCTCTAAGTTTACTCCATGCTGTCAACCCCGTCACTTCCCCAAAAAACCTTCTTAAAGTCAATCACCAAATCCAACCAGCAGAGAGCTCTTTAGAGTTACAGATTCCACACAAAGCTTGTGGAGCAGCCACAGTGGTAGTGTGTTAGGAGCCACTGGACATTACCATTATCACTTTGAAATTACTAAAATTAGAGCTGAGACACCATTAATCCCACTTACCCTTGCAGTTACACCAAATAATGCATGGCTGAGTGTTTCTCCCAGAGTTAATACAGATCTCATCAACAGAAGTGAAGAACTCCAATGTTTCCTTTCCAGCACGCCATACAAAACACATCCATGGGGTATTTTTATCAGCTGAGGTGCTACTGAACAATCTGGTCTGGCTCCAGCCTTTTAGGCTCCTCAGAAACCAAGTAACCAACTTCATTAGCAGTAACTTCAGTAGCTCTATTATCTCAAAATATTACCCCTTCACTTTCTAAAGAGATTAAAAACCACAGATGCCAACAGAGGTTCTTGAGAAACCTATTTCTAACCTCTAATGAGTGACTGCACCAGTTTTTACCTCCTCACCACAAGCAAAACCTGGAGTCTAAAAGCTTTCCAAGCCTACCCCATGCTCTAGCAATTAATCTCTTTTTTTTTTTTAATCCCAGAACACACCTTAGACAATTTCTTGGTTTTTTAATTTCTCTGAAAAGGGGCAAATTAAGTTTAGAAGCATCACTGCAGTGATCTGCCCTATACCATACTCCCAGCACAACTTGGCCATGAGTCTCTTCCTTCTCTCTCCTAGAAAACCTGCTGCTCGCCAAAATACCCTTCTGGCTGCAGAGAAGCATTAGAAAAGAACTGGGATTTTTTTTTCCTTTCATTTAAAAAGTCCTTAAGATCACTGGAACAACAACTTTGAGGTGCCACCACTGCTGTCCCAGGATGGATAACTGTGCCCAAAACCTGTTAAACTCATTAATTAGGACAGTGACTGCCCTCCCTTGCTAACACTTGGCAGAATTTACCATCTGAGGCTCAGTAAAAGAGCAGAAAACAGCTTTTGCATCACTTGCTCAACACCAAGTCAAGCCTCCAACTAGATGGTCATCAAAGTGACCCCATGTCTGCCCAGCAGGGCTGCTGCCAACACCTGCAGTGTTGAGTGGCACAAACCCATCTAACTGATGCCATCCACTCTTCAGGAGCTCAGCATCACCAGCTGTAATCAAAATATCAGCAAAAACAAGGATGACCTGGAAAGGGAGACYAGCACACAGTGATCCATCCTGAGAATGCTAAGAAGGCAGATGAAACCATGACCAAGGTTCACTTCCACTCCATCACAACAGACCATTTTTATTCCAAGTTTCAAAAGGGCAGATGGGCATTAAGCCCCTCAACCCAGCTGCAACAGCTGGGGTGACCCTGCCCTGGGTAAAGGGCTGCCATGGCAGACCAGCTCAGGGGGCTGCTTTAGAGGTGGACTTCAGCAAAGATAAGAGGTGCATGCCTGAGCTCCTTCTCCCACTCCTCCTCTGCCCCAAGGTTGGGAGCAAAGTTTTGTAAAGCACTGCTCCTAGACATGCAAACCAGAGCAGATCAAGYAGATGTTTATTTGTATTTACACATTCTGTTTACTAAAGTCTCTGGAATTAATAAGGTAAATAATTTCATATGTCTGCAGGGSGTGGGGACAGAGGAGGAAACACTGTAAATTCAGAAATGAGCACCATCTGYTCCTCTGGCTGYTCAGCCCACCCTTCCAGCTTGGGTGAGCTCTTTGAAGGAGGCTCCAGCTATGTGGAGAGGAGAGGGGCCTTTGCATCACTCTCACCTTCACACACACACAAAGCATAGGCTTGTTCACCCAACACTCCATACACACCTCCTACTTTTCTTGAGATGTCACTTCTGCTTCAGTTTCTGCTTTCCAAAAGAGTAGAAAAACTCAAATGCAGAGATCAGCCTGCTACTAACAGTAGCAGAAATCAGCCCAGGGAGATGTAATGTGGAGAGGGGTTCTAAACTGCCTGAAGGGGAAGTCTCATTCCAGGTTTTTCCTAGCCACATCTTTTTACTTTCAAACATTTTAAAACTTCAAAGCTTTAAAGAAAGACTCAGAATTAAGGCTTTTCAGGTACCTCAAAACAGCTCAGGTCCTTTCTAAGCTTCAGTAACAGGATGCAACAGCTGCTCCACCACACTCACCTATGAGAAGGGTCAGCTCCATCTACTCTTTCTTAACTATCAGTTGTGCAACACTCACCTTTCATGTTAGTCTCTGCCATGTCAGAAGCACTCCCTAGCTCCAGGGCCCAAACACCACTGCTGTCTTTCAGATGTTTAATAACCCTTTGGGGAGACCAGGACAACTCACACTTTTCATTTACTGCTACAGTTACTGCAATTGAGGTTCAGTTCAGGAACACCTAAAGAGAAGAACATTTCTTGTCTCTTACTGTGGCTTTGTAAACTCACCAGTTTGGTGTTTGCTCCTTGAAAGAATGAAGGAAGCTCTGCAGAAAATATAAATTGACAAGTCTTCAAGTAGGAAAGCATCAGGTCCACAGACCTYCAAAGGAAGCACATCCCACCAATGGGACCAGCAGGGGCAACAAGCCATCCCTCAACCCTGCCCAGCACACGCTTTGCACAAGCACCGAATGACAYGTTCCCAAGCAGTCAGCTACAGAAATAAGTGACCCAGCAGAGAGGTCACCAATTCAACTGCTCCTTTTCCTTCTTTCCAGTCACTTAAGTGTTTTTTCTTAAGGCAGTATCTCCATGTTAAGCAGACATAAGCACCCAAACCAACCTCATCTGAGAAGTCATCTCATAATTGATGATTAACAAGCAGGGGCTCAGCAGTCTGCTTTGTGATTGTTACCTGGAAAATCATRATGGTCGTGACCAAGAAATTGTACAAATCCAAAGAGGCACAACTACACAGGGAGATGCCCTTGCCACCAACACCAATGTGAGTTACTGTATCACTGCATGAACAAATGTCAGGAGGAGAACTTGGAAGTTTCCAGAATGAGACTGGACAAATCCCTGGGTAACCTGGCCTGAATTCAACATTGATCCTGCTCCAAGCAGAAGTCTGGATTAGAAGTCCAGAAGGGTCTGTGGCCCCTTCTAGAYTCACCTCTACTATGAACAGAAGCAGAAAGGGATTAAGGTCCAGGCTGCAGAAAGATAGACTGAGAATATACATGGCTGATCTCCAGTGACAATCAGTGGCACCCAAGTTCAAGCAGCCGGGAGACTGGGGAGCACCACACAAGTCAGCTGAAGGGGTCTCGGGGTTCACTGACCAAAAGCTACAYCTAAGCTCCACATGGACACCCACTCCTGGGAGGGGACCCAGCCCAAAAACACAGCCAGAGCACATTGCAGCTGCAAGGCAATGTGCTCACTGCCACAGCCCTCCATGCTGGGGACAAACATTTGGGTACACAGGGCTTCAAAACACCTTGGCAGCACACAGAGAGGTTTCCTCATCAGGGCTGTTGTCCTCCATAGAATAGATTGTTCAGGTCTGATTTTTACAAAAAAATTATCCAAAATGAACAGGACTGCTGCTGAGCACTGCAGATGGAAACATGCTGCATCCTCTGAGCTGGCTCCAGGACCCTCAGCTCATATCTGCCCTACAAACCCAAACCTGCCCTGCAGAAGTCTGCATGCAGCAGATGCAAAGGCAGTGCTGCATCCTTGGGTCTTTCAGGGAACACACAGGGCAGTGTCTGGGGTAACATGGTCCTTCCTGCAAACTGCATCAAGCTTTTAAGTCACTGAGAAATCACAAACCCTTTTAAGGAAACCGTGAAAGCCAGAGAGAAGAAAAAAAAAAACCAACAGAAGTGTTATGTGCAGAACAGCTGTCTTTTCTAAAATAATTATATTTTCAAAAATTTTTGAAGTATTAAAAGATCAAAATTATTTTCCTTTACCTGCACAAAATAGGAACAGAAAACCACCCTCCTCTGTACCAGTACCACAGGACAGGCAGCACACAGGACCCTAATTCTGCCTGAAGTAGTTCAGTGAATCCACAACAAAGACATGTTTGGTGACAAGAGAAGATACACACCTACCAGTCATACATGACACTGCACCTCACCAGCAATGGCAAGGGAATTCAGCATTGAGTATATTTAAAGGCTTTATTAATAGAGCCAAGGGGAAGACACTTCTGTTTCATAGCAACCTCCAAGGTTKTGAAGTTTGTTTCTGTTCTTTTTCTGGGACAGAAACAGAATGTCCCTGACATTTTTCAGGAACAAARCTGTAATGAGTTATCACAGTTGCAGATCAGCACCTTGCTCCTTCCAGGGGCATCATCCCATGAGTAGGCTGGGTAGGGGAACAAAACATTTCTCAGTCCAGAAAAATAATTTGGCATTTTCCCTACCGGTTCACTTCAGATCAAGAACTTGAAACCCTGTCTCTGCAATCCAGGCTTGTGCTTTAAAAAACAAGTACATAAAAATGTTCTCCTGTTACAATGTCCAGACAACTCCTCTTCCTAAGGCTTTAAAGTCAGAGTCATTCCTGGTGATATACTGCTAYTAAGCAGGAACGCTTATTTTGGCAAAACTTCATTTAGTTGAGAGTGCTCTGCTGAAGAGGTTAGGAAGGAAGCATCTAGCTGAGAGCCCCCAGCAATCTCGGCTTGCTGACAAAACCCTCAACTTCAGAGCTGCCTGCCACTCCCAGATCCCCAGAAATCACAACCTTCTCCTCACCCACACAGACCAAGTGGATGGAAGGGGCAAAGGCCATTTGGATGATCAGTTACTAGACAGCCCTTAAGAACATTCAGTCTTGTCCATTTGATCTTCTACTTCTCCATCACCCATTGAACTTTTTTAGAGAAGGGTCAGGCAATGAAGCTGTATGTCAATTTGCAATACATACACATAGAAGACTTTATTATTATATAATTGAAACTTTTAAACCTTTTAATTCACCTCAAAGGCAGCAAGTCTCCAGCAGAAAAGCACAGTAACAATCAGTATCTGGCAATTTCTAGCTCTGCAAAGCCTCCTTTAAAGGGGCTATGCTGTCCCTAGAATACAAAGAAAAATAGAAGGAACTAAATACTGGCTTGGGTTGCACTTTACTTCTAAGCAGCAGGACAAAAATTTGAAAGCCCAGCTAAGCAAACAGGAAAGCTGTAGATCCCAGAAACAATAGGATCAGCCAGGTTCCTTTCCTAGAGTTTTACCCCTAATTGTTTCCCTCTGTTTTTTGAGAGAATTTTAATGCCTATGTGCTTAAGAAACCCTCAGGAAAAGCCTATTAGCTTCCAGCAATGTGCTGGAGTACCACAGGGCAGCTGGGCTGGACAACAGACCCTTGGAACAAGTCTCTGAGGGCCATGGTGAGCCTGGCAAGGGGTATTCCAGCTAAAAGTGACACCATTTAGGCCACTATGRATAAAGTGAACCTAGTTTGGGGGTGTTGAGTGCTTTTTTGTTCAGGKGTCCACCTGGTGCTGGCAGCAGCCAAACAATGACACCTTTGGAAAGCCCAGCAATAAGTAAAACACATAAAGGACATTTTGCAGCACACCTGAATTTCCAACACCATGCACTCYGGGCACCAAGCCAGACATGGTGCTTTTCCACCCACCACCTACTTGTAGCATGGACCTGGCCTTGARGTTTCAAGCTGGCCCAGTACCATTTCTACTCTTTTCACTAGAGCAGTACCCTTGAAAAGATTTCATGCTTGAGCATCCCCAGTCACTTGCGCTTGGACCATATGTCACCCCCAACATGCCCCAGCTGGAAGCTGTAGCCCAGCCAAGCACTGGCCATGGAGTGTCCTGCACTGCCTCTGCCAGAAGGGCAGATCATCTACAGACCCAGTGGGACACATACTCCCATGTGTTGAGCAATCCCTTCCGTCAGCAGCATTTAATTTTGGGAAAATCACCAGTAAACAAAAGAGGAAGGCATGAAGAGCAGCTTGGCTTTTTACTGCACTTTTGCAAGAGAAACCACATCATCTGCCATGGCTGTTCAAGTCTAGGAACTTACAGCCAGGTGAAGACCACTGATCTCTGGGTCTGCCTTTCTTAGTTTTCTTTCTTTTAATAAAAATTTAACTAGCTATAATACCATAGGGGAAAAAATAAAATAGTGCTATTTGTTGGTTTTTAAATGCAAAATAATAATATGCAAAAAGCTGGAAAAAAAAACCATGGAAAATCCCTGGATCTCTTTCACAGATTTTCATTGCTTTCTACACTTTCACCTCCTGCACAGTTTTGCTTCTATCACACACTAAAAGCAAAGAACAATTATGTGGAGATTCCCAAGCTGGTACAAAGCCACAAGCAGGAAGCTGCTCTGAAATACAGGGGTTTGGCAAAACACAATGAGAAACCACAAAGAAAAAAGGTAATCTTGGACATGAGAGGCAAGACAAACACTAAAACCAAGTGGCTGCAACAGCTCTACCACTTTGAGTCTCAGTGTCTTCCACAGCTATGGAAAAGGTAGTGAATAGAAATGACTGGAAGCAAAAAAGAAAAATATTAAAAAGGAATGGAATGAAGAACCTCTTTCCCCTCAACAGCTAAGGAGCTAAAGCTTGCTGTACCAACCTGACAACAAAGTTCCCAGGGAAAATGCAAGCTGCCAGTTATATTCCCAAATTTAGCACAGAAATATTGTGACCTATGGCAGTGACTATTTCATAACTTATGACCACAAGGATAAATAGAAGCTTTAAAAATGGCTTACAGAAGCATGCTACTCACTTGAACTCCAAAAAAAGCCTCAGCATAACAGTATTTTCTCATAAAAAACCCGTAGTCCYCACTATTTTTTTAAAGGAAGTTGAATGCTCTTCAACTAAAAATCTCCAGATATATTAAAATCATTTTACAATTAACTTCTGCAGATGGAAAGTACATGTATGCACTCACTCTGAACACATTTAGCTGTGCTCCATGTGAAGTCAGGGAGCAGTGCTTCCCACCAGCTCCTGCCTCAGCACTGCCACACACCAACCACAGCCAACAAAGCAATAAACTTCAGCACTTCTGGAACAAAGGCACAACCAGTAAGCAATAGGAAGTAACCCAGTTCTTTTTATCAAGATTAGATGATCCTACTAAATCAGAGGGAATCCTCATTGGACAAGRAGGCAAAAAAGACATCTGTGCAGTGCAATGGAAGGCAGAAGGGAGTCACAACTRTGTTGCCAAAACCTGAACTTCAGAAAACCTCCCCTAATTCCTACCATTTTAGGAAGGCTAACAAAAAGGAAAAACAAAAAAGCGCAACCCCACAGCTTGTTACCTTTCCCTTATGTTTGTTCCGTGCCCCAGTTTCCCACAGAACTGCAATTCCACACAAGTTACAGGTGACTTTCACAGCTGCACAACAGACAGACAGACAGACACAGGACAATACCTGGCAAGTGCCCACGCAGGCCTGACATRAGCCTGTGTGTCTGCTCACACCACCAGACACTGTGCAATAAAAGCTGTGTGGTCACTGCTGAGATTTCCACAATGACAAAAGGCAGACATTAACAGCTGACAGCTGTTGTAAAGAAAACAGCTTGAGATGGGAGAATCAGGATATCGCTCTCCATCGTTCCATGCACTATTTACATCTGGAATCTTGTCTCTGCAACCACGATGGCCAGAGATACTTGTAGTTCAGGTTTATGTTTGGGSACACTCATAGTCTCATAGTTAAAGAATCCCACTAAATAAAGGTCTTGCCTGCCTTTACCTTCTCTGAAAGGCACGGCTTTGGTTTGGGGCAAGCTCAGCAAAGTTAGGGGTCCTGAAAGCAAAGAATTTGGTTTTTACAGCAGTTACAACTACTGGGGAAAGGGAAATTGCRAAAACTTATTTTTCTGTATGGTACAGATCACTACACCGTCATTTTTTCCTTTGTATCATCACTTGTGCCTTGTTCCCTAATATATGCCTGCATAGCAATCGACAAGAAAAAAACCCAATTCTTCAGAAATCCCAAGCTCGGTCAATTACTTAAAATAATCACACGACCTAGTGAATAGTAACACACTAAACACCAATTTATCCAAAAGACACTCTTTTCTTAGCTCAGAAAAGCAGCTCCTTAGTATGGGGTCAAGAGGACATCAGCGAGCACAACTCCTTCCAAAACCTGGTGCTTCTTAAAATACAAGACATGCTTCAGCTTTCAGTGAACCTGTCAGCACCAACACAATAGCCCCGCCTCGAGTGCTCTATTTTTAACATTTTCCATCCACGCAAAAGACAGCTATTTAATAAATCTAAAGGAAGTATAACTAAATGAGAGTTGAACAGAATTTTCTKCAGGGCCAGCCCAAATCACATGAGCACAAGCCACAACTGAAGGCAGCCCAAATGACTGGCARGGATTACTGAATTACAAACATACACCGGCCTCAAAAACAGGAGAGATGCCAAAAACTGGTGCCTGGTCTCCTGGGGGCACATGGTGGAGCTGAATCTGATGCAAAGGGCAGTGCCCTATATGCTCATGTGATGCAGTGTCACCTGGTATGGCTGCCATTGAGAATAGGTGTTATAAAGGATAAAGCCAACCTTAAATGGCTCATTATTTATTGGATGCATCTGTTTCCTTTAATTTTGCTGAGGATGTCTAGGATGAGTGTAAACCAGAGTGCTTGCAGAGCTCTCTCCCCCTGGCCTGTGTACATGTATGCACGCTATCTTTAGCCAACAAGCCCTTGCTTGCCTTGCTGGCAGGATTCAGCTTGTGCTGGAGCTGGAGACACCCTGCTCCAGCGCAGTCACAAACTCATTGCCTTTGGAGGTAAGGATGCATTTAGCATCAAAAATAAAAAGATCCAGAGGTTTTTCAGTGTCTCCCAGCAGGAAGGAAGGGCTCAGTACTCCAAAAGCCCCAGCAAGACTTTGCAGCTTACATCTTCCAGGGACTTCACACTGCTTTTGAAGCCAAGCCCACTGGGGACAGCTTTCAAGCATTGTCTGGGGAGGAGAGAGCTGATTCTTCACCACATTTCCCCCAAATGTGAGTGAGAGGGAAAGATGAAGTTGCACTACAATGCTGTCTATKCCTGGCCTTGCAAAGGAGCTTTCCCTGATCTGATGGAACAGCATCTGTCCACATGCTCTGCTTCCAACCAGGATTAAACCAGGWATGTCCTTGGTGCACACTCTACACAAGCACCCCAGAACGTGAACACCCCATTGGGGATCTCAGCACCTCTTCGCAGCACATGAGAGGCAGCTCCAGGTCAGCAGATGGGCTGGATCTTTCCAGCAAGAGTTGACTGGGCAGGAACTGCTGCATACTCATGCAAAAATKCATTGCTCTGGGGGTTTTCTTGCTCATCTTTAGCTCTGTGTGGGCAGGACATAACTAAAGGGAGACCTCAGTAAGAAAAGCCCTCAGGTATGCTAAACTTGTTTTCCATTCCTCCAGGCACCCGGAAGATTAAGCAAGTAGGTGAAAGTTGCATAAAAAACCTCAATCCTCTCTCTAAGACCAATAAATACAATTCATTTGCAGGATCAAAGAACACCTTTTTTTTTTTTTTTKTCCTCAAAACCAGAAGGCATGACCATTTTTATTACTATAAACTGCAAAGATTTATCACCATTCATTGGCTGTCTCTGMAGAGCAGCTCTGTACAGGTGGCAGGTGACTTGCAAGAAGACCTCCTCCTAGGAGGCACATATGCCAACTTTTGTTGAAAACCTTCCTAAGAGACCAAAAGAAAGAAATGCTGACGCAACAGCAAGAGCTGTTTTAGTAATTAACCAAATMATCTCAGCCTCCCTCTCTCCTTATGTTTAACTCTTAGATATACAATGAGTATCAGAGGTGCAAAACTCCYTCACGGGCTTTATCTCATCCATCACCATGAGAACTTCCAATTCACCAACTGAAAAGCAACTTATTATGGTGTTATTAATTCTAAGATTAATAAGCCTATAATTTCAATTGCACTGGAATCCACTAGCTCCATCTTCAGCATCATTTATGGGAAATTTTTACTTTCACATTATTTTTTTAACAACTCTTTGTGATGAAAAGCTTTAAAAAGACAAAAAAGTGGACCATCTATCAAGTTATTTTTTTTAGTCTAGATCCATCTGTTGCCCTTGAATTTGCTTCTAGGCTAGTCAAGCAAATGCATAAATATCACCTGGCCCACTTAGTGGGCTATTATTTAAAAAAAAACATATCTCATTATTATTCCTTACTCAAAGTCAGCTAAAACAAGCTAGGACAGCTCAATCTCCAAATAAAGAAGTTTTGCATGAAGTAAAACTCAACAAGAAYTCAGTTTTTTAACTTAAATACAGACATGAATGTCTTTTTTAAGAAAGCCCTCCACCAGAAATGTTCTCTGATCTCTCTCAACCTTTTTCTCGTTTCTTGCTTCATCTAATGAGCTGCTCCCAAGTGCAAGACATAAAAGTGGAAATTTCAAATTCCTTTTATAGAAGTCTGAGTTTTGAAGCTCATAGTAGCTTCTCATAATCCAAAGTCCACACTTTTGAGTTTGTCTCAGCATCAGAGAATCCCAGAACTGTTTGAGTTGGAAGGGACCTTAAAGCTCGTTCCACCCCCTGCCACRGGCAAGGACACTTTCCACTAGACCATGTTCCTCCAAGACTCATCCAACCTGGCCYTGGACACTTCCAGGGATCCAGGGGCAGCCACAGCTTCTCTGGGCACCCTGYGCCAGGGCCTCCCCTCCATCACCRGGAGGAATTTCTTCCTCAATTCTCATCACACAAGTTCTTCTAAAAAAACTTTCAGGATGTTTTCAAAGTTGTCTGTGACCAGTCTAAGTGTATCCCCTGTCCCTGGGCTGTGCATCCTGGTGCCTCTTTTCCACCAGCCAGCACTTACCTGGCCATAGGCACACCTAAGAATCACCAAGGCCACCAAAAGTTGATCTTTCCATCAAATTAACTGCTGGCACTTAAGCAAGCAAGCTGATCCTACCAGCCAAGGGCTGAGTGGTTCCTTGCCCCCAGCTGCAATAAGTGGGCAGGGCTGAGAGACACCAGTGTACCCTGAGAGGCTGTGAAGTCACACCTTCATTCCTTGCTGCCCAGATTTCTAGCACTCCACCGAGCCCCAGGACAGCTATTCTGCAAGGGCACTGCACAATTCACACACACAAAATGCTTCTGCCCTGCACTCTGTTGTCCCAGCAACTGAACACAAAGCATGACTGTCAGCATGAAAGCCTTGGGTGGTGGAAGAAGAGAGGGGAAGCAGCAGATGTGCAGGACAAAAATGGCCTGGTGATACAGTACAGAGTTACACTGCAAGAATTGGAGCAGCTCCTGACAGAAAACCCAAGCTCCCACCAGCTCATCCTCATGGCTTATACTTCATTCTGGAGAATTASAGAATGGTTTGGGTTGGAAGGGATCTTTAAAGGCCACCCAGTCCAATCTCCTGCAAAAAGAAGGGACATCTGCAACTAGAGCAGGTGGCTCAGATCCCCATCCAACCCAGTCTTGAATGTTTCCACCCACCACCTCTCTGGGTAACCTGTTCCACTGTTTTATCACCCTCATTTCTTCCTTATATCTAAATGAA
Source organism: Cardinalis cardinalis (assembly GCA_014549065.1). NCBI lineage: Eukaryota > Metazoa > Chordata > Aves > Passeriformes > Cardinalidae > Cardinalis > Cardinalis cardinalis. The sequence continues at coordinate 1,254,349 of JACDOX010000193.1, forward strand.
TCAACCCTGCTTTATTTTAAAAACATCACCCCTTGTCCTATCACTCTTAAAAGGTCTGTCCCCACCTTTCTTATTAGTTCCCATTACRTACTGAAAGGAAGAAGTTTAATGATGATTTGGTTGTTTTACCTTGATAAGATACCTCAAAAAACAGTGGCGTGTGTTCTTTAGGCACAGAAAAAAGAAGATGTTTCAGGAATTCCTTACCAATTATTTATTAATCCTTTTTTAATTACTGATTCAGAATGACCAGTAATCTTTTCCAATAAGGATATTAATCTTCCCCTTCAGAATCTTTAAACATGCCTTTCTAAGGGATGCAAAGAAAGAACACAGACCCAGGAGTTACACCCTCTTTTAACTACTAATGCTTGTTTACACTGCACAGCAAACCTCTGCTACTAGAACTTAATTAATCATTAGCTCTATGATAAAAAGCATATGATGTTCCACTCTGCAAACCACGGTCACTTGGCCTAAATGCTCTTTTTTCTCTGCAAGCAGATGCAAGAATAAGGAAGTGGCCTCAGCATCTACCTCAGGAAGCAGGACATGTAGAAAGCCACCATGGATTTTTTCTTATTTGTTTTTGAAGCTATTCTCATTTTACACCTGACAAGACACCCTGTAGTACCACTGAAGCAACTGCTGCTTCTTTCCCAAGGGTAGCCAAACATCATGTAACTGGATGAGGAACATAGGACACCCTTAACAGGCTCCATGCCTCCTATCCAGCCAAAACCTTTGCAATTCATTGCCATTTCTGGAGGGTTACCTCTGCTGAAAGTCACCTTTAAGACATCAGCAGGAGAAAACCAAAAGTCGATAGATTTCAGCTGTATGCTTTAAAATAAGCTTCCCTTGAGCACAGGTACCCGAACAAAGCAAGACCAGAGACTGTTAAAGGAGCACACACTCAATTTCTCCATTCACATTTCTGTTAGTTTAAAACAGTCTGGGGTTTTTTTTGGTGGGTGAGGGAAGCCACAGAGGTGGCTTCTGAGAGAGAAGCTGCTCAAAGCTTCTACTGTGTCTAGCTGAGTCCATCTCTGAAGGCTATGACAATGGATACGTTGCTGGCCCAGTTAGAGAAGTTGGCAATGCCTCTGTGATGATGCACTTAAGAAGGAAAAATAATACATGCAGGTTTTTTCTTCTTTTTCGGAGGGTTGGGGAGGTTTTTTTCTTCTTTTTTTGAGGGTGGTGGGGTCTGGGCCCTCCCAGCAGCAGGAGCAGCCACATGGCCGGGGCCATAGGGCCAGGACCACGCAGCTGCTGACATCTCAGCACAGCTCACAGGGAATTTTGCCTGTTTAGCTGTTTTTAGCCAACCATGCTGAGAGCAGAAGGCAAGAGGTGGCACGAAGAGAGGAGCTGAATGGTGCCAGTGCCGCAGTGGGGACCACAGTGAGCAACTCCCCGATAAGGAGCTCAGACAAGATCAACCTTTCAGCACTGCAAAACCCTGTAAGAACTTTTCAATTGATACAGCTTGAGAACACACAAACCTACAAATAACAATTTTTCCCAAATCAGAGAAAAGGTGAAGACACATGAGAACAACATGGCCAACGCTAAGGTCAGTGAAAGGAAAGAAAGTGCTCAGAATGTCMGAGCTGAGAGTCTTCTGCAAGCCACGGTGAGGACTATAATACAACCAAATGTCTCCATGAAATTCTTGAAGTGCATAAGGGGATGCAGAGATTCACCTGGAGCTCATGAGAAGAGGTTCTCACACTGGARTGAGTGGATGCTTCAAAGCTCTAGAGACCCAAACACAGAGAGAAAGGCCCTTGCTTCCAGAGACAGAGGACCCTGGCTTCTAAACTAGAACAGCTCATCCTTAATAGACTACGCCCCATGAACTAAAAGGACCCAGGCCATTTGGTTCGGGAAGACCATTTTGCCCACGGGAGGGACTCCCGTTACAGCAGGTCAGGCAGGACTGCTACTCATGAAAATTAGAACCATGGTGGAGAAGTCCACAGGAAACTCCTCTCCCATGAAAAGGATCCCACAGCACAGCAGAAGAGACTCCTCTCCCTAAGTGAACTGAAGAAAGATTTTTAGAAGTGACAAACTGAAGACCCCATGTTTTGTTTCCCTGCACTGTCGGTGGGAAGGAATGAGGGGCTGGAAGGGCAAAAGGTGTYCTAAAAGTTCCTTTTAGCTCTCATCACCCACTTTTAATTCTGTTAATAATAAATTTTCTTTATACTGTTGAATTTTGAATCTGTTTTGCCCTTAAAGTGTTTTTCTCCTAATCCTTATCATTTAGCCTTTCAGGGTTTTTTCCCTCTCCTCTGCTCAGCTAAAGCAGAGGAAAAGAAGTGAATGATTTTCGTGAGYGCCTGGCTTTTGGCCAGTGTCAAACCACAACAACAGCTCAGACTCTCACCAGCAAATTTTTTAAGCAAGGCAGCACCCATGTCACTCCTCAGAGGGGTTCAACAGAGAATATTTCACCCTGTGACGCAAATCACACACACAGAGCAGAGATGTGAATCAAACCCTTCATGCTTTCATGTCCGCATGGCTCCAATGGCAACACCACCTCCTTTCCTGGAGGTCTCTCCCACTGGTCTCTTGTGGTTTCTGGGAAGCCAAGGGCAGCTTTCTGCAGGGCCCASAGGACACAGTGGGGTGCTGAGCCCCGGGGATGCCTGGTCCCAGCAGCTGTGTGTTTGTTTGCAGGAAGGACAAACGCCAGCRGGCTGCCAGCACTGCTGTGAATTTCAAAGCACAGCTCAAACTTTCCGGTACACAGCTCTAATGAAGCAGATTAACAACTCCAAATTCTGTCCCTTTGGCTGAACCACCTCTCTCCCCACAGCCCAYCTCTGTACCCCAGCATTCAATACTGCTCCCATCCATGGCATCATCCTTTTTCAAAACACTTCATTCCCTCCCACTGCTTTCAAGTCAACTTTGACTTTTTCTGGGCAATAGCAATAAAGAAAATCAGGATTTGTAGGACAGAAAGGCTGGAAGACAGGGTCCCTCCCACCCAGCAGAGCAGCATGTTAATGTTCTAACAAGCAGTTCACAAAAGAACATACCACAGCCCTGAAGTTACAAAACAGACTGAATGGCTGATATGAAGAAAGTGATAAATTCACAGACAAATTAACGAGGAGACATATTCAGTACAAGGTTTCACAACAGGAAGAACTGAGATTCCGATGAACATTTTTAACCTTTTCCACACAATAGTTAGTGTCACTGTCCAGGCAGAGATCAGTGTCAGAYCACAGCACTGCTCTAACTGCATATCCAAATCCTTGATAAATTAACCGTTAATTTGCTGAGTAACTACAATAAAACCAGAGACAACTGCTTCAAATGCGCCACAAAACTAGCCCAGTGCCTTCCCTGACACAAGAGTTTTTACAAGGCCTGTACCCAGCTGGTGACTGTGGTGTTCATGAGCTGTCAATGCCACAGCTGCACCATAGCTGCTCCAAGCAATTTTCAACACCATGGGGCTGTGAATTATGAACAAAACATGACTTACCAACAAAAAAACATGTTACTGCCATGTTTTTGCTTGAACTTGAAGAAAATCAAAGCAYAGAAATGCAACAAACAATCTTGTGATATTCTTTCCCAGGGCTACCCTTGTACTTTCAGAGCCACAGAAAAAATGCATTTTCCTAGAGAGTTCTAAACGTATCGCTGGATATCAAATTAAAGATCTTCTAAGAGTGCCTATTGGATTATTTTTTTTATGAAATTGTGGGTTCCATATTCGAAAACTGGTAGCAGTCTACCAGAGAATTGAGAGAACCAATGTGGAGYGCAAAGGAGTGCCCCGAGTTCATGATTCACAGCCTTTCCAGAATCCCCAAAAAAGCTGCGGCATTTCCTGACACAGCTCCTACATCTTACAAGGAACAGAAATATAGGAAAATAGGGCTACAAGGAAATACGTGGCGGAGAAAATACATCTGAAGTTGCTAACAGGAAAAAAGGCCCCGACTTCCTGAAAGTGCTACAAAGCTTTTGGAAAAGCTCATCTCTGTAYCATTACTTCTGCACTGTAATCTGTACTTTGTTCCACAAGGAAACAGGGTTTAGCTGTCCCAAGATCAGCCCTGCTCACCCCACTGCAATGTGGGCTGGCCCTGGGGAGGGAGGGTGTGAGAAAGGGGCAGCACACAGGGATGTGGGCAGTCACTCTGCTTAGAAAGCAGAAGGGCAGTGACTCGCGTAATGCCCCTAATTTGATCARTAAACTCATGCCTGCAGAGCACGGATGGGGGCACAAAGAGCCATCCCAGTGCCCAGCAACCCTCCCAGCTCCACCTACAGCCCCAGAAGAACAAGGCAGGGAGGGCAAGCAGGGCAAAAACTAGATTTCATTAAGCAGATATTGCACAATGATAGTGAGTTGTGGCTTTATTCAGAGTTCACATTTTGCTCTGGCAGTGGCACTGGCTCTGCAGCAGCWGCCTCATCCATGCAGCCCCAGCTCTCTTTACTCCAAGCTTGCAGTAACTTCTTTACAACCCTGCTGGGAAGCACCAGAGACAAACATTTGGTTTTATGACCAAAAAAATGGCTTCAATTGAGGAAAATTTGTAACAGCTCTTTGATGCGGGGCTCCCATCCCCGCTCAGTCCCTAACATGTGCAAGATGAGAAACCATGGAATACTGAGCATTTATGGATTTTGAACTTGCACTGTATTTCTCAGTCCAACCAAAATAAAACCACCAGCACCTTGTCTGCACACATGCATAAAGCAGTGAGTGAACAAGGGCAGCAGCAAYGCTCCAGGCAGGCCAAGGCTGCTGCCTGGACTGGAACTGCAGGAGATCTCAGCTGAAAAAATTCCTCATCCCAGGAAGGGGGTTACCTTCCCAATCTGCACAGCCCAGGGACATCCCAGCACCAGGAAAACAGGAGCGGGGAGGAGGGGAAACCCAGGAAGACTGCAAGGAGCTTCAGGAAGGAGATAAAAGGGAGAAAGGGGACAGTAAACAGATCTGCAAGCTTTGAGCAACCACAGACTTCATCAACAGCTTCTTAACAAGTTCATCAAGATTCAGTGTTGAGAAATCCTTTGTCCTGTGTATCTCCAGCAAGGATAGCAGGAGCCATGAGACCACAGAAGGCAGCTAGCAAAGGCAGAGGAAGCAGCAGCTGGAAGGGAAGCATCAGCTGCTGTCACACAATAAAAGGAGGTTGTGGGCCAAGCCCAGCACCTTGACAGCCAGCGCCAGGAGCAGGACAGAGGGAGACACGCTGGATCCTCATAAATAACCCATGTTTTATCAGAAGCTGAGAAGCAAGGGCAGCCTGACCAGGGCTGCTCCCCAGGGACCAGCCCTGCAACTGCTGGGAAGAAAATCCYATTGCAATATCCCACCAGATGGGAGCATGCAAAGCACTGCAGATGAAAGGACTATAAATAATCATTGCAATCAGAGCTGACSCAGGACAAGAACATTTTCTTTTCTCTCAGTCAAACAGTCCCACACAAAACTGACATCAAGAAGAATTTTGATGATTTTTTCCAGAAAGGGCTGAATTTTCATTCCACTAATCTCAATAAGAGATACACTCAAAACAAACTGAGCCTTTCAATATACATGACTTGTACTGTATTTACAAGGTAGTGGACTACAAGAAGGCACCAAGAAAACAGTCCCTTATCCCTCTTGAAGAGGTCCAATGCAACCATTTCCTTAAAAAAATCTCCAAGACACATTATCTTTTAATTCAAAGATAAGAAAGATTCACCTTCCTGAAACAAAGTATACAGGGAAAGGAAAAGTTTTTTTTTTAATTTTAACAAAACTGTTGAGCACCTCTGATATTTTCCCCCCACAAAAATAAACCAAACTGGATCAAGTGCAACATGTTGCACAAGCAGCTGCTCACTGTGCTAGGAACAAGGTCTTTTTTGATGCCAAGTAGGTTGAGCTATAAAGCAGACTTTGAAAAAAAAAAAAAAAAAAACTTGTAAGAAGAAAGCAGAGTGCTTAGAATTGACTGGGCTGGTGCCAAGCCCAAACTCCACAGTGCTCCCTCAGCCTTGGAGCACCAAAAGGAATGAGCATTTCAGGCAACTCACTGGGAAACCAAGGGCTACCATGTTCAGCCAGCCACTGCCCACCTGAGCACACATGTGATGAACAATCTCTGTTATCAAGCAGGTTTTAATATTTAATAGGTTCAAGGGGGTTAGGGATGGTTTTTTTTAAGAGGCGATCTTTCCATTACAGAGGGTTAAGAGCAATGGAAGGGTCAGGTTTGCCTGCTTTGCACTTCAGGCCAGGMGCCACTCCTGAAGCCATTTAACCCTGGTTCTGCACCCTGGCCTTCCCACAAGAGCATCCCAAGTGCCCAAGGATGAAACAGCCATTTACCTTGTTCTCCTGTAAAACACAGGACCCACTACAAAGCCAAGTCAGACAAACAGCTCCCCAAGCACACCAAAGTCTGTAYCAGAAATGAGAACACTGCAGAAAGCTGAGCCAAGAACCCACAAACCCTGGGTCTTTTCAAGTTCTCAATATATCATCTCTACAAACATCTTAAAAGTCTTCCCCTTCCCCCACAAAAACACCAAACCCCCAAACAACTGTACAAATAAGGCCTCAAGCTCCCTGGAAATGTACCTCCCATGTACAAGATGGTACTAGTTTACCTGCCAAAGGAGAAAAAAAAAAAGTCCAATAATAGTTTTGGATAGTTTTTGGATAACRTTTCTAAATGAGGAAATTTTGAAATTCTCCACAGCTGAACACAGCTGTGTTGTGTCAGAACTGCAGGCATGATTACCACTGGAAACAGCTCTTTGAWGACTATCACACTGGAACATCTAAAACAAGTAGAAGCATGGAAACAAAAAGTGCTTTGCCACCCAGTTTCAAACAGAATGCTGAAGACCACTGAATAATATATGAGRGGGTTGGTGGGAATTYGGGTTTTTTTTGGTGAAAGATCTCTCAAATAGGGCTGGGCTGGTAGAAAAAAAGACTGAGGCTTTCTTTAAATTTAAATAAAATTACCTTGTTATTTCAGATCCTGTTACAGCTGATGAGTTTTCACCATTTTCCAAGCTTCGACATGAGAATAATTCCTAGAAATTATGCTTTACCTAAAAGCCCACCAAGGCTACCAGCAGCTTGCACCTTTGGTCTGGCAAGCTACAGAAGGCAGCTTCTCCTCTCAGTATTCCTGGTCCTGTTAGACACCTGTACATGCCTATTAGCAGCAGCTCCCTGATCTCATGGCTTGTTAGCAGCTGTCGTGGAGCTCTCGTCAATGCTGATGTGACAACCAACATCACCAGCACATGCTAAAAACCCAACCTTACTCATGGAACACTGTGGACAATGAGAGCAATCCCCAGTACACCCTGTGGAAATGGCTAAGAGATTATCCTAATTGCACAAAGAGTTTCAAACAYAGCTAGTGATGTCCTCAACACAAGCAGCCACATTCATCCCTGCCTTAAAGGCTGYAAAGCCTGATTTGAGACACACAGGGCTATATGCCATATCCGGGAGGGGGAAACATATTCCTTTCTGTGTGGTGGGACAGCAGACCCAGCAAGATTTGTGCAAATTACTGGAAAACTATGAAACTCATGTTATTTTCTGATCAAAACACACCGTGGTAGCCACCAATAAGCAAGATGTCATGGTTAAGAGACGTGTAATAGCAGGCTAGAATGGTTCTTTGCATGCCAGAGCTTACATGGGAGGCAGCAGCCCAGGTGAGCTTCCAAAGGTTGTTACAGACCAGAGATGGTGACTTTAGATGTGATGTTTAACGTGCCAGATCCCACACCCCAGTTAACCCAGGGAAGAGCATGCAGCCAGAGGGTAAAATCACTCACCAGTGGCGGTGAGCACTGAATTAGGGCCCCAGGACACAAGCAGGAGGTCTTAGCCAGACAAAGGTGGTAAGCACAACGCTCACAGCCCTTCTTCTTACGGTGAACCCAAGATCCAAGGTTCCTGTCCCATCCATCCACACTGGAAATTCTTTTCTCTAAGTGTTGTTTGCAGAGCAATCCCATTTTTCATTTCCATGGGAAGAGGCAGCCTGGGATTTTCACTTGCAAACTGAGAGAGGCCACAAGAGCCTCCCAAAGCCTCAGGCTACAAGAGAAAGGGTACCTAATAAGCCAGAAGCTTTTCAGCACGCTCACAATTCTGAGCAGCAAACTGTTTCAAAGGTTTAAACCTACAAAAGGAAYTGAGTACGTGAAAACCTGCAACTATTTCTTCTACCAACTCAGGGCAAGCACTACAAATAGCAGCTGGATTTGCAGCAAAATACCACACAACTCCAGCTCTCTCCACCCTCCAAAGTGTTCTGCCATGTATAGCATTCCCAAAGGCRTCAGGCAGAGGCATCAGCATCCTGAGACAGAGCAGGAGAAAAACTCAGGAATTTGAGGTGTATGCAGGAAGTGATAACTTTATATAACTGCACTGAATAACTGCTGGCCACTAAAAGCCCCAATCTCTTCAGTACTCGTGTTGAAACCTGCAAAATGTAAATCAAGCCTTTGCCAGACCAACTAAAATAGCGTCTCCCCGAGGGCTCCACAAATACCACGGCAAAGCCCAGGCTCCTGACACGCCCTGAGCACCGGCCCTGGAGCTGGAAATGCCCTCCCAACGCCTCAATTACCACTGAGTCTAAACTGCAGCTACGCTAGGCAGAGCTTCACATGCATACATACACCCTGCTTGCTTGCCCTTGGTTTTACCACGGTGGTTCCCTAAGGAAAGCAGCAAACCACAGCCTCATAAAGTTTTAATGGGATAACTGGCAAACTGAGGGCACCACTGCACTGAATAAAACAGAGCAACTGCATCCCAGTGCCATAAACTATCTACTTGATTTAAGTCACATTTTATAGCTCTCCCTTCTGCAAAAAAAAAMCCCACTGATTTTCTGTACTCAAAAAAACCTCTGGTCTGCTAAAAACAACGGGCAAATCAAGCCAGGGCTGAGCACAAGAACTGGCAACTCGCCTGGGTTTCCTTGTAAATGCCTTCAAATGGCAGTCATGCCTCAAACCATGCTTTGCCGGCAAAGTGTATATATAACCAAGCATCCTCGCCCTCCTCAGAGCCAAATAAAGGACTGAGCAGGCAGCAAAGGGGGAGGGGAAGGAGATGGGTAATTMATTTCTTTAGCAACCAACAGCTTTCACAAGTTTTTCTTTACTTTCTGTATACAAGACACCATCCAGCTTGGGGACATGAGTTTCCAGGCTAGTCTATAGTARGGATTTCAGCAGCCGACATGTTTTTAACCAAGGCAACCAGCAATTTCATCTTTCTTCCTGACAGGCAGCCTACCAGAGGGCTGCTCCCAGCACCAAACAATCTTCTCCTCTGAGGCAATGACAGAAGAGGAAGGAATTGATCTTGTCTGCCTTCCAGATAGTCCTGAATTCATAGTCAGGCCACCAGCATCGTCAGTCAGGCAYATCTGGGCACCATCCCTGCTGAGATGCAGAGGACAGTCACCTGCCCCAGGAACTGGACTACTCCGAGCTCACAGCTGATAAAAGCACGGCTGCTCTCAGTGGAGATGGACTCACCCCACCACGGAACAGCCACCAGCATGCTGAGGAGGCTTCTTCTTTATCCAAGGAACAAAACCCTGGGATAGTCACAAATCACAATAGCTGAAATCAAGGTGTGAGAGTGGTGCAGAAAGTAAAAGTGGTGGGGAAAAATGAGAGGTGGCTCTAGCAGAGCTGGTTGGGAAGAGAACACAAAGGTACGTGTAGATGTGGATTTTAAGAAGTGTTGAAACAACAGAAAGCACACAGAAATTAGAGCTGCAGAAGTAAAAAGTGAGAATCTGCTCTGAAAAAACGCAAACCTTTGCCCCAGCTAGAGCACCCAGAACCAAAAATACTCCATGCACCTCCATGCTGTCCCTTTTCCCCTTCTTCCAGTGTTCAAGGGAAGAACATCTTCAACAACGAGCGTTGTTTCTGTGTGTCAGGGGTCTACAGCAATGCTGTGCTCAAGTGTATGCACACAAAGCACTGGGGAGATGTCAGAGCTATCCYAGTGCTCCCAGGACAAGCAAACAGCACAGACAGTAAAAATAACGTGACACCCTGGCTTCAAAAACAAAGCAGACAACGCACTGTAAGGCCTTGGCTTCCATCTTCCACTTGAAAGCTGGCACCACTGCCTCAAAGTTCCTTTTTTTGGGAATATATGGGAACATAGTGGGAGAGCAGTAAGAAAAAAAAAGACTGGCTGGGTCAAGTCTAAATAAGTAATAAATTCTGAGGAAATGGAAAATGGGGAAGCCAAGAGATACCTTTAAGAAATGCTCTCCCCTCCTCTCRCTCACTAACCTAATTATCCAGACACCACCCTATGAACAGGTTCAGCTCCCCCTTCTCCTGACTTACAGCTGCAAATTCATGTCTCCAGGCCTTTTACCTACCCTTACTTAGGGGGTCTAAATAACCTCTCATAGAAAGATAAATAGCCTTTGTAACTCCAATGTTCCTGGGGCAGGGAGCGGTAATTACCTCAATTCCCCTCTCCCCAGGGAGCACCCTAACCTCTGGACACACAWGTCATCTCCAAACACTGCCAGGATCTGAGCCTTTAACTCAGTAGTAGTGATCTGCACTGTGTTTTCCTGTATCAGGCTTTCTGCTGGCACCTAGTCYCAAAACTAAAGGTTTTTAAACTTGCTTTGAACTGCACATTGTAAGRAGATTCAAAGAAATCCACATTCACATGTTGGCAACAGACCTGCAGCTCTTACTGACCTCTTGCAGGCCCCTCTGAAATGTTAATGCTGTTCTACACGGACTGAACATCGYTGGATGTTAATCAAGACATCTCAAACTGCCAAAAAACTCAGCACAGGGCAGCATGTACATGAAACCTAGAGTCAAGGCAGCTGGTCCTGACCAGGTGCAAAACAGCATTAACCATTCAGGACACCAACGCTTCCAGAAATGAAGGCAATTGCAGCATCAAATAAGGATATGGGTCTGAGCACAGAGCTTAATCCTCAAAGACCAGGCAGAACTAACAGCATGAAAGGGCTTTGTGCCCCAGAATGCCTTTATGTCCCATCCAGTGCATAAATACTTGTCAGGCTCTTTGCCTCTCTCTCTTAGYGATGTCAATAATTAAGTGTCCCACAGACCACAGTGCCTGCGGGCACACAGARCCCAAAAGCAGCACCCAGCAGCTCACTCAAACAAAGATGGTTTTAAGACCTCACAAAAGTAGGGAAGAGCAATGCTGCAGAGAATTTTGGGGCATTTCAGGCTAAAAAGACACTGTCAGTACTCAGCAGCTCTTCAACCTGCCACGAACTCAGCAACGAACTCAGCAACGCAGAGAATCACAGAGCACATGTGCAGAGAGATAAATGCTTTGCTGTTGTCATCTTAAAACCAACTTCACCACCACCATGCCCACAATAAGCTTCTGATTCTTAAAAGGCTTTATACTAAAATTATCCCACCCAAAAACCTAACTAGGAAAAATCAGACCAAAAAACCCACTCAAATACATCAAAGTCAGTCAGGCAGCTTCTGCTTTAAAGTTGTACTCTACTCAAAAAACATGGCAAAGCAAATTCCCAAAGCTCCAAGAGCCTGCAAACAAACCTAGAACACAAGTGAAAGYGCTGCAGTGCTACAGTATTTTTAAGGTGCAGATTTTTTCAGCAAAATGTGTGCATTTCTTCAAAGCCCAGGACACAGCACACCGCTCCCAGTACTGCTTTTCAGAGAACACCCATATACACATGGATACACAAAACCAAGGACAGCAGTAATACAGATGGGTGTRTGAGTCTTGCCTTGATAATGAGAAYTACAATATTAAGAAAGAAGTTGAAATCAAATCTTTGCTTTCCAGGACTTCTGAAAAAAAATTCCTAATGTACAAAGAAAAGAAAATAAATAGGGACTATTAGATATGCTTATGTGGTATATTTATGTTGAAGCTTTAAACACAAGGAAACACTTCTGGGGCACATGGATGTGCTCATCAGGTGACCCCGGTACAGGACTCAGTGCCATCAACTACATCTCACCAATGCAGGTGAGAGCTTTCACAAGATCCAGCTCTCCAAGCCCTAACACCATTTTTCTTCTGAATTAGACTGTTATTGATACTAAATTTAATGCTCAACAGCTGCTCTTGATTAGAAGCTGTGAATGGCTGCAGAGGGGCTTTCTTTAATATATACTTGATTTAATGACATGAGGATATAAGTTGTGGTTTCAACTTTCTCTTGGCTGTCTTGTCTTCCAGTTATTAAATGATTACCCTTCCTCCATGACAGCTCGAATAACTGAATGAAGAGAAAAGAAAAGCTTGTCCAAAAACCAAAGTGAAGGCTAAAACACTTTATCCCAAAGAAACCTCTGGAATTGACAACCAATCAGAAAATTCACCTTCTTTTTTYGGCTGGCTGTTACAGTTCAGCAGCAATGTTGCTGTAGACACGCCTAACCCACCCAGCAATTAAAGGACAATGCTGCCCCGGGGGGTCAGAGGATACACAGCAGATGTGCACACCTGATTTCCCACAGTGCCTGCCACTTTTCAAACCAACATCTCCCACCTGCATCCAAAGCTTGTTTTATGGAAAAACTCCATGATTCAATCCTGAGCTTGGCTGCATTGGGTTACCAGTTGGACTTGATCTTAAAGGTCTTCGCACAGAATCATAGAATGGCTTGAGTTGGAAGGGACTTCAGGCTCATCTCACTCCACTCCCTGCCATGGCTGGGACACCTTGCACTAGACCACCTTGCTCCAAGACCCATCCAGCCTGGCCTAGGATACTTCCAGGGATGGGGCATCCACAGCCCCTCTGTGCCAGTACCTCACCACCCTCAGGGAACAATCTCTTTCTACTATTTTCCAACCTAAAYGGCTCAGTGATCCCTGGTGCATGGGGTGGGACACAATCACTGCAACCTGCTCCACTTCCAGCTGCCTCTGGCAGTGCAGCCTCTCCTCTCACAAACCAACAGCACCTCCAAAGCAGACTGAAGTGGAGCAACCCCTACAATATTCACTGGAGAATGCTGAAAATCAAGTTTACCAAGCACTGTTGAGCAGATGTGAATGAGCTACCAGCTGAGGGATGAAGAACCAATGCAGGGCCAGGCCCCTGGCTGAGGAYATCCCAACACAGCCATGAGGTGCAGGCAGCATTCATTTAGACCTCGTGAACATGGCTGAGGACCTGCAGAGTGGGGACTCAATGACATCYCCAGAACACTGCACCACCCAGGGCCTGGTTATTGGCACTCACCCAGGCATGGCCCCAGCAGTGCCCATTGYGCAGGTGACCTTTCAGCTCAGAATCACAGAATGGGGCAGGTTGGAAGGGCTCACAGTGGGTCATTGGGTCCCACCTCTCTGCTCAAGCAGGGCCAATCCCAGAGCACATGGCACAGGATTGTGTTCTAAACGTCTGGAACACCTCTGAGTGAGAGACTCCACAGCCTCTCTGGTCTCTGTTCCAGTGCTTGGTCACTGCACGGGAAAGAAGTTCTTGGTCACRGTCAGGTGGAACTTCTTGGGCATCCATTTCTGCCCATGGTCTCTTGTCCCACTGCTGGGTCCCAGGGAGCAGAGCCTGGTCCTTGCTCTGAGCCCTCCCTGCAGACAGGGACAGACAGGGCTCCTCTGAGCCATCTCCTCTCTAAGCTGAACACTCCCACCTCGTGAGAAAGAYGCTCGAGTCCCTCCATCACGTCCACAGCCTCTGCTAGACCTGCTTCAGGTCCTAAGGAGCCCAGACCTGGACACAGCATTCCCGATGTGCCTCCCTAGGCCTGAGGACAGGGGCAGGATCAGCCCTGGAAGAGCTGACTATGCTGGTCCTAACACACCCGAGGACACCACCGCGCACAGGGCATGCTCGTGGACACCTCCTTGTCCACCAGGACTCCCAGCTCTCCTYCGCAGCGCTGCCCTCCAGCAGCTCAGCCCAGCCTGCGCCGGAGCCCTCGCCCCCTGCCCGCTCCCGTCCTTACCGAGGTGCAGGGTGAGGTTGACGGCGGTGGGGTGCTGCACGCCGGCCAGCATGGTGCGGCTCTGCCACCAGGTCGCGTCGGCCGGGCTGTTGTAGTCGGTGAGGAAGGCGGCGCCATGGCTCAGGTGCGGCTGGGCGGCGTCGCAGAGGTGGCAGGACTGGGTGACGCCGGTGACCCCGGTCTGCACGCAGTACTCCTCGGCCGGCGTCCCGCACGTGTGCGTGGCCAGCACCGTGGCGTTGAACGCCGCGTTCACGAACTCGGGCATGCAGCGYTGCGCCCGCCCGCTCCGCTCCTCCGCGCACTCGTCCATGGCAGCGCCGCACCGCGCGGGCGCCCACAGCCACAGCACCCACAGCCACAGCGCCCAGCGCTCGCCGCCGCCCCCCATGGCGGGGCTGCGGGGGGCACGGAGGAGGGTCGCTCGCTCGCCGGGTGCCACCGCTCCGCGCCGGCCGCGGGCTGAGACGGGCGAGGCCCGGCGGGGCGAGGCGAGGCGAGGCGAGGCGGGGCGGGCGCGGAGCAGGCCGGGAGCGGAGTCCCGCAGCGTAGCCGGGCTGGAGCTGCCCCCGCCTCGCGGAATGCGCCGGCTTAAAGCGGCGATGGCGGCGGTGGGCCCGCTCCCACAGCATGGGGTGGTCTCTTGCCCTCTCCTTCACTGAGTGAGTGACCACGGCAGAGCGCCGGGCCTGCCAGCGCCCCCGCACCGGCACATCCCGCAAAACTGCGCCTTTTACACAATCACTGAATCACTCMGGTTGGAAAAGACCTCCAGGATCATCGAGTGCAACCTTTCACCGAACCCTGCCTTGTCAACCAGACYAGAGCCCCGAATGCCACGTCCAGTCGTTCCTTGGACACCTCCAGGGATGGGGACTCAGCAGCCCCTTCCACTGTCTAACACCCTTTCTATGAAAAAATTCTTCCTAATGTTCAACCTGAACCTCCCCTGCTCGGCTTAGGACTGTGTCCTCTTGTCCTGTCACTTGTTTACTGGGATAACACACTGATTTCCCCCCCTCCCCTCAGCTGGCCCCTCCTTTCAGGATCTGTGCAGAGCCACAAGGTCCCCCCTGAGCCTCCTTTTCTCCAGGCTGAGCCCTTTCCAGCTCCCTCAGCTACTCCAGACCCTTCCCCAGCTCTTTTCCCTTCCCTGGACACGCTCCAGCCCCTCCATGTCCTTCCTGAATTGAGAGGCCCAAAAGTGGACACAGCTCTCAAGGTACCTCAGCAGTGCTGGGTGTAGGGGAGGAATCACTTCCCTGGTTCTGCTGGTCTCACTATTTCTGATTCCAGGTGGCCTTCTTGCCCACCCAGGCACACACTGTCTCATGTTCAGCCAGCTGTCAAACACCACCACCAGGTCCTTTTTTCATTTAAATGCTTTTCATAGGGGAAAAAAAGTTTCTTGAGAAATGCAAGAAAACTGGCTATGGGTTTCCAGCTAAGCGATGCCAAACCTGGATAGTTTGTGCCATCCAAGGACATGATCCTAAACAGATCTGAGAGGACCCACCTCAGCTACTGTAATTTTTAATGAAATTTTGGTAATTTCCCTACCATAACCCAGATCTCTCTGTTGCTTAGAGGCATCAGCTCTGTCAGACCTGGCCATAGACTGTATTATGGTTTTTAGCTATCCTAAGATCTCCCTGMAACTTTTCAGGCTTTTCAGGTTGAGGAATTGTGTAAAGATTGTGTAAAATCCAAAATCCTGTAAAGCCAAATGTCTCTGCCCATGGCAGGAAGTTAGACTTGATGACCCTTAAAAGGTCTCTTCCAATCCAAGGCATTCTGTGAATCTATAAAACTGCTTTTACAGGAGAAAGTGCCTCCAGAAGCCTTCTCRGTAAACAGGAAACTACTCCTTGAGAAAAAATTGATAGAGGAGTCAAGGAAAGGCCTTGTAAACTTGGTTATATCCTGAGAAAGCCTGAATGCAGCCTGTGGCTGAAAGAACTGAAAAAATACAGTCTGTTCTGGGAAAAAATGCACATTGTTGTTTTAAAGTAAACACATGTATCCTACAGAAGTCCTTGCATTAAGAGCCTGAGCCGGACAGTCCACAAGGTCTGTACAGCACATACTGGTCAGCACGCCTGGAAATTGTCCTGCTGCTGGGAGTAGTTTTTACATGTGTGGCTATTATTACATATCAGTGTGGAGATTCCTCTTTCTGCCTCCCCAGAGGCACGGTGAGAATGTCTGTGCTGAGGGCTCCCCCGGCACCCCCAGCAGCYGCAGAAGGGACACAGAGCAGCACAGAGTCACCGCTGCCTCGCTATTGTTCAGGCTAGGATGACACATCTCCAGTGGAAAATTGGATTTCCGCTGCTTCCCCCACTTTTCCTCCTTTTCTGAAAACAAGCCCTCTGTTGTGAAAGCAGTGCTGAGCTGAYGCCATCAGGGCAGAAGCTCTGAAAATGACGTGCTGATGGAGCTCCTTAGGTTCAGCAACAGCCTGGCTGGTGCATGCAGCTGAGAGTGGACACAGCAGGACAGGCAACAAGGAAAGCACATGGAAACTCAATGTGAAGAAGGGAAGGATTAGGATAGAGGTGAGGAGGTGGCAGGGACCCCAAGCAGGATCAAAGGGTGTTGCCACAAATCCCTATTAGCAATACAATGAGATCATCTGTCCATATGCAGAATGTTCCCATGGATAATGGAAAAAATTCAGCTTCACACAACATTCTAGGGTTTAGAGATAGTCACTCTTAGTACCTAAACCAAATAGGGTTTAGGTACTAAGTACCTAAACCAAATTGGGTTTTTTAACTATTCAGTTTCCAACATTCTAAAGTACTTATATAGGACCATGCTCCACAGTTTATTTAAAGTCCTCCCTGCCATTTTAATGGTACTCATTGTAATAAATCCTGACAGAGATGTTTGCTGATATKTACTATTTGCCATCAAAATCCAGTTTGTACTCTTAATGCAATTTCACCTTAAAACACTCTGACAGATTGAGTGATGCAGTTATATTTAATTCAGTAAACCTAGACTCATTTAACTGAAACTAGAATTAAATTTCATATCCCTGTGAAGACATGATTTGTGCTTTCCTTTTTTACCTACTGAAATAATCTATCAAAACATTGTGAMATATTCCCTTAAACCCATTTTCTTCCCAACACAGAAAAAAGCATCCTTGTGTAAAATAACTGCACCCTAAAAGCACAGAACCTAGAGAACTTCTGTGACTTTGCAATGCTTACAGGTGAATAATATTAAAAATACATTGGTAAATAAATTGTTACAGCTGGAAACACCCCTGATGCAGAGTGAGTCATCCTGTGTGGCAGAAGTGGCCAGGAAGGAAGTGACMTCCTATTTGATAGGATGGACACCTWCAGTTAACCAGCTGTAAAACAAGAGTAATTGTGGGTAAGGTCCATGACTGTGCTGGGATCAGACACACATATTGACTGTAAGTTAATTGTTACTGTAAGTTAGCTGTCTAAATGGGTATGTTCTTACTTCAGTTCTTTTTTGACATATACATATCGGGTTAAATGATTGAGAAAAAGTGAGGAGAGACTAAGAACAAAGAGAAGAAATGCAAAAAAGGAAAAGCAACATAAAAACCTGATAGGAAACAGCTTTTATAAAGGCAACTCCTACAGGAAATTCTGTCAGCTCTCAGAAGGCCAGAACTTTCAAGGCTGGCAATCTCCCTCTTAGAATAGACCCCTTTTAGAGAAAAAAAAAAAAAGAGAGAGAAAGAAAAGGAAAAAAGGGAAAAAAAGAAAAGCAGTGTTGAAATAATCAATTAGGAGCACTGTTGGACTCTGTCCTCTACAGGAGCTCAAAACAAATTCTAGCACACCTATACACTAAGGCATTTGACCCATTTGGGGCTTAGGAGGTCCAGAATGTTTTTCATAAGAGTCACAGGGCAGCACTCAATTTTCACTCTTCCCATACTGATTTAGAATCAGCATTTATTCAAGGACAACATGCATGTGTATAGGAAAGGAAAAGGCTAAGGAAATAAGGAAAAACTCAGAAATTTCAGACTGTGATAGCAGACCTTGGTTGCTCCATGTCTGGTAATTATTAAAACAGGTAAAATTAATGCCCACAGAGAAAAAAAAAACCTGCTTTTTCTAATAAAAGCAAATAGATAGTTTTAGGATCCCCAAATTAAAACTGTTGTACACCCCAACATTTCATTACCAGTAGATGTCAGTTTACATTAAAAACTAAAGGACAGAAAAGCCCCATGCTCACCATCAGCCTCACAGAGTCATCAGCCAGTGGAGGAGCCACCCAAGCCAGTTTAGGAAATGTCACTTGTCATAATCTGRCTGGTTTGGGCAATAGAAAAAGTCTCCAGCAGCTTCCTGCCCTGCTTTCTGTCATGCAGGGGGCTTCCTGCTGGCCCCAGCACTTTTCTCAGCAGACCCAATAAAAACAACAGTAATCACAGCAGACATCCACCCCTGGCCACCAAACAGCCAAAAATACTTAAAATAAAGCGAGTCAGCAGATTCACCAAAGAGTTGGTGAGGATGACTCAAAACTCTGAAAGGCTGGGTGACAATTCAGTTTCTCTTACAGGTGGATGCAAAAAGAAACCCCTCTACAGTCTCCAGTAGTGCCCTGGAGACTAACAGAGCAGACAATATATGAGAYATGCAATTTTATATTAAAATAGGGCTTAAAGCCATCCTGCTCAGGAGAAACTCTTCCACAATCAAGGACAGGTGTGAAAGGAATGTGAATTTTTTTGGTAAATGACTCGASGTAGTCACAATCAGTATAAACACAGAATAAGTCAGACAACCATACTAGTTACTAAATATCCATATCTCATCATGATTTTATAGAAGCAGAAAGTTAATCTTATTAATAGAACTGAAAAACAGAGCTATTAGCCATGAAAGCAGAAGGTGTTTGATAAAATGGTTTGTTTATTTAGGTTTGACTTCCTTGATCACTTTTTTGCAGAATGTCCTAAATAATCTTGTACAGCAATTGTGGGTAATTGCTGTAAAGGTGAATAAAAATATATCTCTGAATCTGTTCATGTGAGGTAAGCTACTTCTTTACAAGTTTCTGCAAACCCTGGAGAAATGAAAGATGTAAGTGGATAATTTTATCTCTTTTCTCAAGTGGGTCTGAGRTGTTTCTTCCTAATACTGGTAATGTTGAAAAAAATGTGCTAAAACAAAAATAAAACATGAAAGGCCTGTGCAGCTTTCCATCTTCCTATTGTGGATTCAAACACAGCCCATTCTTTTAACTTCTTTCATGTATATAAATTGAATTTGTAATCTTTTATTCCTAGCAGATAAGATTTGTATATTTTATCTTTACTCCCTGCTTTTATTCTGCTGTGTATCCCTGTGTGGGATTTAATCAAACACAGCTTGCAGTCTATGTTAGACCATGCCAGTAACATCAGGAGCCAATCCAAACTATATTCTCATTCCCTCTCTGAGCTCACCCCTTGCCTGTCCCACACCTTTCCCATGGAGAAAGAGACAGGCATGGAGAGRTGTGTTCAGCCTTGAAACATCCAATGGATCTCTTGCAGAAGAGCTGTTCCTCAGCATTTTTTCCCCTCTCTTTTCAGTCCATTTTCAGACAGTACAGCAGCACTGCATGGATAAAAGTGCACCAGGGGAATTGATTAGATTTATTTCTGTATGGTATTAAATTTACAGTATAGAAACACTAAATTCTCTGAGAATTTAGCCACCATCATCCTTGCACTGCAGGGTCTGCTGATGGAGTCTCTGCCACCAAAAAAATTCAGCAATATTTAGATTTCCAACATGCTGATGAAGTGTGCTTTCTAAAGAGCAGGACTCATTTACCCTAATCCATTTGGATAATGCCTGAGTCCTGTTCTTCACCAACWTGTTTGGCTACACAAATCTTTTGAATGCATGAGCTGGGCCTGTTTACACTACACCAAAACATTCTCAGTGAAGCTATCTTCCAAGCCTGATAAAATRCATCCCAGAAAGTAGTGAGTGTGTGTGTTGAAGGTGGTCATRGGAATCTCATCATGCAGGGTGCATGACCACAATGAAGTTGTTTAACAACTTCCTGGCTTTCCAGCAGAATTCCCAAGATTTTTCAACAGAAAGCTGGCTAACTTCTTTTGCCAAGCAACAACAGGGATGAAATGTTCATACCAGTTCTTTATGGTCACAGCCTGTCTTTTCATGGCATCATCTGCCAATCAGTCTTGCCATGACTATCATTTAATTACCAGTGAATTGTGATGCTCTATCATTCATAAAGTCCCTCATTTTTTCATATATGATGGCTCTTGAGAGCAACCTTGGTTCACATATCTCCCTCATTACAAGAGCTTGCCTTTGCCATCTGATGTTCTTTAAGCCTAGTTTTCATGAACTTTCCTTTGCTTTGCAAAAACAAAAAAGCAGTCTCTGAAAAACTCCATCTTCCTTTAGATCTTTATTTTTCCTGTAAAAAACCTGTAATGCCTTGTATACTTTATGCTCTTAGCCTAAGGTCTTTCTTAGTCTTTGGACTCATATGATTAATGACTCTTAGCCAAGGTCAGCTCAATCATCTGATAGAGGAGCCATTCAAGGAGATRTTCAAGGTCAGTCTGGACAGGGCTCTGAAACATTTGATCWAGTGGACAATGTCCCTGCTCACTGCAGAGGGGTTGGACTAGATGACCGTAAAGTTCTTTTCCAACTGAAGCCACCCTGTGCTTCTCTGGCAGCCAATTGAGAAACCCAGTCTTTTCAATGACAGACTTTGAATGAGCAGAGCTCCTGTTTCTCCTGCTAAATAAACAGCTTGTCTTGACAAGCAGGCTGCAGTCTGGTTTGCTGTTCTGCCAGAAGAGTTAAACCTGGATGTCCACCTGGAGGCTGGGAACACTTGATGTAATTCTGGATCTGGAGATTACTGATCTGTCCCTCCCCACATATCTCAACAATTTGTCTCTGCTCCCCCACAGACTTATGGCAGAGCTGCTTCCCTGACACATAACAGGAAGAATACAGTGAAGGGTGAGCAGCTTCAAGGAATCTGACCCAGAGGGCTGCTTTTGGGACTCATACCCGTGTCCTTGGCTGTCTGTCAGCATGTCCCAGTTCTAGTCTTGGTAGCCCCAGCTCACTGTGCCTCCCCTGCATCGCTCTGTTGATGGTCAGACAATTACCAGCTGAGAGGACAGCAGAGACATTCTCTGAACTCAAAGCCCCCCTGCCACCAAAGAGTAAATAGACAAAAGAAGCCATTGAGGGAAAATCTGTCTGGTCTCTGTAGCCAAGAACCAAAATGAAAAAAAAATACTTGGAATGAACAGAATCTTCTGAAAATATAGCTATTATCTCTACWGAGTCTTTGCAAAGCTACAGAGCATACATGAACTGCAATTTTTAGAGGTTTCTAACCCAGCCATCCTTAGGTAGATGCTTGTAAGAACACTGAAAGCTTATCCTTAACATCAATACCATCCCTGTGTCAAACTGCCATTCAGATCAAACAGAGTCACCGTGAAATATCTACAGTGGGTTTGATATAAATTGCATGTGCAAAATAAAAGAAAGCACTTAATTTACAATTAATCCTGATCCATAAGGCAGAGTGTTGGAACCTCACTCATTGGGAGGAACTGAATCCCTGTTTCCTTCTGTACCCATAATTTTTTTAATAACAGGAGGATTTTTCCTGCTGGTTTGAGGTACGCAAAATGCTGTTTAAACACTCTCACGGCTACTTACAGATCATCAAAGCAAAGAGGAAAATCAAGACTGTTGGAAAGGAAATGATATTTTTAAACTCATCACTGCATACCATAAACAAAGGGAAAATGTATAAAATACTTTATAAATAGACTGTTTCCTGCTGACGTATCTTCTTTTTTTTTTAAGGTTACACTAGAAAACTACCTAAGGAGGAAATTTAAAAATTATTATTATTATTATTATTATTATCATCATCATCATTATTATTATTATTATTATTATTTGTATTATTATTATTATTAGTACTCAGTAGGCAAGAAAAACCACAGGTTTTATAGCTGTAGGCTGCATTTTGCTTTCTGGGAACCTCAGCATACTACCCACATTTTCATCCCTGACACTCAGTTCATGGAAATAGCAGAGGAACAAAGTCAAGTGTTCAGCAAAATGGAGTGGTTTTAAAGGGATGGGAAATTCTATAGCCTGTATCCTGTTCTTTACTTGTCAGRTCTTTAAAGAATAGGAAATCTGTAGCTTCTAGAACTGTTATTAATTTCTTACATTTTGGAGCACTGGAAAACTTTTACATCATGTGTTTAATTATATTAAAAGCAGTATATTTATTGTATTAAAAGCATTTYTCGGAGTAGATCAACTGCAACATTAATCTTTGATACAGTAAATTACCTCCAGCTATAAGCCCATTATTTTAAAATCACATGAAGAAGCAAAATCAAGATTTAGCATGTTGACTTATTAAACAATGAWCTGTAATTGTCTGTGATAGAGTTAACTTACAATAAACACCAGGGGAAGTTSCAGAGGAGAACCTACACCTTTTTAGAATGACACTGTCAATCTCTTCTGCTCCTGTTTTCTCACAAAGATTCAGATTCCTGTCAGTGAAAGGTATTTTAAGTAGCATTGAATGAACATTGGAGATTTAGATACTATTTTAAATCASAGAATGCTCTTTAAAATAGCATCTCACTGTGACTGCCCAGTGTTTTTTTAACCTAGAATGTAGTTTTTGTTGGACTACTTGTTCACTTGAGTTATTCTCAAAACACATTTCACACCTCCCCATCAGCCAGCGGTTTGTGGCAACCAAATTTTTGCCACCTGAACTGTTTGACTTCAAAGGTTAAGAAAACAAAAAGGCTCCAGAACATAAGCATCTTTATGCCATAATAGATACCACACCATTGCCACTAATGCTTTGGTGCAATTCCCAAAGCTCCAAAATCATATTGGAAACTTTATATATATGTGTTTGTCCTGCATTTTCCTATAGTTAAAATTAAGGAATTTCCCCRGGTGTGCCCATGAGCACGGAAGGCTGCTGCATTGAATATTATTCATTTAGCTGACACCATTACATAACAATAGTTATTAATTTTATACCCTTGTTTGAAGGCTTTACAAATCCACATATTCAGCTCCTCCCTCATTTTGCTGAACTACTCATATTTGTCCTTACAATRAAGTTGATCACACAACAGGTAAATTTTATTTAATTTTTCCAGCAAAACCCTCAGGGTTGCTCCCTTCCAATTAATTTACACAAATAAAAATGTAGTTCCCCACACAGTACTTGAAAGCATCATAARCTTCCAGGTAATCACCAAGAATTCTTTTCAGCTCACCTAAATTTAGGAAGTGTCCAAGGCCAGGCTGGATGGGCTTGGAGCAAGGTGGTCTACTAGAAGGTGTCCCTGCCCATGGCAGGGGGTCGATCTAGGTGAGCTTTAAGGGCCTTTCCAACCCAAACCATTCTGGGATTCTATGATTCTATTAAAATATTGAAATTTTTCTTCATTTTTTTTTTGCCCCACCTCGTGTTTATGTCTTCCAGTCATTCTTTGCTCTTCCTGGATGTGACACCTCAAGTCCAAGGCAGCTAAGCAGCAGGAGACTTTGCTGGTTTGTTAATCTGTAAAATTCAGGCTGGAAAGCTTTTACTCACTTTCACTTCATCCCCAGCTCATCTGTGGACAAGTACAGGTACCCCCAGTTTTAACAAATTCACTTTCTCAGGACAGGAGGCAACAACAACCATTCCCTCAGTGGAAGCCAGCAGGCCAAGTCCCAGTTTACCAACATCTGGCTTTCCCAACAGAGCAAACAGAATGAACAATGCAGCACAAGCAGATGACACGTGATTTTGTTAGTCCCTTGAAGTATATAGCAGACATTTGGCATTTTTCTTATATTTAACCCAAATACTCTAACTCACATTCCCTTCCAGGTCRCAGTTGGGATAGCAGATGTTCTCCCAGCGTGTTACTCCCTTTGCATCCTGTGGTGGGGATTGCCAATTTAGATACTTTGTTACCACTTTGAACTCTCTCCAAATTTTTAACAGTGTAAAAATGCTGGATGTGAGATTTGGGTACAATTTAGAAGTAATCTTTTCATTGGGATACACAGAAATAATAGAAATGTTTTTATACAAATGTCWTTGCAGCCACTATGCATTCAGGTCTTTTTCTTCCCTTATTTATTTACAATTATGTTTAAGCCCTTTTCAGAGAATGCTTTCTGAAGATGTGGTTTTACTAAACTTGCTTTCCTGACAAAGCTCATTGGCATTTACAAACCAGACCTGAGTCTGTAGTTAAGCTCACAGTAACTTCTCCTCCATGGCTCTCTTCTGGAGAGTCTCTAGTCAGTTTAAAGGTCACCTTACTGAGGCTGAACCTGGAAATCTTCAGTCCAAAAGCAAAGGCTCCATGGAAGCTGGAAGCAAAGTAAGTTACATAATGTGGGAAAAAGCCAAGTTACTTGCATTGTTTAGACAGCTTAGGATAGATGAAGTTGTGGGCAAGGAGGAAAGGAGCCATCCCTTAAAAAGTAAATGCAGAAACCAGCATTTGGGATAGCTTCAATGCTCTTTGTTGTCCCCTTCTAGACGTTGGTTACTATGGCTACCTGATGTAGCCTTTCTCTTTCATGTATATTTTTTCATACTTTTGAGTTTAGGCAAGTGTTCTACTTGGAAAGAAYTGTAGAAGGATAAGATGCTGTTCCCACAAATGCTGATTTTTGGTTTACATTACAGACCATTCAGGTAAGTAGCTTTATGAGCTGAATCACAAGATCATACAGCTATGTCCATCTCCCTGGTTCTTCATATGCCTGGAAATGTTAATGTCACATTGCTCAGAAACTTCTCTGGCTCAGCTGACCTCACACAGATACCTATCATAATACAGCCTTGGCTGTACTGAAATCTCTGACCTTAATATCCTCACTCCAGCTGTGTGTCATCTCCCCACCTTGCTCTCGTTATTCCATAGGCTTTGCTCCATGTTGCTTTACTGTTCTCCCTGCATGGTGTTTTTAAGGCTATAGCAATTTATCTCGAGAGCTGACAGRACGTTTTAAAACATCCTTTTGGTCAAAAATATCAAGTAGGCAACATTGGCATGGATCCTGATGGCTCTCATGATTGAGAGCCATTCAGGKAGATAAAGGTTGTTGTAACATTGGCTTTGTCCCAGTGATAAATTTAAAGTGACAGTTTAAAGTGACTTTACAGTCACTTAAAGTGACACAATCAGTCTGAATCCCAGACATGTTTCTCTGGGAAAAAAACAACAAAAAACCAACAACTAAATTGTTTTAAAACTTTGTTGAGTGCATGCGACTGTGAACACAAACATAAAACTTCTGAGTTTTGAAAAAAATTATTCTTGGATTTTGTCCTGAAAGAGGGAAGAAGAAATCTTAAACTGAAGAGTCTTGAGAGTCTACAAACCTGAAAATGCTTACATATTCAGCTGTTGATTTGTTTTGCTTATTGGCGCTGCACCCTTTGAATAAAGACTATCAAACAGCAGCCTGCTACCTGTAAGCTGTTTCTGCTCAGGGTTTGGCTTTGTTTTTCTCKCTTTGTTATGTGTTACAGCCAGCTTAAAAAATTGCACAAGCTCACAGCAGGGCAGGTGAGGGCCCTACAGAACCCTCTACTCACCTGTTTAATGGACAGGTGTTGGTGTTTTGGGGACAAACTGATATAGAGATTTGCTCTGATTCTCCCATTGTCTGGTGATGACTATGATCCTTAGCAGTCATTAGCATGTGCAGAGAAATATCTTTCTGCATGATTTATCCTAATTTATATCAAACCAAGATCAATGTGTGTTGCACGTTCAACTTTTCCCTACTATCCATGTCCTGGTGTAGACGCTTTGGGAACCATTACCATGGGCATTCCTATTGAAAACAAGGAAAAGTCCTTGGAAGCAAAGTTATCTTTGTTTATATAACAAAGGTATCTTCTCTAATTGATGCACAAGAGATGTTCCTGCGGTTGACAACCTCTCCAGTGCCTCTCCTGGCATAGGAAAGTTTCAAGTTCCTTAGCAAGCCCTTGGAAAGGCACTGTTGGTCTCTGCTGTGGGCAGGATTGGTGCAAGATGAAGATGCTGACCCACTGCTGTCTATTTTTGTTCTGTTCTTTTTGGTCARCATGGCTTAGCCCCTCTTGACTTCATTGCCCTTGCTCCTTTTTACCAGCACAGCAGGGCCACTGTGCTGCTGCTGGGCTCATACAGGAGCATCTCTCCCCTCTGACTGCACAGAACTGGTCTCATAGACACAGCAGTGGTATTTTTTACCCCCTCTTCTTTCTCTCTCCTCTTGTGGCAGACTGCTGCCACGCCCAAAGGATGAGCAAAGCCAAATTCCATTCCTGAAGCATTGCTGAGCTTCCTGTGAGCAGCCTGCCAGCTCCACTGGCCAAAGCAAATGTCTGCACTAGCCATAAGGGAGGGGATGAACCATTTTATGGCAGCTGTAAAAGGTCATAGAGTAAACACCTGCACTGCTGCTCATCTGCTCTCCCAGCCATCCAAGCAGCTTGGATGTGTGAGTTGTTTGCATCAGAGTCAGTGAATCAAAGCTCTCTCCTTGCTTTGTGAGGTTCACATTACAAACTAGAGAACTAGCAAAATTTAGTTCATTCATTTGGGGTTGTTCTATCCAGTGGKAGACTGGTTATTCTGTTTGAGATGGGTCTCAAGACCTGTAACACATGAAAACTTTTGTATGAGTATACACATTTGCCTTTCCTGCATAAATCCATGCAAGCCCCAGGGCTTTTGTGTTTCTTTGTTTATAAGCATGGGAGCATTCCAGGAGATTATAAATATCTAGAAGTCTAAAGTTGTCTCACATTCAGGGATGTACTAGAAAATTTCTCATTTGGCTTCTCCTAAGAGCAAAACCAGGCAGTTTCCATTGCTGTGCCTAATTTTTGTACTATGAGTTTAGTAGGCCTTTCCTTCTGCTTCCACAGTGGGCTTTGCAGAGTGCTTACAGGCTCTCACTTCCTGCAGCTTTATCTCTGCAGGGATGTATTTGGGACATGTCTTGGAACAGCTAATGTGACTGGATCTTAAATTCTTCTCTTTAAGAGAGTTTTGCTTATTTTGTGTGCAACTGACTGTGTTCTGCTGGTCATGGAAGGTGTCCATGCCCATGGCAGGGGGCAATGGAATGATCTTTAAGGTCCCTTCCAACCTAAACCATTCTGTGATTCTATGATTTATGACTGAAACTTTGACTTCCTGTTCTCCATCCACAGGTAGGAATTTTGGGCCATCATTATAGAGCCACATGACTTTATATATTGATATTATTATTCTTTCTGCTCACCATAATGGAGATTTTCTGCACTTGCCTTCTTTGGAAAATGCACTGATGCAGCTRGGACAACTCTTACTCGCCTTTCTCCCAAAACATCCAGATGGCTGTTAATTCCTTTAGTAGAAAGTAAGAAGGAAAGTGAGGAAATACACATCAGGCACTGACTAYAGGTTAGGAGTTGAGATGTGCATGAAACCAGTAGTTATGGGGAAAAAACCACTTCTCCTTGTATTTTGCAGTATAGTCTTTCTGAACATCTCTTTGCAGATGCCAGGAGGAAAACTTGGAATTCTGTAATACAGTCCTGGTATCTAAAACCTCTTTGCCAAAGGAACTGACTGCAGGAAACAGGGAGGGGCAGATTTATAGATTGCTCCTAAATTGGAAACTTTGCTCTTTTTTTTGGTTTTTTTTTTAGTTGCTCAAATGTAGGAAGTGGCGCTCAATTCTATGAGGTGAAAGATTTTCCTATAGAGCCTCCATTTCTGCAACATAATTTGAATGTGGCTTTATTAAGTGGTACAGTGGAGACCATGAGGTCATTTTCCCAGGGGAATGTGAGGCAGTAAACTTATCCCTGTAAACAAAACTCATTATTATTGGGCCTTGCTATTATGTTCTCTTCTAACTTACCTTTATGAACCATAGCTCAACACAGTCCTGATTAATGGCTCTCAGCAAATGATAGASAACTGTTAAGTTTCCCAGGGCTTTTAATGGGATTAAAAACTTTCAGTGAGAAAATAAACAGCAGAGGAAAGTTTGTTAGCTACTGCCTAGGCAAAAAATAGTGCTGCTGGAATACAGAGAACAGGAATTCAGTGACAAATACATTTCAAATAACAGATACTAACATTAACATAAAATAATATTAACTAACATTAACTTTTTTACCAGTTCTTGAAAGCAACATGAAATTAGAATCATAGATTATATAACAAAAACAATGTTTGAACTGCCAAACTGCTTCCAGGCAGCCATTTCCAGAATTTTTCCCATCAAAGCTGCAGGTGAGGAGACCAGTTCCAGATTTAGAGGGGTCATCTCCAACATATGGCTTTCAGAGAYAAATAAAGCCTCATGATCTTTCATGCTAAGCCACTCACCTTGGTCAAGTTGTACCTGTGACATTAGCTTTCCTCTAGCTGGCACTCCTCACTTTTGATTTGGAGGCAGAAAAAATAGATCAGTTAGTGAGCTGAAATCCTAATTTTCCAAGATAAAAATTCAAGTAACTGTCAAGTGTTATCCTTCACATTATGGTTGTGCTTTTCTCCTTTTTCACTTGGAACTGGAAAACAGAAGAAATCATTATTGTTTCCAAATCCACTTATAAGAACTTTGTGATATCAAAAGCCAAAAATATTTGATATATGTGATATACAAACCCAAAATGCCTCAGGTGGGTGTAGCAGAGAGCAGTCRATGGCACCATAGCTCAGGCAGTTCTTTCTTCTTAAATTTCAGTAATTCAATATGCTGCTCAAGACCCRTGAGTGCTCTGACACTCTGGCTTTTTGAAGCAAAGCACAGATCCATGCACAGTAAACTCACTGCTGGCTCTGTCTTTACTGGGYAAATGTACATGTCATTTCAGGTTAATTTTGGGTTTTCTGTATCCCGGCTGCTTAAGCTCCTCATTAGCATGTCAATCCTTGTTTAGACTGTGCCATTCATCAAGTGCAGGCAAGGATTATTGCTTCCCCACTTAACTGGCCATGATGGATTAGATATTAAAAACCAGACTGAATGTTGTTCAGCAGTACTTTCATGTTCAACACTCCTTAATATGTAAAGCACTAAGCACATAAATAAAACCATAACTTGTCATTTGTAGATGCTAAAAAGTCCATGGCTCCTTCTCCCTTCACAACCTGTGGCTGTGCTCCCAGACACACTTTCACTTTTTTCAACACCTGCCTGTTCCCTTAAGAGCTCATTAACTTTTTTGCCAGCTCTTGAAAGCAAGATGAAATTAGAATCATAGAGTATCATGAGCTGGAAGGAACCCCCAATGATCACGGTGCCAAATTCCTGGCCTTGCACAGGACACCCCAAGGATCACACAAATTAGATCTTTATGGGAATGAACAGGGCTGTGGTGGTGAGCTATACCCAAGATACACAGACGTCTTKGGGAGCTACAAAATTCATCACTGCACCAGTACCAGAATCAGCAAGACCTCCCASGACAGCCAGTAGGGTATTAATGGTCACATTTTAAAATTTTTTCTTCCCAGTAATAGTAAATAATAGCTTTACAGTTACAAATTAGAAACAATTTTGTAAATTGACMAGAGAAAGATCAACTTCAATCTAAAAAAAGGAATTTCTTTAGCTAGGACTTAACATCAAACACCCCAGTAAAATCATGTTTTGGTAGTATCATAGAATATTGTACATACATTTGATAATCCTTGGTATCCTATTCTACTTCCTCACCTTGCATCCATCTCTTGCCTCCTGTTTAAATGCTGGCCAGTAACAGCCAGAAGAAATTAGAAAGCTTTAAACATATACTAGATTATAGTCCAGACTTGTGAGTGTGATACTAAAATTAAGTAGAGTTATCTTTAAAACCACTGGACTTCTGCTTTATGCTTCCAGTTTGGTGCTAGTAACATGACTGAGAACACCATGTGTGAAGGGCAAGCCAAGGAAAGCAGTTTTTTTCTGGATGCAGTGACTAAAAATGTGCAAAGGGAAGGTGGCTAATGCTATAGCACATCTTCCACTGTACATCTCTGTGACTCCCCCATAGGTTGTTCCTGGGCCCAAACTGGAAAAGAAAAAGCATTATGTTTTTTGTAACAGTGGCATGGAGTGACAATTCTTCATTCATCCATTCATTCTTCAACCTACAGAAAAGTCTACATCAGCAGAAGGAAGTGTGGRGTTTACTGCAGCAGAGCATGCAGGAGATAATACATGCTCCACAGTAAATTAAATTTGGAGATTAATATCTATCCTCTATAATTCAGAGCTRGATTAAAGCAATGCTTCACCCTTACCTAGTTTTTAAGAACTCCTCATGAGAACACAAAAAATGTCAGACTTGCATTACAACCACCACCATCTCCCACAGCCCAGCAGGCACAAATAATTACTGTTTCTGCAGTGGTATTAGTGGGGAGGTTAATTTTGTCAGACTTGGCAACAGAACAGGGCTGGAAGGCTTTTTACCCCCTCTGTGTCAATACACTTCTGTGAGCACCAGGCAGCCAGCTGAGCTTCCAGTGTCTGGAATCCAATGTGTTCCCATTAAAGAACTGTCCTCTTCCACATGCATGTGGAGGAATGAAGCCTGACTGCCTGGGAAAAGTGAACACTGTCTTGGATGAAGGGAGCAATTAATGCTTCTGAGATTACTCCAGGTTCTGCAGAGACCAGCAGCATCACATCAGCCTTGGRAAAGGTATTCCATGTTCCTGCATGATCTGGATCACCCAAACAACTCACCATGGAGGGTCACACAGCAAGCAGGAGGCTGGCTGCAAAGGAACCTAGTGCTGCCTGGCATGGTTAGAAAACCACTGCAGCAAAGACTGTTTGCACAGCTTGTTAGACAACGAAGTGAAATCCCCACCGAGCCTAAGATGTGGTTTGGAATCTCTTTGGCAGGAAATGGTCTTAGACACTGAAGAGGTTTCCTCAGAATGCCTTGAGTCTCCAACAATAACAGTTAGCAACAGAAGCCTTCAAAATTCAAATCCAAACACAAAATCAAAGGTATAGCTTGCAAGTCTTCAGAAACAAACTCTTTATTAAAAATAATACAACTTGCAGGGAATTCCCTAAGGGCATGATATATTACAGAGCTGTACTTGTACTAAGGAACCAAAAAAGGCATACAAACTGGGAAGAGGAAGAAAGGAATTTGGGAAGGAAACACACTTTTGTTGAAGTGGRAAGACTCCACTGAACTATCACTACCACCCTCCCCGGTAGCCTCCTCGGTAGCCCCTGCCTGCTCCTCGGTATCCTCCTCTGTAGCCCCCCCCAGGACCACCTGGGTATCCTCTTCCCGCCGAGTGCCAGCCAGAGTAGCCGCCGTAGCCTCTGCCCCTGTGGCCGTAACCTCCCCAGCCCCGAGGGCCAGCGCCGTTGCTGTTGTCGTAGCGAGCCATCTTGGGCGGGCGGGGGCCGTCCCCGAACCTGGCCAACAACAACACCACACACTTGAGGCAATCTCACAAACTGCACCTCTGCAAGATGGCAAACAGCACCATCCTCAGCTAAGCTACCTCGATTTTTTGTGAACACAATATGATGGTTGAACTACAGTTGCACTTTTGCACCTTTTCCACTTCAGAAAAGTTTCCTTTGCTTCAGAAACAAAGGACAACAGAGGGGTTCARGCCCAGCCAAATATGTGTTTTCTGTCCAGGAAAAGGTAGGCCCAAAATAAATATGGATTATCTTTTCTTTAAAAGATAATTTGTGTTTTGGAAGAGGGGATGACAGCTTTTATTCCTGAGAGTTGTGTGTCCTTGTACAAACAGGCAGTGATATCTCTGCATCAGGCTTGGAGTGCAAGCATTTCACACATGCTCAGAGCATGGGCACTGAAACCAAAGCCTGCAGGCCCCATGCTCACTGCCACTGAAACCACAGCCTTCAGTCCCCATGCTCACTGCCACTGAAACCAAAGCCTCAAGTCCCCATCCTCACTGGCACTGAAACCACAGCCTGCAGTCCCCATCCTCACTGGCACTGAAACCACAGCCTGCAGTCCCCATCCTCACTGGAGCTGAAACCAAAGCCTGCAGTCCCCATGCTCACTGGCACCGAAACCACCGCCTGCAGTCCCCGTGCTCACTGGCACTGAAACCACAGCCTGCAGTCCCCATCCTGATTGGGGATGAAACCACAGCCTGCAGTCCCCATGCTCACTCAAACCCCAGCCTGCAGTCCCCGTGCTCACCTCCAGGCTCGGGCTCTCTCTCACCTGGTGCTGGCAGCCGTGAGTGCCACGCCCGCCGCCGCTGGCCGGGACAGCTGCCGGATGAYGTTCAGCATGCGCTCGTGGGCGGGGTCCAGCTGCCGGACGATGCCCGGGTCCTTGGTCACCTCCACCACCAGCGCCTCCATGGCAGCGCGCAGAGCCACGATGCAGGCGGCCGCCGTGTGCGGCATCTTCAGCTTGATCCTGCGGCACAAACAGGCTGTTAGAGCTGCCACGGCTGCCAGGGAGCACCTGGGAGAGCCAGAAACCTGCATTCTCATCTCTGAAGTTCTAATTTGTCACTGAAGGGGTGAGAAATTCAGGAGGCAAATTTGAAAAAYCCCTACAATTTGGCATAGTTAAAACGTAACTGTTCTTCTGGTAAAATATGGTCTTGAAATTTAATGAAGGGCCATGAAGATGCTCTAAGGGCTGAAACTTCTCTGCTCTAGAGACAGGCTSRGAGAGCTGGGGGTGCTCAGCCTGGAGAAGGGAAGGCTCCAGGGAAGCCTTAGAGCCCCTTCCACTGCCTAAAGAGGGCTTTCAAAAGGAGATATAGGCAGCTAGTGATAGGACAAGGGGAATTATTTTAAAGTGATGGAGGGCAGGGTTAGATGGGATATTGGGAAGAAATTCTTCCCTGTAAAGGTGGTGAGGGCCCTAGCACAGGTTTCCAGAGAAGCTGTGGCTGCCCCATCCCTGGGAGTGTCCAAAGCCAGGTTGAACAGGGTTTGGAACAACCTGGTCTACTGCAAAGTGTCCACCTGAGATGAGCTTTAAAGTTCTTTTCAACCCAAAACATTCTTTGATTCTATCATTCTATACTGGGATAAATTCAACATGTAACCTCTTGCATCAAAACAGCAAGATACAAAAATATAAAGTAAACTGAAAACATGAGAGTCCAAGATTTTGAAAGGTCCAACCCTCAAAATTGTTAGCAAATTAAGCTTAAGGAATTCTTTGCCTGTTTTACTGACTAGGGGGTAAAAGCAAAAAAAACCAAACAAACAAACAAAAAACCAAAACAACCATCCAGATGTTATTTGGTGATGGCCAAAAAATTTACACAGCCAGAGACATTCCTTTCCTCAAGCTGTTTCTGTGCCCTGAAAACAAGGTTGCCTCAGCCTTCGCCTCAGGAGGAGGTCCAAAACACAAAGTGCCTTTCACCTTTCAGTTAAAGAGGAAAAAAGCAGCAGTTTTTATGGAAACTGCCTTGTCCTGTTTTCAGTTTAAGCAGATAATCTGCATGAAACAGGGCTCAAATGAACCTGTCCCTTCCTCCCAGGAAGGAAAGGTGCTGCCTTCCCAACACACCTGCGGTGCACAGTTTGCTCTGGGATCCCTGTTCCACAGACATTTGCTCTGTGTTAGCTGCACTTCCCCTCAGCCAGSGGCTCAGAACTGGATGAGCTTTGTCYTTTCCAACCCAAACCACTCCGTGATTCCATGATTCTGAGCACCAAGCAGATCCATACCAGTCATCCACCAGAATGAGCTCCCCATCTGACAGGACTTTCTTGGAAGCAAAGAGGAGCAGCTGTAGTGGGCTCACCAAGGTCATGGTTTTGGCAGAGATGGCTCGTGTTCGAATCTGCAAGTTAAAGAGGAAAATGACTCTTGAAATGGAAAACAAAGCTCTGTACCTTCCTCTGGACACTGAAACTGGAGAATTTTGTTAAAAAAACCCCAAACAACACAAAACAAAGCTAGGTATAGCATTAGGAAATTACAAGAGCATGTGCMCATACAAAATTGGATGCCAGGCAGAGGTTCACAGGCATTCAGCACTGGCTGGTGTAAAACCTCAACAAAAACTATCTTCCATTCTAAAATATTYATTTTCTGTGTCTGCAGTTATGTAGCTTTTTCAAGAGCCACCTCATACTTTGCCAGCCTTAAAATGACATGGGCACATCTGAATTTTCTTCCCTCCCTTCAGTTACTGAGGCTGTGATGAAAAGCTTTAGTGGGCTCCTACTCATGAAGTTGCCAGATGTCCATGCAGCCACTGCTGTGTCATGTTACAGTGACCTTGAGCTTGAACTTAACATCAAGCCAGAGATAACGGCCCTGCTACACAGCTCCTGCCCCTCGGTTTAAAGGGGAACAGAAGAGGTACCTAATGGGCACRAAGAGAGCTGCACACAAATCCTTCCTGCATCCCAGCCTCACACAGGTGCTGTCTAAGGCATTCTTAAGCCACCATCTTAGTCACTCTCCATTTGCTGTGTGTACTTTCATTTAATAAAGCAAAACTCTTTGAGCTCAAAAGTCCTTTGCTGGGTTTAGGGGAATCTCACTTGAGAGAGATGGTCAAGGTAGTCTAACCCTCCTGGGATCCTGATACAAAGAGTGAAGAAGCAGCAAAGCCTCTCCACAGCTCAGAATTATGGATTGGGAATCTAGACTGTCAAGACAAAATCCCTGTACCCAAAGGATTTAAAATTCTGGTTATTACCAAACACAAAAGCATTGTTTTCCTTTGCTCCTTGAGCAGTAGCAGCTGAGTTCACAATGGCTGTCACTGGAGCACAGGAGCTCACAGGAGGTGCAATGGACATGCACAGAATGTACATCAAATTCAGAGGATGGAGGGAAAGGTCATGGAGACCTTTTGGGTGATGCTTGGGAAATGAGAATTATCCTCAGGAGATGACACAGGCCAGAACAGGAGCACCCCACCCCATGTTCCTGTTTTATCTCTGGATTCATAAGCAGTAGAAGTGATAAGGATAAAAATTCTCTGATGCCTAATTACTATGGAAGAGCTCCTAAAACAAACTGCTAATGAAGATAATGATTTAGATGTTTCTTTATGACCAACAAAGTTCCTGTGAGTTTTCTGTGCACTTCTAAGGCAAGTGGTTGACTGGAAGTTACTAGGATGCTGAGTGACACCAGGACCATATAACATTTACTTTCTGGAAAGAAAACCAACCAACAAACAACACCCCCGTCCCTCCCCACTAAAACTAGCTAAATATTGCAGTCAAGTTTTCTTCTTATGACTTCTTTACCAAAAAGAGCCTCTTGAACCATTGACAGCCTCTTGACAGCACATGATCAAGACTAAACCCAAGGTCTCTACCTTCTCTCCAAAAACGAAGAAGGGTGATGGATACTTGATGTCCTGGCTGCTGAAAGGGCAGTTGACAGATGATTTGTGGATGAGAGCATTGTGCCCCTCAGTGGTAAGAATCTTCCTCTTCTCCTTGTGGTAGCAGACATTGGGGTAGACCCCAAAAGCCAGCAGGGAGATGACAACATCCAGGTTGTTATCAGGGCCAGTGTTGTTAAATGGTTGAGTCATCAAACATTCTGTTGGCAGAGAACAGCGGAGTGGCTCAAATCCATGGGACATGAAGGAGAGCACAACACAGCTATTTAGGATCCTGGATCAATGCAGAGCTGTTTAGGATCCTGGATCAATGCCTTTTCTGATTGAATCAACTGTCAGATGTTATCTCCAATGACCTCTGCATTCAGATAATTTAAGTTCTACATTCAATTTTTTATTTCTTAATGGAGAATGAAAAGCTGAAAAATACTACTACAAAGAGGTATTTCCTCTCCCAAACTCTTCAAAAACAAGGAGAAATGAGTTTGCCCAGAATGTGCTGTACCATAGTGTGTTTACTGCATTTGTTTTGGAGACAGATCTTTTGGGGAGGTTAAAATGGATGTTTTTATTAGTTCATTTGTAACAAATCTCCCCCAGGGTCTCTGGTGGCTTGTTTTCAAGTCATCTTGCCCAGAAAAAAAGTTACAGATAAATGCAGCAGTGATCCTAACAGCATGAGGAGAAAAAAATTAAAGGAATTTGAAGAGGAAAAAAATGAAAAGGAGGGGAAATAAACATCTGCTTAATCCAGGCAGTCATGCCATTTCACTGAGCTCCTCAGCAACATTAGGCAAATTCAGAACCTGGTCAAGTTCAAGAATTTTTTTTCTCTAGAAAACGGAATAATTTGGCACACTACTACACATCCCTCCTGCAGCACAAACAGGAAGTCACAGAACAGAGCACTGTTCAGATCACACAGACTCCCCACTAAGGTCTATGGAAAGAAGGGGGAAAGCACAGCACATTTTGGAGATATAAGTGAAGGAGAAAGAAAGCCAGGGAGGTAACACTCCAAGGACACCTGTTTAATAGATTTTTAATCCTGCAGCTCTAACCTCAACCTCCAAAATCTCCATGTTGCRCCACAGCCACCACAACTTCAGGAAAGAACACTAAAATTCCACCTGAATGCAGCTGTAAAAGTGGAGTAGTGTWATGGCAAATCCACTATACTCTCCCTGTGCTTGGGTGCTCCACACAGATTATCCTGGTTATTTATTTATCCTCTCAGAATGAAAAAYGCAATCATTAAGCTATTGAACTTAATCAGAATCACCTTCAGGAAAGCCAGAACTAATAAGTATGTCTTTTAGCTGGACTTTTGCTTCCCAAGTCATTCTAAGAGTGGCCATGCTGAGTCTCTTGTGTTCACAAAATCTTTTCTCTGCTTCTTCACCACCCATTCTGAAAAACAGAGGGAATTAGAAGCCTGACAAGGCAAGGAAAAGCTCACCCTGTGCTCTTCACCTCCCATCACCTGCTGTGCCAGACAACATACCTTGCATCATCCCAGGCTTGGAAGACAGAGAGCAAAGCTACATGATCTGAATACCTGGTCCCAGCAAAATTCCTATGGACATAACCCAGGCGCTTGCCTTCGTTGATGAAAGGCTCAGGGAAACAGGTGGCTGCAGAGATGGTACACACAGCATCTCCCACACTGAAAGGAACCACAGAGGGATCAGGATAATTCAGAGTTAGTGCTGCCAGCACCTGCTGCAGGCTGCAGATACCAGGGAAAACTTCTCTGCTAGAGACCTTAGGAATTTGGCCTTTATCTGCTAGAGTTCTTCACTGAAACACTTCTCTAGAAGTGGATGTTAAATTAGCCCTATCTGCCCTCCCCTCCATCCATACACCACCATCYTCTGGTGAAAAGATCCCTACAATAATCACAGGATCCTCCAGCCATCACAGTGGCAAAGAACAGATCTTCTACTAAAGCAAAACGTGGAGATTGATTTTTCTCCTTATCTCATTGTTAAATTCCGTATCTCCCCACCTCTAGTTCACTGTTATACCTRGGTGTTTTAAGTCCCACTCCAAATTCAGAAATACTCAGCCTCCACTGGTGYCTTGCCTTTAACTGAATTTCAGGACCACTTTACAGCCTACACTAAAAGTTATTTCTTCTCTGCTCCCACGAGGATTCACTCACCTCTCCCCAGCTGCTGCATTTATTGCTCATCTAGATATATTGGTTTTACTCTCTTGCAAGAGGCTCAGGAACTCAGAGAAACAAGAACATGATCACTGAGACCACTCAACTTACTAAAAAATACAGCCCATGATCATCATCTTGCCCAGACGAGGTTCAATGGGAAGCTTGGCCAGGATTCTTCCAAGWGGTGTCAACTCATCATTAGAATCCAGGGCATCAAGCTCTGAAACAAGATCCCTTGTTATCAAAGAGAGTTAACTAACCCCAGAAATCTTTAGATAACACCACAATTTCTCTTCCTGAAGGTTTTAATTGCCTTTCCTCTTCCCATTACCTGAAAATTATCACCTGTATTCATCCTCAAAGCTACCRAAGGTTTTTTCACATAAAATAAAAAAAAGCAGCTTTGCAGCCTCATCAATTAAATGGGAAAGGAAACACAAAGAATTCCTTGACCATCATAAAATCAATTTTTCTTGGTATCTACTGAAGCCAAAAGTTTAAAGAATACTTTGAAGAATAACATGTTTCACCTCCCTAAGAACATACTAGCAGTGTACCTGCAGTGAAAAATCACAGGTCATCCAGGAAAGGGARGCACCTACAGAAACAGCTATTTGGTGTTAGAACCAAAAATGTTTGCCTTTTCCCCTGGCTCTGCAATTCTCAGCTGCACTGTATGAAAAGTACTAATWATTTTCAGAACAGAAAGTCATTAAACCTGACTACATATCCCAGCAATATTTTTTCATTCTGGTCCCCCTCCTGTATACGAGCAACGTAGGCTCAGCACACAATTCTACCATAAAATAAACAATGAAATAGATATTTCCGTTGTTAAAAATTGTAGGAAGTGCTTATTTAGTGACATTTACAAGTGTGCTGAGATTTGGGGTCACTTTCATGCTTTACATCTAAAGCACAAATTTAGAGTTCTTCCCTGCTATATTTTACTCAGTCTAGTTCGTTCCTTGAAGAGAGTGGGGAGAAAACCTAACCCACATGGCAGTTTCTTTTCGTTTTTCATGCAGATTGATAAACTGGAGATTTAATTTCTTGACAAAATCTGAGATTTTTGAGGTCAGCAAATTGTAAAAAGTGGTCATTAATTAACAAACTACCAACCTCTGTTTTTCAGTACTTTTATAGAAGCTTTTTGAGTGCTTCAAGCACTGGACTGAGTCTATGCCAAACACAGCAGTGCCACAGCTGGAAAACAGGAAGCTGGAAGCTAACATAACTTACTGGTAAAACAACAAAACAAGCCTCAAGTTTGAAGGCTCAARTTTCTTAAAGGAATGACACTCCATTGGGAATTCAAGTATTTCTTCAGCTGCACAAGTCACTGCCACCCACACGATGCCTCCAGGTTGCTGTGTCAGTCAGAACATGCTGCTCCAGCAATCCACCCCGAGGTGGTAAAGCCATTTTGTCAGAGATCACATACATGGGAGACCAGCTGGAGCCAGTTCCAGCAGCCCAGRATCAYTGCAYAGCCCCGTGGCACGTGAGGGCTGTTTGTCAGAGATCACATACATGGGAGACCAGCTGGAGCCAGTTCCAGCAGCCCAGGATCACTGCCCAGCCCATGAGGGTACCTCTCAGCGTGCGCTCTGCCTCGATCACCGCGTCCAGAGGGGGCGGCTCGATGGCCTTGGCCAGGAACTGCCCGATGCCTCCCAGGCGCAGCAGCTTGATGCTCAAGGCAATCTCATGGAGGGGCGTTCGAAACATCTCGGGCGTCATGTGAGTCTGAAGTCTGGAATGAGAACAAAGGCCACTTCTCTGAACACAGGCTTTGATCACCATGAGGGGTCATTCCACCAGCAGAAACCACTGCCCTCCAAAGCCAGCTCTGTCTCCAAGCCCACCCACCGGCTCTCTCTGTGCTCCTGGAACTTGGGCTCTTCTACCACAATGTTCTGTACTTCTCCATTCTCCTTTGGGGCAAATTCACACTGGAATGCAGAGGGAATAGTCCTCACATCTCCAGTGCCCACTGTGGGTTCTAGCATGACCTGACCACAGGGAGCCTGCAGGGCTGGAGCAGTTAGCAGCCCCACATTTGTCCTTTACAATGCTCTCCTGCTCTGATACGGAAGCTCTTATACTCCTGAGAGACAATCTGCTTTCAGTCTGCTCTACATAAAAGCACTTTCTAGTGCAGCTAGAAAAGGTTTCAAAACACCTTGAACAAATAGCCTGATTCAGCTGGCACAAGATTCAGATGATTTYTCTCAAAAAACTATCTGTACAAGTCCACACACATGCTTCCTTAAGCACAGAGGAACTTGTGTATTTTGGGTTTATAKTCTCTGAAGGAAGGCAACCTTAAAACCATGATTACTTCAGTAGCCTAAAATCAGTTCACTGTTAAAAATTATTATTTAAAATCATTGCACTGTACTCAACAACATATCTAAATAAATTTGAGAAATTCAATGAGAGTTTTTGATTAACTGAGATCTTCAAGAGTTTACAAAAAGTTGAACATCAAAACACAGCTATGCTGTAACAGCCAGAGAAAGGGGCACTGAAACTTCCAGGAGAGAGATAAGAGTGTAACTAACAGCTGTGTTGCCTTCTCCMACCAGCAAAGAGATTTCCAAGGCTCTAGTAATGGAAAAACAGTCTGGCAGAGAGGTCAAAAGTTTCAGCAACAGGGCAAGTGCTAGAGCACTATGAAGGGACTTCCTGGCCATGGAATGGGGAYGGGGAGAAAACTAACATCTGCCATCCCTGCTTTTTACCACTTTCATGACAAAATGGCCTGTTACACTGGTGCTCCCAGTGTTTGAAGGCAGACTAGAGCCTTGCCCTCATTACAAAGCTCTTTCCCTTGTCTCAATTCCCAAGCAGTATTGCTCTCTTCTTGAGAAGTTTGGTAGGTTGCAGTGACACCCTTAATACTAAAATCATGAACTATGTATCCACCTCATACTAYGGGTAAAAGCATAACATATGTACTTTTTTTTTGAGCCAACATCATCCATCTCCTCTCTGTGCTTTCTGCAATGATTTCCCCAGTTTGACCCAAAGCAGCACCCAACAGTTCTGGGAGAATTCTCTGAGGGTATTTTTGGTGACCACAGCCTCACCTCTCGAAGCGAGCTCTGCTGCACAAATGGAAGCARAAGCCGGCTCGCACGCGCCCAGCTCTGCCCTTCCGCTGCTCCAGATTGGTTTTTGATGCCCAGACCGTGGCATAGTTTGTCATGTTGTTGTGA
Source organism: Cardinalis cardinalis (assembly GCA_014549065.1). Taxonomy (NCBI): domain Eukaryota; kingdom Metazoa; phylum Chordata; class Aves; order Passeriformes; family Cardinalidae; genus Cardinalis; species Cardinalis cardinalis. The sequence goes on from JACDOX010000193.1 coordinate 1,295,177, forward strand.
GCAGTGAACAGCTTCACTTTTTGCCTGTTACAGGAAAAACACCACTAAAAATCAAACGTCCTTCATCTTAAGCYCTGCCAAATCAGTTCCTATTTTATGGCTTGCAGCCACACTGATTTTAAGAAGCCAACCACCCCTGGTTTGTGTTAGTCAGGAAACTAAAGCATCACACTCTTTCTAAAGCAGTGCCCCAAACTATTGCACAGAGTAATGTTCTCACAACTGTCCAAAAAGCAAAAAATTCTCATGAATTCATGAGCTCTCTGTGTGTAGATTTCTCAGAGAGCATGCACAGCGAGGCAGGAACTGTAACAGACTACAAAAACCTTCCTTTTTATCATCAGCCAGACACTGAGAGTTTGTAAAACTCCTTTGGCAGATGACGTCTACCAAATTGGTGTGGAGACCCAGTGACACCTCCCATGAATAGTGCCAGCGTGACCAACCCAGTCCCCTGAGATGCTAGCATGGTGTGTCACTGTGCTGACCAGCTAAAGACAATGCTGATTTGTCCTGAGGGAGTTMAGAGTCCTTAAACTCAGCTCAGGGAGCATGGGAACAACAAGGCACTTCTGTGCACTCCCAAAACCTCTTTTGCATTCCCAAGGGTAGGGTTTATGAAACAAAAAGCTGCTTCATGAACTCACTTGCAAGAGTCGATGACAAATACCACATCATTGATGGTAATGCTGGTCTCGGCAATACTGGTAGATAAAATAACCTATAAAAACCAGGAAATGCAAAGTGACGTTATTTGGTTTGAAAAAACTGATAATGCCCAGCAAGATAAATTACAGAATTTATTAAAGAAGTCAGCAATACRTTCCCCAAAAGCCCAGGAGAACTGCACAGACAGAAGGCACCGTACTTTGGTCACCCCAGGAGGCACAGGATCAAACACCCGACGCTGCTCATCCAGAGGAACCTGGGAATGCAGAGGTAAAATCCTGTACTGGTGGCCTCCTACAACAGGAATACAAAAAGGTTGGTAACTACTACTATGTGAATCTTATTTCTTCTTTCCACAACATAAAAATTTCTGGCCATTCACTCTCACAACAAATTAGCTCCCTAAGCCACTCATCCAACTCCCATCTTCACTCAGTCAGTAGTTTCCTTGGGAAAAGATGAAATATAACAAAGCAGCTGCTTGTACCAAAGCGTGGGTTCATTTCTAGATGCTTCTGCATGGTATAGATTAAGTTCCAGCCAGGCAAGAAAACAAGGACAGCTCCTGGGACATTCAGAGTCCTGATATAAATCAGCAGAGCCTCAATGAGTTCAAAAGAGGTTTCTCTCTCATTCAGCTGAGCCATGGAGTGCTTTGTTTCTGGGCCATATTCATCGCTGCAAATAAGGTTGCAGTTGGCCTACAAAAGAAAAATACCACAAAGGAAATAATATAAATGAATTTACTCAAACTACAGAGACTGGCTGGGCAGGCAAATAAGAAAATGAAATGTGGGTAGATGCCTTTAAAAAAAAATGGCCATTAAAAAAAGATTTCAATTAAGTGGCCCAAACAAAAGCTTCAAAATTAAAAGTTGAATAAAACTGTTATTTTCTTGACAATGTATGTAAGCATGGACAATATCACCTGCCAGAAAAAAAGGGAGAGAATCTATATTTTCACCCTAAGAAGGTGCCACCAAGCTCATATTTCTCTATTTCTTTTTCCAAGGTTACTAAACTTCACTTTCAAAAGCATTTCAGTTTTAAAGAGAAGCAGTTTGACAAAACATGAGATCCTTAGCTTGAATGAAAAAKAAATTCTTCAGTTTACAAGGGCAAGAAGAAAATTTAGTTCCACTGCTGAAGTTCACAGCAACCTCATATATTAAAAATAGGAAAGCTGCTAGAGATGTTCACTTCAACAGTGCCAAATGAATTACACTCAAGCTGGAGTACTAAAAATGGCCCTTGTTTAATTTCTCATATTACAATTCAAACATACATCATCATCTTCACCACTTTCTTCATCCTTCTCTTTCTTCTTCTTTTCCTTGGGTGGAGGGACAAACTGAGTCATTTGAATACAATCCTCCAGAAAATAATCTGCAAGGACAGACAGATGATAAGGACTGACTGCTGGAAGCCTGTGCAAGGGAACATAATTCTTTACACCACTTCTCAAGAGTCTCCTGAAATAAACCAGGATATGAATGCAAGATTGATAAAAACTCAAGCAGTTTCTGAAGTGCAACCAAGGATTTACCTTGGACAGGAAAGGTTCTGCCATAGACCTCGATGATGGGACAGTTGAAGAAGTATTCACAAAACATACTGGTATCAATGGTGGCAGACATGAGGACAACCCTGATCTCAGGGTACACCTGAACAACATCCCTCAGCACCACCAAAAGGAAGTCAGTCTGCAGAGAAAAAAGAGCATCATTAACTTCACAGCTATAAAAATCTGTATCTTCCAAGAAACCAGAAGGAATTACACATTTACTGAGCAAGAGATGTAACAAGTGGAACAAAATTGTTCTAAAACCAGAAACAGTTGTCAGTGCTTTATTTTGAAACTACTGACATGCCTGGGATAAGCAGTCTTTAGGATTTCCAGTGTAAAGAAGGGGGTTTTTTTTCTACAAAAATAGTTTGCTTCCTTCCTAACAATACATTACAACCCCAGGTATTTCTAAACTTGGCTTACATATAAAGAAGCCATAATTCATAAAATCAATAGGAATTACTCAATGCAGGTGTGTGTGATKTTTGCAGTTCTGCTTAAATATGGCATTTATCTAGTTCTGCCATACAGTTAGGCATGCACTTAGCTTAACAGATAAAATTCAATCTTACTCACAATTTCCAAACTTGTATTTCACATCATTAACATACATTTAATAGATGAAGAGATGCATCAGAAAAATGTGTGTTGCAATTTTATTCAAATGAGTCCCCAAATTCTGTTCAAACAGCCTTAACATGTCAGTACTTCATGGTTTCTCTCACTCTTGGTATGACAAAGCTRAAAACTATACAGAATAATCAAGGGAACAGAAAATGTTTGCCATTTCAAATTATATACAATACCTCTCCTAATTCTATCATCAGCCTGTATTTTACTTCATGTAAACACTGAATTTCAATGTATCACTATTAAGACTGCAGGTTCTGTGAATACCACCAGTAATACAASAGCGTCAGTAAAAACAGCACTCCAAATTAACCGAGTCATTCAGCGTGCTCCCCCACTTGGACAAGATGTGTTTGTACTGCAGTGCTCCATTTTCCAGAGAGGACCAGGACACAGGGGATCCTAACAAGAGAACAGTCAGAGGGCAGCAAGGAAGCACAGGTCCTTGCTCTGCTATTTAGATAAGGAATAATGAAGAGTTCCAAAAATCTTATCCAAGAAGGAAAACTTACATCTGACTCTCACTAAGACAGTTTCCTCTTGCATGTTGGCTACTACACACAAACACATACAGAAGCTGAACAGAACAGAAGCACACAGAGAGTAGGACTGTCATCACCAGCTAACTCACATTAATGTCTCTCTCATGGATCTCATCAACAATAACGTGACTAATGCCACGGATCCCAGTCTCCACCTTTCTCAGAAGAACACCTAAACCAGAGACAGAAGGTAAATGCTCATGTAACAGTTCAACATTTCCCCTCCCAGCCCCTGGTTTGAAAATCAGGAAGTGCGCAGGCTGCACAGCCCCTTTTCCAATTCCATCTCTAATTGCCATGCTTTCCTTTGTACAAGTGATGGCAAGGCCATGAAGCATTACCACAAGRGAGACTCTTCCATCTTTCCCACCCAGTGCTGCTTCCCCTTCTAAGAACAATCAATATATGACAATTTTCTCTCTTCATGCGATTATTTCTGTGTGCTGTTGGACCTGTATTATCAGACTTCTGAACAAAAATCTTAATTTTTCTTTGCACAACAGCATGCCAGCAAGCTTTTATCCAAAAAAAACTTTTTCAAATCTTCTAAGCACTTTATAAAAATTTCAATCTAACCGTATTTCTGCTTTTGCTGCTAACTCAGAGTTCAGACCCACGATAAGCTCCAAGCCTAGGGAAGCAATACAGACCTACAGTGCAGAACATGATGCTGGCGTGGGGCCGAGGGAGCACAGACTCGAAGCGCACGCTGTAGCCACAGCTCTGGCCAGGCTCTTCCCCCCTCTCGTAGGACACACGCTCCGCTACGGAAACCGCRCTAATCCGCCGCGGCTGGGGGTGCAAAAGTTTTCCCTAACTTCATGAAGAGGTTTTAGAAGTCTAACACAATATCACAATCACAAAGTTAATCACTAAAAGTGATAAAAGAAATCCTAAATGCTACAGGTGTCCTAAGATTTCTTTACAAAATAATCATTAAACAATAATATTMTAACAGCACAGGGTTTTTTTCACAAAGGAGGGATATAAGGATATATGGCAACTACCAGCTGCTATTTCCCAAATCATTTCCCCTTAGTCTGCTGAGAGTTTTCACCTGGGCAAGGTTCAAGCCAGGTTATTCTAACTGAAAATCCATGCAAGAGTAACATTCCAAATGAAAAGATGCATGATGCTGAGGTTTCTCCTGATTATACTGCTGAGGAGGTATCTTTACGAACCATGTCCTGCAATAATAATAAGGTCTCTCAACACATTCTTCAATCTCCTTCAGGGACAGGTCAGGTGGGGCTTGGAGCAATCTCATCTAGTAGATGGCATTGCTGTCCATGGAAGGGTGTTGGAACAAGATGAGCTTTAAGGTCCCTTCTAACCCCAACCATTCCATGGTTCTGTGATTTTATCCTAACCAACAGGTGATTTCTTTGACCCACCACAGAACAGCAGTGGTGGATATATTCCTCACCTGTGTCACCACTATGTTGCACTCAGCAGCTCGGTTGGTTCTGATGTATTCATCCAGGATGTACTGGGGCACTTGAGTGGTTTTGCCACAACCGGTGGCACCGCGGATGACAACAACAGAATTGTGACGGATTGCCTCCAGAATTTCACTTTCAAAATTCTTCAGAGGTAAAGCCTCTCTCTCTTCTTGGATCTGGAAAAAAAGGTC
>JACDOX010000193.1:1300457-1313689 GCA_014549065.1 Cardinalis cardinalis
CAGGTGACAGGACACACACTCACCCTCTGCAATTCCTGATCCTGCTCCAGGCGGTACATGAAATCACTTCTCAGATCCGTGCTGATTTGCTCCGGAGTGAGCTGCAAGTGCAAGACATGATTTGGAAGCTTTGTGACCCCTCTTCTTAGCTACATCCTAACTTCAGGATCAGATCAGTCACACCAACATTGTGATCCCGAATATCCCTAAAGGATCGTTTCCTCTGCATAACTCCCTGAAATCAGTTGTGCCTCTGAGCTGTTTTATTTCATTCATTCCAGCGTATTGGACATTCATCTCCAAAGAAGTCTCTCAGAAAGACCAACAACACTGAAAAAGAACAATTGTTTGAACTGAAACACTTTGACAGCTTGAGAAACACATTCTATTCAGCAGCAAGCCAAGACGAAGATGATTTAAAGAGGAGTTTTTAATATAAGTAATTTAATAAAACACAAACCCAGCCTTTAAACAGTAGCTGAAAAGGTAAAAGTTTGAAGAGAATTCATAAGGCAAACCCTGTCTAACAACTGCAAAAGAAATCTGAAGAAATGCAAATTTGGTGCCAAAGGGCTAATTGTTTTTATAGCAATTAAGTCAGCTGTTCCAGTCAGAACTAGCACAGGTAACTCCTGAAGAGAGTTGAAACCAGCACAATTTGCAATGTCCATATGCAGCAACAGCTAAATTTACATTACTTCTCTCTAATTTTAAAAAATCAATATATAACAATCAATACTAAATTAATGTAATTTATGGAAAAAACTCCAGTAGAGAAATAATTAAATTATTATTATGGCCATAAGCAATCTGAATGTTGTAGGAAAATCAAGTTCCTGCCCCAAGAGTCTTTTCTGACCAAATTACCCTCCGAACTTGGCAACCCAGTAATTCTTTCCCTTCTCCTTCATTTTATCATGCCACACTGTTGCTTTTCTTTTGTTCTGTGCTGAATGGGACTAGAAATGACAAGAAGTAAGGAAGTTGGTTGCTTGTGTAGTGCACTGGCTTGGAGCAATTTCTCTTCCTAGAACAAGGGTCTGAGCATGGAAGTATGGGAAAGAGAGGTCAGACAATTATAAATTACATGTCCACAAACTTTTCTTGTAATTTTAATTATGAACTTTGTACAGGCTAAAAGATAGCAGGCAAAAAGTGAAACAATGCAGAGAACTGGGACACTCAAGACGCTGCTGGTCAAGACCTTATAACGCATGAAGTAAACACAAAGAACTCTGCCTCCAGGTCAAGGAAGGAATAGATTTCATCACTGAATTGTCTTCTCCTTTGAAACAGCTCATACWTTAAATCCTGGTGAGGGAGAAGCATTTAGAAGTTCTGGAAGCATGGGAAAATCAAGCAACAGATCAATTTTTTAAGCTGTCTTACATTTGCCAGCGGACCCTCATCAATATTGCAGCCAGTCCAAGGGTTCCAGTTGGAATGAGGTGGTGACCAGGGAACAACTCCCATGTGACTTTGTCTCTGTGATGGCTCGAAGTGGGCCAACTTCCCAACGTTGATCAGAACTGGATTACTGGGATCTTCAGGCTAGAAATCCAAAAGCAGAGTGGGCAAAGACAGATAAATGATTAAATGAGCAGGTGTGATGGTCCATCCTTGGAGTATTGAACCACACACTCACCAAAGGCACGATCTCCAGGGACAGCTCCCGTACAGTCTTTTGCAGCTGATTTTCTAAGTCAGGAGACAGCGACACCTCATAGGGTTCCAACTAGGAAATATTTAAAAACTACATGTCATTATACACAAAAATACAGGCACTGGAAGCCARAATTGTGGGCTATTACAAATGAACCATCAAACACCTCTTCATGAAACAAGGCCAAAGAGTATCGTCAGTTCAGAATTCACGTTCTTGGAATGTTTTGCCAACTCTCCATTGAATAAGGATTTGTAGGCTATTTTTGAATATCTGAGTTTAACTTCAGAGGAACATGTTCCCAAACTTGCAACCAAATATCTAAATAACATATATTCCTTGGTATGTGTGTATATATATTTGAATTGTCAGAAAACGATCATGTGACAGACAATTAATCCAAACAGCCAGCCTTAACARAAATATTCAAGCTTGTAGAAAAATTATACTGAAAATAGCATGTGTTACAAATCCTATTTCATTTAATAGAATGTAAAATTAGTTACTGCTCCAATCACATACACATTAAGTTATATTTGTGATCCAAATCACTCACCAGAACAGAAACAGYTGATAAAGAATAAAAATTATTAATAACTTGTAAGATGTTAAATATGGAGAGCAAACTCTTAGCTCATTCCTGTTTATGAGAGTGCTTCTGTGTTATGAAATGAAAGCAATAATTCCTGYCCCTCCTGCCAAACTCACCGATTCTCCTTTCTTCTTCTGCCCAGAGTAAGGCTCAATGACACCAAGATGGTAGAGCTGTCTGATCAGGGAAAGGGCACAGGACTGTGCTGCCAGCTTTTTGTTTGATCCATGCTCACGACTGAAAATCCCTGCAGCACAAAAAGTTCAGAGCTGGAGCAACAGCRCAGTCAAGCACATTCCACAGGAGACACCACTCTGAACTGGGCTCTCTGACTGTACACTCAGACCAGGTTTAACGGACAGTTTCAAATCTTGATAAATCCAGAATTCCAACATAAAACCCAACCAGGCCCCTCCACTGCCCAGCTCACACTGGCTGTGTGATGTTACTTTACTGCTAAGTCCTTTGAAGTTTTTCTGCATTCAGTGCCTAAGGAAGTATGACTGCCCAATACCACCCAGCAACATCATGCAAGTGATCCTTTACCTCTGGAAGTCGCTCCAACACATAACTATAATAAACTTGTACTCACAAATGTTCCTCTATACCAATACCCATCTCTTGCTAAGTTAAAAAATAAATGGGAGCACTTACTCCTGCCCAGCTGCCTCACATAAATGTTCATTTCTGCATTAAAGCTCCTGCAAGAGAAAGAAAAGAACACAAAGGTACAACTACCAATAGCTGACTCTGCAAACATACTTAGTCTTTCCAATATTTCTAGGCAAAGATCTCTGTCCTCAGTCAGAAACTCTCAATTCACCAATGACTGGTAAAGTATTACTGCTTTTAGTCCCTTTAAACTCAAGGTAGTAGAATAGGTAACAGATCTGTCATCAACAGAACCAGTACATTTGATAAGAAGAGTTCTAAGTATGCCACTGTTCAGCACTGAAATTTACAGCCACATTATGAGGAAATATGCTCTGAGCTGTCCAAGTTTAAGGCAACAGTTATAAAGCAGGTGGGATGTACATTAACASGAATCCCAATGTATCATTAACTGTATCCCACACTGGTATTGGTATAACACTAATGTAACCCACTAATGGCCTGTGTTTAATGACTAGATGCAACATTTAATACAGTTACTCTGCTTTTTGTCACACACTTGATCAGCTCAGAGCATAAACAAAACCAAACCAGGTCATATAGTCAAAAACATGGTTACTTATCTGAACAGGAGACAGAATGTTTGAATTTGCACGAATTTCCATTCCCTTATTGCSATATTCTAGTATCAGCAAAACTTGAGTAACAGATTAACAGTTACCCAAGAGTACCTCTGGTTAGCAAACCCACCAGTTTGTTTAGTAACATGTAACCAGTTCAGTTAAAGGTTAACTGGCATATTCATCATAGGATCATGGAATGGTTTGGGTTGGAAAGGATCTTAAAGACCATYTCATTCCAATCCCCTGGGCAGGGATACTTTCCACTGTCCCAGCTTGCTCCAAGCCCCATCCAACCTGGCCTTGAACACTTCTAGGGATGGGGCAGCCACAGGGCAACCTATCCCAGGGTCTCACCACCCTCACAGGGAAGAATTCAGGCTTAAAAAAAATCCCYTCAACAGAGGAGAATAGAAATCATGACCCATGTTTTTAAGAATCCCAAACCTAAGCCTGTATTTGCCACATGAAAGATTAAAGCTCAATTCTTGTACGACAGGATTTAAACTGGCAAATGTGACTCAAAGTGCGTGACTGGAATTTATTGGACTGAGGTCCTCTTTGGAAATTACGGCTTGGCATTTGCACAGGTGGAGGCTGTGCCTTGCACCTGCATCCTTCATTTTTTGCTGCAAACAAACAATAAAAAAGGTTAAGTGAGTGATTTAAATTTCAGGTTAGCCCTCCTTCCTGTGCTATCAGTGAACTGACCTGCAGGCACAGTGGCTTCAGGGGTCGAAGGCCACTGGCTCTCAGGGGCACAACAGCCACCTAAGACACCGATGGCAGTATGTTTCTCAGCCAGGCCTACAGTCAGCATTCAATCTCATTCTCCTCCACCTGAGGGGAGAACAGCAACACCAGAAATCAGTTTGCAGCAGAATCCCACATGATTCCCTAGTCCAGCCTCAGCAGSCCGTGTATGAGCAGGCACAGGTCTGTGGTGTAGGTCTTCAGCAGGAACAGGAGGAGGCACAGGCATCCCAACACAGAAAAGCCACATCCCATCCCTTAACATAAGCTCACGCTTTGTGTTTTAGGACAGCCATCTTTATATTTACAACTTATACCTTCCTATCATAGTTCAAGTTTCCTAATTCAAATTTTCCAGCTGTTACCAAGTTCTCAGACCATGAGTATGATTAACTGACCACAAATCTCTGAGAGCATGACTGACATATCTGTTATAATCTATATCTCTGATCATTATCTTAAAAAAACCCAAAACAGATTGGCAAGATGCACAATTGGTATTTCTTTAAAAAAACCCAACAACCTAAACTTTATTATGCTCTCAAAACTCTAAAAACATCTCTCTCCTGTTACACACACCAAAAGGGTTAAATCCAACAGTCTTCCAACAGTCCCTCAATGAGCCTGACAACACCTTAGGATTGTTTCACACCTATTTGGTTTATTGTAGCAGGTAGTGAATAGCYCCTTCTGCCATTCCATCCAGGGCAATCCACACACCCTTCCCTGACCAAAAAGTATATAGGAAACTCTGAAATGCACTCCAGGAGAACAACAGCCAGGCTGAGAAACATACTGCCATCAGTATAATTTCATTCTGCTCAAGACTAGATAAATTTAAATACATGGGGTTTAACGCTGCAGAAGGCACAACAAAAAATGAGCTGCACAAATAATCCCTAAGCTACAATGTCACAGCATATGTCAAAGTTGAGATGGCCATGACACACAAGAGTATCATCACACAATTTCAGAAGGCTTTAAGCATTCACCCATACACAGTAACACCATGTCACTTCAGAAGGCTGCAAATTCTGCCCTTCTTGTTCTCCAGCCCAGCCTTTTATCCCCTCCTGTTGATGCCCTGCCCCTGTGTGCCCTCTGCTCCCTTTGGTGGTTGCTCAGTGCCCCTGGGCACTCCATGGCTGTTGCTGTCAGTGCTGCTCACCTGCCCTGCACAGCTGCACCCACTGGGGATGAGGCTGGGCCAGCCCCACTCCCARCCACCACCAACGGAGTGCTTACATGACAGGACAGAAGAAATGTTCAGAAGGTATGCCTGCAACAAACATAATTTAAATTCCTAGTACTGTACAAACTAACTTTTTATGTCACTCACTTAAGTGAAGGAAATGGCCTTGACTGAAACACATAAATTGAGATAAAGTGACTTGAAGACAGGTTTTAAATGAGAATTTACAACTTTCTATACCAACAGACATTTTTAGATATTCCAAATGATTGAAAGACTCATTAATAAAAGAATACTATAAGTCCTGCAAGTGAGACTCTCTTGAAAAGGCTGTAATAGGAAAATTCTCCTGTCTTTCTAAAAATATAACTCTCATAGAACACAAATTTATATAATGCAAAAAAGCCCAACCCCAAACTCAATCAGGAGAATCCAGCAGTAGCAGCATGCCATTGTTTCCAGCCACAAAATATCAGTATATTTCACCAGAAACAATACTATGTCCTAACATCTGGACGATTTGTAAAGACTGTTCATAATAGGGATAAAAAAATAAAAAACATCAATTCTTTATGCACAATCTGTTATGAACTACTTTCATTTGGGAGAAGCACGTGCAAATTCTCTGGTGGAAAGGCTAAAAGTCAAAAAAGAGTAATATCCAGCTGGTCTAAACTGAAACTTAAGACTCTCMAAACTCCTTTGGGATGATCCTGCCAAACTGCTTTTTTCAAAAGAAGACTCTATTGCCAAAAAAGTTAATTATAATAAATACATATTATAATAATAATATAAATATAAATAAAAATATAAAAATGTCCTTAAAGCACACTGCTACATAAGCAAATTTAGTACTTACTTAAAATGCACAAAGGCACCAACACTTACAGAACAATTACTACAATCAGTTGAGCTCTCTTTTCACAGAAACTGACACCCCAGCAGCTGACTAGAGGACAGAAATCAGTTTAAAAGCTGCATATTCAGAATTTCTCAGGAATTTCTTCAATCTCTCAGATCTCTGCACTGAAGCTCCTCACCCCCATACCAATATTTAGGGATGTTGTTGGTCCTGGCAAAGAACACTATGGCTCTATGGAGTGTGGCAAGTAAGTGTGAACAACCAATGTCAAAAATATTTTGAATCTTTCATACACAGACAATGATTAAAACTACCAAACCTGTTGTGATCAGGCCCCATTTCAGTGTATTTATAYTCTTCCTGGATCTTCTCCTTTTGGAAAAACTGGTTCAGACGTGCCTTGGCATTTTCCAAGGTCCAACCCCCATGAAGATCTGCATTCAAATCCACTTCTGACTCTGAGGTCTAATACGGAGAAAAAGAGTATTGCTTACCAGTTTAAAGATTAAGTAATTCACATGTATGCTATAAAATAATTAAGACATCACAGAAAATGCTAAAAAGTCCTCAGTAATTCTTTATTTTCAGAATAAAATGTCTATACAAAGTCCTGGATGTTCAGACTATCCAGAGTGATTTGTCCCTAGCTTAAACAAATTAACTTCATTAAAAGTCAACAAATAAATCTGCAGCTTAAACTAACAGCAAAATATCAAAAGAAAACTGCAACCTTGATTATAAATGCAAATAACAAATTAAAGGGGATGAAAGATACCTATTTAAGAACTAAAGGAGAATACCYCTGCATGACTTACCTGCTGCCCTTCTTGCTCCTCTTTTCTGGAATAATAATCTTGCAAGTTTGCACCCCGATCCCACTGAGCTCCATGACTGCCACAGTTTCCAGGTGCTGCACCTGGTCCATTGCCTACCACACAGAAATAAAATAAAATCAAATAAATTAACTCACYCAAACATGTTCTTTGCAATGGCAAGGGAGATTGCCTGGCCATCTTAACAGGCCATGACCAGTCCCTCAGATCTCATGCAGTCACCCACACCTCTGCCTCAAAACTATGACTTTGGYGTCCTGTCTGCAGAGTGATGCAATTTGGGGGAGAAAACACCACCAAAATACATTCAAACACACAGAAAYTACAGTTTTCAGTCTTACCTACGTCACTTTTTAAAAGCAAATGTGGAGGAAGAGGTCCCCCCACAGCTGAACTGGAACCAGTGACATCTCTTGCTGCTTCCTGTCCTCCAGTGGGGTTATCACCTGCTGCTGGCTAGGGAAGGGAATGAAGGAAAATCTCAGCACATCACTGTAGAACAATCATTTTACAATTTAGCTAGAAACTGTTCAGGAAGTTTAAAGACCTCAGGCAACATCATGCAACAGTTATCCCCAGTCAATATGCAACAGTTACTACTCAGAAGCAATCCAAATAGTAACACAACTGTGAATATTTTAACACTGAACTGACAAGAAACTAATTGGCACATTAAAACCAAAACAGCAGTCCTGTTCCCATTGGGTTCCACCTAGGCTGATGAGGCAGGSAGGCTGCTTCCACTCAGAAAACTCATGTATCCTCAGTGGAGCACGAGAAGAAGATTCTTCCCTGTCAATAAGTAACACATAACTTCATACTTTATTTATTTCTCCAAACTTGCTGTAATGACAGAGTTACCCTCCTCTTCCTTAGCCTTTAAGTGATAGTCACTGCTGAGTGTTCACAAAACATCATAACAAGCAGTGATCCCATTACACACCTGAAGCAATTATGGTTTAAAAATGCCAGATTTTCAATGTCTGGTTTGATATATCTGTGATTACTATTTTGGGGTTTGGTTTTGGTTATTTTTAAAGCACACAGGATTATATATATTACATACATATTAGAACATGGCTCTAAGACTTTACAGCGCCAGATGTGAGTACTCAGCACTTTGAAAGCCAGGCTGCACCTCACAAGGACTCTGAGTTCCTTCCAGCCTCATAAGCTTTGCATCATTTGATCTGGTAAATACAACATGCAGCTGTATTTACCAGATCATCCTACAACATTCAGTTAGACCTGATAATCTCAAAGGTCTTTTCCAACACAAATGATTCCACAATTCCATGATATTCTGTATGTGACCCAGCCCCCCTTCACTTTCATCACTGCACAGGGGCATCAGACTGAATTCCAGGGATGAAACACAACTGGGAGCATGGCAGCACAATGACAGAGTAGTCTTTGGTAAGGAGAAAGAGCAGCTTACTGCAAAAGCAGGGATTTCATCCTTCTTCATTTCATTCACCCGCACCAAGTAGTTGATGAAGTCTCGGGCAGCATTGCTCTGTGCATCCTTCTTGTTGGTGGAGTTGCCCATGCCAACATAATTGAAGCCTTCCACTCGGACCTGCAAGGAACAACACACTGCTCACGTGCAGCCAAAAGGGGCTTGGAGGCCAGCAGCACCCACAGGAACACCAAATCCTGGCTGCTGCTAAGTACAGGAGAAATAGTATTACTAACTACTGTTATATATCATTATATATTGCTATCTATTTCTGTTGGTTTTGAAATGCAAACCTTCACATTCTGAGAACTTCTTGTCTCAGAGCACAAGGGCTTCCCAAAACCTTGGGGAAGAAGAAAAATCAGTGTAGGAAGGGACCCTGGCAACACACAGCAGCAAATTCTGCACAAGGTCACTTTCCTCAACCTAAATCCCAAACCCTTGGGCAACAAGGACATGGAGTGACCTTGTGTCCACTCAACTATAGCTCCATCTTATTCCAACTACACAGATGTGATTAATTTCTGATTTTTTTTTTAATTTTTTTTTTTTTAACTTTAGAACAGCGATTCCATACCCTGGTCAATGGTACCTCCAACCACATAGTAACCATACAAGATTCACAGCCATCCTACCAGGCTGCAAAAATCAGCAAGAGATGTTTCAGTGAGACTGATCCTTTCACTTGTTAAGCTTCCATGGATAATCATGGGGCATCAACATATCAAACCCAGTACAATACTGATATATTGTATAATACACAATATGTATAGTGTGATTTTTTACAAAAAGGATGGAGAGACAGAACAAGGGGGAACAGCTTCACATGGACAGAGGGCAGGGTTAGATGGGATATCAGGAAGAAAATTATTCACTGTGAGTTTGGTGAGGCCTTGGCACAGGTTGCTCAGAGAAGCTCTGGCTGCCCTATCCCTGCAAGTGCTCAAGGCCGGGCTTGGATCAGCCTGGGATAGTGGAAAGTATCTGTCCATGGCAGGGGTGGGATTGGATGAGTTTTGAGGTCCCTTCCAACCCAAACCATTCCACGATTCTGTGAATATATCTATTCATAAAACCATTCCATCTGAGTTTTGCCTAGCCAGTTAAAATACTTTGAAAATTGCTTTAATGCCACTGTGTTTCTTTGTTTTCTTACTGACACAGAAGACAAATAGGGGAGGGAAAGGTAAAATGACAAATTTAAGGTGTTTACTGCAAATTCATGACATCACCCATGAACAGATCTCTTCTACACACGGCCTCACACTTAGCTACCTGTCAGAGCCAACCTGAATTCCCAGCTCCTACATCCCCAATATCTACAGGCAGGAGTAAAGTACCATTAGAGCAGTGCAGAGTAGCAACCATTCCAACAAAAGTTCTTTAATACATTTCATCTCAAGTTCAAGAGCAGACCAAAGCTCTTGGCAAAGGTAACATACAATACCCCTCACCAACTATTTTAAGTGCAAGAAGGGTCACACACAGTGCAGAGACGCACACCACCCTTAAATAAACCAATCTGTTTTCCTTGTAAGCACATCATTAGGGATTTTTCCCTCTTTTCACACCTCAGTGCACACTCAGCCAGGACACTCTGGCTCAAAGCACCCCAGCCCTCTCCAAGCCCTCGGCTTCCAGTGACTCCCACCCAGGCCAGGCAGGGTCCAGACCCCGGCGCTGACCCCCGGTTCCTTCTGGCCGAGCCCAGACCCCGGCAGCACCCCCAGCGTGGCCCAGGGTTCCCCCTGACCGAGCCGCCAGCCCTGCTCCCAGCCCCCCGGCACTGACCCCACGTTCCCTGGGGCAGAGCCCCGCTCCGGCCCGACAGGGTCCTCGGCATCACCCCGAGACCCCCGGCAAAGCCCGGACCCCGTGACTGACCTCAGATCCCCGGCAGGGCCCACACGCCCTTTGACAGGGTCCTCAGACCCCCCGGCAGAGCTCCTGGCCCCTGCGGCACGGTCCAAGCCCCCTCCGGCAGAGCCCAGGCTCCCGCCGCGGCCTCCAGCCCCCAGCACAACCCCCGGCAGGGCCCCAGGTCCCCGACAGAGCCCCGGCAATACGGCCGGAGCCCGCCCAGGCCCCGGAGGGCGCCAGTCCCGCTCTGTGTCCCCGGCCCAGCCCTAGTCCCCCTCACGGCCGCCAGCCCCCCAGCACGGCCAGCCCGCTGCGCCGGCGGAGCAGGCCCGCACCTCGCAGAGGAAGGTCTGCCGGCCGCGGCCGCCGGCGGCGCGGATCTCGTAGGCCGGCATCACCCTCCTCCTGCCGCACCAGGCGTACAGGAAGTTCTTCACGTCCCCCATGGCCGGGCCGGGGCATCGGGGCACGGCCGCCCGCTCCAGCCGGCGCCGGGCCCGCGGCAGCCCCGCACGGCGGCGCCTGCGCGGCGCCAGACGGCGGCCGGGAGGGGCCGGGCCGAACCCCGAGCCCGCCCTCCAGCGCCCCTCCGCCGGCCCCCGTCTGAACCATCTCCTGCTTGGCTTGCTGCTGAATAGAATGTGTTTCTCAAGCTGTCAAAGTGTTTCAATTTAAACAATCGTCCTTTTTCAGTGTTGTTGGTCTTTCTGAGAGACTTCTKWGGAGATGAATGTYCAATACGCTGGAATGAATGAAATAAAACAGCTCAGAGGCAYAACTGATTTCAGGGAGTTATGCAGGAAACGATCCTTTAGGGATATTTGGGATCACAATGTTGGTGTGACTGATCTGATCCTGAAGTTAGGATGTAGCTAAGAAGAGGGGTCACAAAGCYTCCAAATCATGTCTTGCACTTGCAGCTCACTCCGGAGCAAATCAGCACGGATCTGAGAAGTGATTTCATGTACCGCCTGGAGCAGGATCAGGAATTGCAGAGGGTGAGTGTGTGTCCTGTCACCTGTCGCCCTTGCCCTGGGCTCTTCGTTTTCCAGAAGGGCTTGAACATAACCCCAAGTGTAAAAGGCTGGGTTTCAGCACAAATACACAGCACGTTTTCGGAAGTGCTGAGTGTTCCACTGGGGTGGAGGTGGCGGTGAGTTGTGCTGTGCCAGGAAAAAGTACAAACTATGAGCTGTTCTTTGGCAGTTTTTCCTTTGGGTAAGGGAAAAGTGCAGAAGAGTGAGGCAAAGTATAGATGTGGGGCAGAACAGGCTGAGTTTTGGAGATTTTGGCAATGTCCTRGACCTTTTTTTCCAGATCCAAGAAGAGAGAGAGGCTTTACCTCTGAAGAATTTTGAAAGTGAAATTCTGGAGGCAATCCATCACAATTCTGTTGTTGTCATCCGCGGTGCCACCGGTTGTGGCAAAACCACTCAAGTGCCCCAGTACATCCTGGATCTCTCTTTCCTGCTTCCAGCCACCCTGCCATCAGTGTTTTCATGAGGAGCAGTCAGGGCATGGGACCCCTCGTGTTTCAGCCACAAGGATCATCAGCCAGCAAGAGAATCAGCCCAGGACACAACAAAATGCACGTTTCAGTCTGATACCAAGTGACTTGCTCTGGTGAGACGCCACCTGCAGAGCTGCCTCCAGCTCTGTGGCCCCACCATCAGGACATGGAGCTGCTGAATCGCCCCAAACCGGGCCAAGAGATGCTTCCAAGCCAAAGTCCAGACCGTGGGGATTTGCTTTACTCAGCGCGCCGAGATCACTCCTCCTAACGGCGCACACCAGGCACACAGCAAACTACAATATATGGTTATACTTCATGCATATTCATTATTTTCCTTAGAAAAGGTGTGGTTATGCAAACTATATCTTAGTAGTCTCATTAGTATAGGCGCAGGCGCAGTGCACCCTGGTGGCCGCACTGAGGAAGGCTCCGCATCCTCCTGGCAGCTCCTTTGATGAAGGGTGGGCGTCTTCCCCGCCGTGCCCTTTTCACCCTTCCCCTCTAAGCATGTGCAGTCGTGTTAGCTGTTTCAGCGATTTCCTCACTGGTTTTAGCAAGCTCTGTCCTTCATTTTATGCAAGTTTTGGTCCCTATTTCTTGCCAAATTTCATCCTTTGCTTGTGGCTTAATATTTGCTAGCTTCTATACTGGTGATGATGTATCTTATTCCTGCCCAAGTATGCCTAGACACAGTGCTTTTAACCCTTTCAGGAGCGAGTCCAGAGAAGGCCTTGAGGATGCTCCATAGGCTGGAGCCCCTCTGCTCTGGAGCCAGGCTGGGAGAGCTAGGGGTGCTCAGCTTGGAGAAAAGGAGGCTCAGGTGAGACCTCAGAGCCCCTTCCAGTGCCTAAAGGGGCTCCAGAAGAGCTGTAGAGGGATTTGGGACAAGAGATGAAGGGACAGGACAGGGGGGAATAGTTTCCCACTGCCAGAGGGCAGGGTCAGATGGAATATTAGGAAGGACATCTTCCCTGTGAGGCTGGGGAGGCCCTGGCACAGGGTGCCCAGAGAAGCTGTGGCTGTCCAATCCCTGAAGTGTCCAAAAACAGGCTGGACAGGGCTTGGAGCAACCTGGAATAGTGCAAGGTGTCCCTGCCCATGGCAAGAGATGGAATGGGATGATTTTAAGGTCCCTTCCATCCCAAACCATTCTAGGTTTCTATGATTCTATGCCTTCCTAACCTGCATGACAGCATTCAGCACTGCCACATGGAGGTATACAGCTCAAAAAAAATGGGAGAAATAGCTGCTTATTAGTGATCCAAAGCTTGCT
>JACDOX010000194.1:0-53979 GCA_014549065.1 Cardinalis cardinalis
TTTACCAAAGTAAAAACTTAACTGAGATTTCATTTTCCTCCACATTACTAAGAAAACTGATGACCTTCCAGCACCATAAAGATCCACCAATATCAGCCTTATGATTTCTCCATARGGGCTTTCAGCTCTTTTTGTTGAGGAGTTCCTGTGCCAACACAGAAAAAAAAAAAGAAAAGTAAAAAATAAGTCTCAAAAGTAGTATTTAGTTACAGTGCCTTAAATTGGCTAAAGACACAACAGATACCTGCTGTGGCCAGACTACACGAGCCTTTAAAACTGCATTCAGTGTCATGTGCCTACACACCAAATCTACCCAGCATTTCTTAATTTGCATGAACTCGCACAGGAAAAAAAAAAAACAAAAAACCAAAACCAAACAAACAAAAAAAAACCCCAAAAACCAACCCCAGACAGTAGGAAAAAAGTGTTTGCCTWAGAAAAMCAGCTTCAGCAGAGGAATCCTCTGGTGGTCTGCCATGGGGCTTCCTCCTCTGGGGAAACAAAGTGCCATTATCCTACCTGGGATTCAAATCAAAATCAGATTACATGCTCACTGTATGCAGTGCTCAATCTTTTCTCCTCTGCAAGCATTTATGAGACCCAGGGTATCCTTCACCGAAGAAGAGAACACGTAATGATAACATATTTATGAAACTTAAGTGGTTCAATTATTTTCATCCCAGTAGCTTTATGAGAGAGGTAGAAGTATGAAACTCCACAAAATGATATAACTCACAGGAATTATTACAATGCTTGTGCATTACTACTAATTCCACCCTATTAGATGATACTATATCTTTTCATAATGAAGATTAAATGCAGCAGAAACCACATAATGGCAGAACTGCTGTAGATCAAATTGAGTCTACCATAAGAAAAATGATCACTGATCCCAAGACGTTATGGAGTAGTAAACTTAAATTGTGCTGCTTCTCAAGTTTATGTGACTATGATTATTTAATTTTCCTTTGTGCCTGCTCAAGTATAGCTGTTATGCGACTACACATGAGAGAACCTGAAATTAATTTGTCTCTATGAGATCAGTGACTGTACAAATTCTTATGAAAACTAACATGCCATGACAATAGTAATTTTGATAAAATTACAGCAAGAACTGCAATTCTCTGCCATCTGGCTGTCTCATCATAACTACTTTGATGTGCTTTTTATTACTTATTTACTTACTTCAACTACTTTAGCAGTTGTTTCAGAGCTTAGAAACGTTAACTGCACAGCAATATTAAAGAAACAGCATTGCCAAAGCTTAACATTAATTCCTCACAGAAGTCTAAAACAATCCACAATCATCATTAATTAAAGCCCTACAAATGATAGATCTACTCTATAATAGATCGACTTTAGGAAGCAGACACATTTTTATTTCATATTTTAAAATGCAAATATGTATCAGTTTTCAGAGCAGTCTGATTAGTTTATTCAAAAGTCTGAATGAACTGCCAGACTCCTTTCATCTTCCTAAACAAAACCTTTCAATTACTTTTGGGATTGAGTTACATATTTACTTAATACACGACCACAATTAACAGACTGAAAGAGAAGTGTATTTTTTTAGGTACTTTTTTAGAAATAAGGAACCCATTTTTTTAGGTACTTTTTTAGAAATAAGGAACCCATTTACTCGAGGTCAGGGTATCAGTACTGTGCATTTCTAATTCAATCATATTTATTCCAAGGCAAATCATCTCTTTGGTGACTTCTTATGAATACTAACTAGCCACCATAATTTATTTCCTTTATAATGGCTGGAGAAGGTCAAACACTGCCTTTATGTTACCACTGCAAATCTGTTTGCTTGGTAAAGGTCCTGATCTGAAGACACAGAACTTTTATAATTTTATAGAGCAATCTAGCAGGTTTCTGAGATAAACCCCAGCATGTCCAAAGCTCAAAGAATCTTTGCTGTTTTYCAGGAGCTATGGACATTTTCCATATCCCTTGGAGAATTATTAGAGCACAGTGCACATCACGGTTCCAAACGTGTGCACACGAGGTGTCATCTACAACGTGGTGATTTAGCACACGTGGATTTCATAGAAATGTTGGATTTCTGAAGGCTAAGAGAAGATATTACAGAGTACACAACCACCARGAGTCACACCATGGGCCTGAGAGAGACATCCTGGGGCTCCTTGAGGCTTGGKGACACTTCCCTGGGGAGCTGTGAGGGGTGAAATCCTGCTCCCACAAAAAGCCACATGGGGCTAATCCACATGGATCTGGTTTGGCTTTCACCCCTGAACCCACAAAATCCACCAACCCACTTCCAAGGGGTGGCCAAAGCCTGCTCTCCTGGTGCACAGCACCAGCTCTCTGAGTTAGCTGAGCTCAGGAACTCTAGGAACTRACTGTAGGAATTAATGCCACGTTAGAGCTCAAATCTGTACCTTGGGGTCAGGGCGAGGACCTGCAAGGTGGAACTCCTGCAACAATGCTGTATTTCACCTTCTGTGAGCTCTAAACTTGCAGGGAATTACATTAAAAAACACCAAAACAAAACTAGAAAAACCCACCAAAAAACAAAAAAAAAAAAAAAAAAAAAAAAAAAACAACAAACCCACCCAAAAAGCCACTAAGAAACCAAAACAAAAAAACCAAACCAACAAAACCAGCAAACACAACAGATAGAGCTGCCATCAGAAACTCCTTGCAGATGGCATAAAATAGCTTAACTACAATTCACTGGGAGCTAATTTCAGTCATTGCTAATACATGCTGGGTAGAAAATTAGTGTCAAACAACAAAATGGCATGATTTTTTAAAAGCATTTGGATTCCAGTTTCAAATAATCTCTATTAACCAGCATTCAAGTTTGCAGATTCAAATCWCCCCCACAGAATTACACAGTACCAGCTATTCTTTCAGTTTCAGCAAAAAAAAACAAACTCCAGAGGATGTTGAACATTATTGTTAGATTGTAATAATTAGAGTAGTGAAACATATGGCTATACAATACAGCCAGATATTTATGTGGTGACTGGACAGATACAGCATTTTGCTAATTGTTTGCCTATCTGAGTTGTTTTTCTCTGCTGAACAGAGTGGAATGTTTCTGCACTGAGCTTTTCCTTTTATTCTGTATTTGATCCCTCCATAGATTTATTAACACAGACYTGCCTGAATAGGCCAAGATATCAAAATGATGGGGACAGAACAGGATATTCAGATTAACAGGATATTCAGATTTGCTTCCCCRTGTCTGTTTACTCATTCTTGTAAAAAATATTTCTTCATTTTTATCTAAAGACCYAAAAATTAGAAGGCTATCAATTGCACCATAAATGGGTGTATCAGACAATCTGCAGACCAATCTTGGAGACAAAAAATTAGACTCATTACAAAAATACTTCTCAAAAACATCAGAGCTATGCCTTGGTAACACCACATATAAAGATTATTCACACACYTGGATTATTATTTTTTATTGTGCTTTCAGGCTTCACAGATTAATAACAAGTTGAAACAGGCAGTAATGGAGGTACTCTGTACATCTAAGGTGTCAAACCACAGTTTGCATCTGTGGAGAGTCAGGACTGCAATACTACTAATTCCATATAGATAATTCTGCAATACTGTTAATTCTACAGGGTTTCCAAAAGTTGAGATTTTTTTTTTTGTAATTAGTTTTTTTAAAGAATAATGGATTTATCTTTAAAATCCTGTAGGTTCTAGTAAGAGCCAAGCAGTGGGTTGCATAAGACTGAAGATAGGAACTTGACATGAAAAAGACCCAAACAATTTTTGCTTTCTGTTACTGTAAAATTAGAGAGCTTTCTGATCTATTTTGCACTAACACACATTCCTAAACTTGACCTGTGTTTGTAACAGTCAGAACACATAATATGTACAGAAAAAAATGCAAAATGCAGAGGCCAATTAAAGGAACTAACAACAATTTAGTCTGTAACTTTCTAAGACCTTTTGAATATAATACATTCCACATTAACCTTTAACACCAGTATTGTCATTCCATATTAAAATTCAGCATTCTCAAGTCCATGCTTTAAGTGAAATCTCTATTGAGCTCTATATTTTCCTCCAAGCAAACTGCAGAAGGACAAATACTTGTTAGTTAGAAAGCCAAAAATGTTCTAATGCTAAGCAAAATATTTTTAAACTGCATTTTTGCTATGAAAATAATAATTACATGGCAAAAACATTGAAACAATTATGCTGGGACAAAACTCTGACTTGGGAGATAATGGATAGAGCCAGCAGGGACTAAAATGTGCAGCATTTCCTGGTCATTTACTCACTGGAAGATTTGAAAATCAGTTTATTCATGGGAGAAAAATAACCTATTGCCACCAGTCCTTGATCATAAAACACATAGAACTTTAAACTCCCAGTGCAATATTGAAAGGAAATAAATGTGCATCTAATCAGCTTTGCCCTTCATAGCAGGTATCACTTTGGCAATCAGGAGCACACTGTGGATAGCAAAAATAATGGGAAGACAATATTCTGAGTGGGGAAAAAAAAAAAAAAAGAAAAAAAGCCTACACACTTTGCAAAACACACAGGAAGGCTGTAACCACAGGTGGCTATTTCTGCTGACCTAAAACAATTCCCTAAAACGGTGGCTGTGATGCAGCCAGAACACCAAGGGCATGTTTTCACTTTAACTTATGCATTCTTCTGGAATCCTGAGGTCTGAGTAAACTGCACCATCCCAAATAACCCTTCAAGATGCAAAGGCAGGCTCACACCGACAGCCCACAAAGAGGTGCATGAAATGACTGCCTCTCAGTGCTGAAATCCCACAGAACCATTTCTCTTTACACGTCTCTATCAGGAATTTTATTCCCTTCCACTTGAGAGAAACCTGACAAAATGAAGCAACCTTAGTGAACAGAATGGCAATTTTCATAAAATGCACAGTCAAACTGGTAAAGGCAAAATCATCTAAATTCTCCAATTTTTACTTCAATTTGAAATAAAATAATGTGAAATACAGTCATTGTGGGTTTCTCATAATAAGACACATTTTACAGGTACTAACACCAATAAGTAATGTATATGAATTTGCTGGCAATTCCGAACTGCTTGTCTTTCATAGGATTTCTTATGGCTATTTACATTTTCACTCAGTGAAAATCAATTACCTTCCCGCAATAAGCCTCATTTGCTACCTTTGAGTATAATAGAAACACCATTAGGATGATGACATTACCCAAAAGAAGGGCACCACACAGTTGGTAGACATAAATTAAGGACCCTTTCACATATGCATTAGAAATACTGCTGCGACTGAAATATGCATAAAATCCGTATCTATTAGAGCTATTAGCGCGGTTTTGAAGGAGGGAGGATGGGAGAGGAGGGGAGACAGCGATCCACTACTTCGACAAAATCATCTATTTCCTTTTTTTTATTTTTTTTGCCCTTTTTTTTTTTTTTTTGAGTGTTTTTTCTCACTGATGCAATAAGCAGAGGCCCCCAGCTGAGCTGATTTTGGAAATGCCACTGAGCATGGCGTGCGCGCTTGGCTTGGCTGCGGCACAGCCCGCTCCTCCCGCCGCCCTGACCCGCACTGCTCCGCGGATGTGCGCCCGGCTGGTTGCTGTTTCATGTGGAAAACACCTCCTGCCCGCCCAGGCACGGGATTTAGGGACGTTTAACTTCCATCAGGGCTCCCTGATAACTTATTACCCAGCGTTAATGGGACTAACGCCGAGGGCTTTGTGTGCGCGCTTGGCGGGGAGAAACTAATTTAGAGATTCCGCCCTTGGAGTCTGTAACTGTGTTCAGAAGTAGCTTCCTCTTATCCTTATTCCTTATCTTTACCTGGGCTCTTATGAGCTTAAGCAAAACAAAATTATAACGCAGTGTGATGGTGTATTCTGTATTAAAAGTGTAAAGTGCTGTTCCCTCCTTCGTGCTTCCAYGTTGTGGTGTTGATGTGAGGGTCCCCAGGAYGAGGTGAGAGATGAGAATTGACTACAACTTCTCAAAAGGCTGATTATTTCATGATATATATTGTATTAAAAGAAAATTATATATTAAAACTACACTAAAGAAAGAGAAAGGGGACATCAGAAGGCTGGGCAAGAATGATGATAAAAACCYATGACAGGCTTAGAGAGTCCAMCACAGCTGGCTGTGATTGGACAGTAAATTAAAACAATTCACATGCTGGGTAAACAATTCTCCAAATCACATTCCAAAGTAGCAAAACATGGAGAAGCTGAAGCTTCTCAGGAGAAAAAATCCTGGTGAAGGGATTTTTCATAAAATRTCACRGTGACGCTTCCATACTTGTTTGACATACCAATGAGCCCATTAGGAATAAGCAAAATGTTGGGATGCTGTTTCTCCTGCAGGACCACTGATCATATTTGTCACGTGGTTTTGAACAGAAAAGCTTGTTTTTCTTGCAGACATAGCAAAAACTATTTGGTTCTAAAGGCAGGTTTTAAGATTGCTCTCACCCCTCAAAAGTCAGGACAATCTCAGGCCTAGAGCAGACATTCTGCTGACAGGGCTCTGAACAGAGTTAAATCCACCAAACACCCAACGTCAATGTGTGAAAACTTGCCTAATCACCAAAACCAGGAGTATTTAAGGTGCAGAAGCGTGATCCACATTGGACATACACAGAAAAGCCACACTGGACATACAACAGAAGCAGTAACCTGGGGCTCCTCTGCCTTATAACTGAGTCAGAAAAAGGTGCTTGGCAAAGGCCAATGGAGAGGAGAGGAATCCGACCTGGGCATTGCCCCCTGCACTTCCAAGTGCCCTGTGTTTTGAGCCTCCTTGTCCACTGCACTTTGTACCCTGACAAATCAGAGAAAGTGCTACACAGAGTGCTTGGTGCTGAGCAAGTGGGCRTTGTCAAAGTCTCCCTAAAAGCCAAACACGAGTGCCTTTTGCTTAGCCAGATGGACAAAGGTTTCACTGTGTCAGGAATAAAAAAACCAACTGTGCTGAGAAGCTTGCAAGGTAAAGCCCACAGATCAACAGTAAAGTTAGCAAGATTTTTCAGATTGCCAATAGTGAAAAAAGGATTCTCCTAGAATCCAAGCTATTTATACTATTATTTTCATAAAGTTGCCATTAAATCCTGACCACACTGGAACTAAAAGAACAGGGAGTATTTCCTAGGTAACTTCCCTTCTAATTTATTCCATTTTTCTGTTAGGCACAAAAATAATATCTGTATATGTTTGCCACACATGATTTCCAAATAAGCTTGACAGGAATAAGGTGTTACTGAGTTCTTAAGGAAAATGCAGCAAAGAACTAACCTTTTCTATTTTTTCCCCCTAGGAAAAAAAGACCAAATAGATGAAAAAGTAATCTTACATTATCTACTTAAAATGTTATCTATCTACATTAAAAATTCTGATTGGCAGAGGAATKCTCATATCTCTTTGGGCATTTCTATTGCTACAATGTACAGTGGAAAATATGCAGAATGGCTGTGCCTTCAGATTAATCATTTAGACACTATACATTTCATAAGGATAAAGGTCATAACAGCTGAGCAAATAATTTCCATCAACATTTTAAATAAGATTATAGGATACATAGATTTTTCATTCAAACTGGGCAGAATCTGTGCAAGGTACTGTGGCATTGCAGGAAATTATCTCTCTGAATGAAGAAAACGCTACAGAGGAAAATGCAGAAATTCTTTAAATAAAAAGCAAATAAAAACACCCACTTAAATGTTAGATGCTTTTTCCATTATCCTAACTAAAGGTAATTCTAAAAACCTGTTTCATTTTAAGGACACATACAAGTGTTACATTTATTCAAATGTTAATTGAGTT
The DNA here is from genome assembly GCA_014549065.1 of Cardinalis cardinalis. Lineage (NCBI taxonomy): Eukaryota > Metazoa > Chordata > Aves > Passeriformes > Cardinalidae > Cardinalis > Cardinalis cardinalis. The sequence goes on from JACDOX010000194.1 coordinate 7,797, forward strand.
TTTTAAACATATTTGATCTTCTCTTAAAACACATCTGTAGATGAGTCCTTTAAAAAGAACATTTAAGCAAAATATGAAAGGGCTATCTTCTCCRAAATCAATGTAAGAAACTAGTAAGAATTTGGAACTACAATAAAATTTTCTATTTATTGCAAATTTAYGTCTCTAAGTATGAAACTACCAAGAACACTAAATAAGTTGCTTTTCTTCCTCAGGTAATTACATTGTTCTGATCTTTAACATATATCTAAATATATGCGAAGAGAATAATTTGTTTTCTGATTAAGCTGTTCTTTTGCATCTAATAATTAGCAATGCTTAATCAATTATTTGATAAATGCCTTAATTAAATAACGGATRGATCTCAGCCTTGAATTTACATAATCTAGCTAGTAATCATGACTTTTCTTGTGAAAATGTATCTCTATATTGGAAACCAGTACCTGGTGAAAGTGATGCATTTCCTTCCCTGCTTCTCCATCATCCCAACCTCCCATTCCATAAAGTAGAGGAGAATGAGTAAAATTCTGGCAGATTATGAAATAAACAGTCTAAGAAAACACTCATTCTATCACAAATACATTGCAAAGTCCAAAATACGTATTCTTGATATTAAAATCAGGCAGGAAAAGCCCTGGGAATTTAATCTTTCCAAAGAATCTGGAAGAAGAAAAAATGTCTTATTATACTCCCCCTAATTTAAAGCTACTGGAAGTGTTTGAGTTTAGTGTCAGTTCCTGCTGACTGGGAGACAAGGAGGACAGAAAATGGAAAGGGACCCATCCTTCTCCACCTCACAGCCCCTGTTTTCAGTTTCAATCAGGAGCTGTGCCCACTCCTTACAGCTCAGCCAAGCTACCCCACAGAACACAGGGAAAGTACGAAAGCAGCCCTGATGAAAGTCAAGAGTTCCAGCAACGCTGGGATCCCCCAAGAACCAAATTCAGCACCCCCACAACTGCTCTGCACTACAGACAAGTTTAGAGCACAAACACCAAGGCCTCGGGGCTTAATTTTACAAGGATAATACTAAACTCCTTCAATATTCACAAATTGATGTAAAATGTCATCCACAATCCATGAAAAATGAATATTAGGGAAAAGGAAACCCCACAATGAGAATTAGGGGACTAAGGCTGAATGTGAATTCCAACCTTYAGCTCCTTTGTTTTATGTGATGGATTTTCACCTAACTCATTTGTAGCAACGAAATTTCTTCCCAGTGATTTAAAAGATGCCAGTGATAAGTTTAGCCTWGGCCCTTTGATAACTTAATGTGGCTTCTTCAACTGGCATATTTGATTATTTTTCTGCACTTCAGATGTGCTGGAGGATTCTGTTCCCAGGAAATTGCCCTGATGCTCCTGTAAATCAGCTGGTGCTCAATTTGAAGGAAGTGTTTCCAAAAGCCAGCATTGCAGCAGTCCCTTTGAGGGGCAGAAAAGAGAAAGGAGTGGTTTCTGCAATGTCTGGGGCTGCCCCTCTCCTGGCTTCCTCTGCACATCACAGCCATCGGTTTTAGTTCAGCTACATGGTGCAGAAACACTTCTGCCACRTTTACCAAACTTCATCCTTATCAGAACAAACCTTCACACATAAAGGGGGAAAAAACAACCACACAAAATAAGTTCTTTGTTCTTATGATTCTTTAGAACACGTTACTGTGTTTCCTACAGCTTTTGTAATTATTTAACTCCAGTTGCCTGCTGAAGAACCAGATATTGCAATCAAAAGTCCCAGGAAGTCTCACCTGCACAGCAGATCGTAGTTTGGATCTTTTTGGAAAACAAAGCTTTGAACAAAAATGCAAACACCCCTATGCCACTGCTGAATCCATCAACAGAAGCAGTTCTGGTTCTGGCCATACGAAAAAGAATGTAGAGGAAAACTAGAGGAAAGGATAAGGAGACACAAGAGGTGAGCACAGTGCTTTCCTATCAAACYGAGGAGCGTGGAAGGAGGAAGCAGAGGGTGTGATGGCACTGGGTGAGCAAGGAGAAGGGGCTCAGAGATGTCTGCCTGGCTGTTCAGTGCCTGTTCCCATTGAAGGAGTAGCAGCTGATCAGATGGAACAAGCTGCCACAGGTTCCAGAACAAAGAAAGGAACAAGTGCCTAATAAACCTGTGGAATAATTTGACATAAAATGCTGCAGCTACTGAAGGATTACAGTTTTTGAACCAAGTCACAGTGGGCTTTTAAATTTCTTATGCTAATAGCTCCCTGTAATGTTTCATTTCAACAATAGAAAGCAAATTGAAATATATATGTTCCAACACACACGACTGCAGTATTCCTTTGAATCATTTCTGTTGAGGATTCATTATGCATTAAACAAAATGTTTTTTTAAAAATTCGTTTCAATGGACTGGAATAATCATAATTATCACCATGAAGAGACACCACTCCTTCAAAAATACAAACACATTATCCTCATCTGCCTCCAAACATATGTGCACACTGTGGTTCAAGACACTGCCATGGCACAGTTATCTCACATTCAGGGTACTAATAGGATGATGGTGCTTGTTCCTGGGTCAGTGAGCAGGCCAAAGCTGCCTAATGTCACACTCCAGCTTGGAGAGAAAAGAAAGAGGGGTTTGCCTTTATTTATTTTTTTTTTAATTTTTTTTTTAGCAGAGAAAAATAGAAAGAACTGGTTAGCTTTTTGCTGGTTCCAGACTGTTTTATCTTTGTGTGTGCTGTGCCCCAGCATAGCTGTGCTGGTAATTTTCCTGCCTCCAGGCCAGCAGGTCAGGGGTTGAAGGACAAGATAAAAACTTGGGCTGTAATTCAGTGGTGCCACGGAGGCACAGCGCTCGTAGGGCAAGAGCAGCCACACTGTCAAAGGTGTCTGCTTTGGATGAAACACTGAGCAGAGGGCCCTACTGGCAAAGTCAAATGAGAAAGGAATAAAAGCTCCGCCGCAAAAAACGGGGTTGGAAAATGACTGACACGCAGTCGAAAAAGAAAGCTGAAGTTCTGCTGGCTCGCTTGTTCAGCTAACATTTATTTTTACATCTGTCCCTCAATATTTATGGAGGTCTGGCAAAAGTAAAAATATTTGTATTTTCGGTTTCATTATCAGTTCATATTAGGATAATTAGACAATAAAACCTCTATCTTATTTCAATTGATGTGGCTTTCATTAATAAAAATTAAGGTATATCACCAAGTAAAAAAGAAATTTCCATCTTTTTTTTGGAAACAGATTCAAATGGAGTCTTAGTTGTCCCATTTTCAAATGTTTAAGTTACCATTTTCATTTTGGCAGTTGGGTACTACTGCCAAGAGTTTCTGCTGATAGACAAATAAATGAACCATTTTCAAAGTGAATGAGAAATGATAAAATGAAAATGATAAAATAGATAATTCAGTGAGCACTAAACTAAGCTTTATCTGAAAGCAAACAACCAGCATTACCTTGAATACTAAGCTGAAAGAAGAAAAAATTTTAAATAAAATTCCATACTCCAGCAGTCAAATAGAAGTGCATCTGAAAGCACAGTTCAATTTTAATACACTTATAAACAGCTGTAATGATATTGCTCAATGACAACAAAAAAGAAATGTTGACATTCCTAAAGTTGGGAAAAACTTGATATTGTTTTATAGAAGAGAAAAACTTACATTTTTTTCTTAGCTTCATTCCATGTAGCTGTAGCAAATTCTTAAAGATCAGAAAGTAAATTTTAAAAAAAGTTTAAAGTCATTAAAATAAAAATAGTTTAAAGTTATTTAAAAAAATCTACCCACAAACTTGATAATTTGAGTGGTTTTTTGTGGAAAACTGCTGTGTGCAATACTGTGATAGACACACCAGCATCGCAATTAAAGCAGAAATTAGGCTTTTATCGCTATAGTTTTTTTCTTGAGTGTGGAGGGAAATAAAAAAGAACTATTAGGTTGACAGAAACCTTAATTTGTAAACCTTGAGTTGTAATAAATGCATTTTTCCCAGGAATGCTCTCCTTGTAGGCACAGTTCTCTCATAGGAAGTCATGGTCAGAAAAACGAGATGTGCTAAGGCCAAAGTTTATGTTCACAGAAAAAAAATTGATCTCCATGTGTTCTTGAAGAGCATTGCAACAATAAAATATTGGCCCAGGCCTATTAAAAACACCTGCACTGTTTTTATTAGGAGGTTGTACAATTATTTGCCAGTCCTAATCATTGGATACATATAACAAAGATATTCACTTTGAATATCTTACAAATGCTTAAGGTCCCATATTGTCCTATGGAAAACTCATTAAAGCTTCCCATAACAGTGCTGACCCCATTTCAGAGTAGTGAGTTTGGATCCTACATGTTCCAAGTGTGGCTGGAAACCTAGATAAGCTTAATTAAAAAAAAAAAAAAACAAAACTACAAACAAACCACTTTCTGTTAAAGAAAGTGCCTCTCAAAAAGTGCCAGAACTGCCTCTCAAAAAAACTTCTAGTGTAAAAGAAAAGGCATGAGAGTATGGGTTAAAAAAAGGGGTTAGAGTATTATACACTAATTTTAGAAGTATCAATCATTTTAAGAGTACCAATTATTTCTTAAAAGAGTATTAATTATTTTAGAGTATTAATACACTTCTGGTATTTCAGAAAAGAAACCTTTTCCTGGCAAACACCCTGGGGATGAAACACAAAATTCCCCTGGAAATGAGATGAAACACAAAATTCCCCTGGAAATGAGATGAGCCCAGGGGATGCAAGTAATTTAGACAGAGGCACTCCTCATTAAACAGCTTTGCAAAGGAGCCACAATACAACTAAACTGAGCTCCACCATAGCATTGAGTGGGAATAATTCCTATCAAAACCATTGGAAAGGTGCAAACCTATGTAGCACAAGGGGAGTGATGGGAGTAAATTGAGCAGACAATGTTTTTTGGCTGAATGTCAGAAAAAATATTCCTAACAGAGAAGACAACGATTATACTGCAGAAAAGCCACCCCCAAGGGAAGTGATAAAAGTCTCATGCCTTCAGTCCCTTAAAAGGGAGTTAGGTACCGCAGTAGAGCCCGTAGAAAACAGTCCTGTGCTTTTAAAAAGATTTTYCAATGGCTGTTACACCTTTCTCCTCTCTCATTCCTGTAATTTTCAGAACACGACTGGGGGAGCACAGAGCACACATGGCAAGGAGGAAATTCCCAGTGTCTTTGGCTTCCTTCCCTTTCTCTTGCCATTCCCMCCCTTTCCCATCATCTGTCCCAGCCTGTCTTTGGGTTCCCTCCCTGCTTCTTGCCATTCCCACCCTTTCCCATCACCTTACAGATGGCTGCAGGAGCAGGGGGCAATTACAAATTTCACAATTACAAATTAATCTCTGCTATGGTYGCAGAAGCCTCGAGCTGTGCTCCAGCAGCACAGAACTAATTTCCTTGTCTTTGGGAGTGGGAAGGTTGGCTGTGCATTTGTCAGTTTTATCCTTGGCAGGGTGTTTGTGGAGGTTCTGCTCAATATAACGAGGTAAGCGAGTCAAACAGCATTTCTCAATTTTAACATCCCAAGACCTTTGCACTGACGTGAGGATTGCTGGCATGAAACCTCCTTATAAAATTCTTTTGTCACATACTGCATTATAAACCCACCAGATTCTCTCCATTTCAGGCACTGACACRTTTTCTAACCTTTTTTTACTCTAAGTCTCAGAATTTTCATATACCATCAAAGAAGAAAACACTCACCAAAAACCCAAAGCCAAGCCCATCCCATCTGCTGCATTTTTAAGCCTTATCTCAAAAGAAATTCAGCCCAGTTCCTCAGTTTCACAGTCACCTCCTGATACACATACTTTTAGCAAGAAAGAGATAACTATTGTTCTAGTTAATAACTATTTTTCCCTGAAATTTAGGATAAATTCTCATCTTTTACCTTCATCAAATAAATTACATCTGGATGATGAGTATGATTACTTCAGGACATAGGTTAAGAATACACATACTTCTTTCTTGTATCACTTTACCCAGAAACAAAATGTTATTTTGAAAAAATAAATACAAGCCCAAACACACAGAAAACACCTCAAACTACACAAATCCAAAAACCAGCCTACAAACAAACTGAAACTTTCCAAAAAATCCTCAGGAGAGCATTTGTGTGCTACTCTTATATGCATTTACTATTATKTTGTATTCTGTGCATCCCCAAAAATTAATTTGTGAATAATGTAGAAATGTGCCGAACTGTTGTGAAAAAAACATCTTCTTGTACATCTTTTATTGAAAATTTTCCTTATCCTTTTATCCTTCAAAACTGACAGATCAAGGTGGCAGCTGTTGCACTTCCTTGGGAATTCAAGACTGATTTACACTTTTCCAACAGCTGATCGTTTTTAACTGCTGGGTACCTGTGATTGTTCTATTAAAACAATGATAGCAATAAACCAAGTCTATATGAGTGACTGTCCAACCAGGAAATAAAGTTGCATTTTCCCTTCAAGAGCATTACCTGTATAACAATCTTAATTCATATGAAGAAATTCTATTATGATGGATTTTTAAAAATTTCAGTATGTCCATTGGACTGCAACTCAAGTGACTACTAAAATTCTCTGAAAAAGRAGGGATAGGGTTTCCAAATAAAACTGTCAAAATGTGTAAAAGTTGAGGCTCACCATCTCTGTAACTTTACTATGTATTAATAAACCATTATTATTCTTTGAATAGTGGTTTAGTACAAAAAAAAAATAATGCCTTTAACTGTCTTAAATGCATACAGACACATGTAACTAGATATTRTTGGAGAGTCATAAAAATCAGAGGGTTTTAGGAAAAYTARGAAAGCAGGCCTTAAGCAGAAGTTATGGGAACAGATGCTAAAGCAGCAAAAAAGATTTCTAGGCCATGGTGTAGACGTGAGAAATAGAACAATAGGCTTGTGTTAGCTCGCCTTCTAAGTTGCAACAAGTTTATTTAATGTATATTTTAGAAGGTTGAAAATGAATGGAGCGCTGTGCTTARGTTTCATGAACAAGCTATTGTATTTAGAAAAAGCCTCATTGTTTTAACCAGAATTACGTATGCTGTAAGATTATTGGATAGAATTATTGTCAATATGCCTTTTCTCTATGTGATTGGATGAAATTTACTCTAGATCTGTCTTATGCTTTTCAGTAACATCAAGCTTCTTTGGCATTCTGTGGAACCAGTGAGCTGGCCACATCAAGYTGTCTCCATTGTAAAACAATGTTATGAGACTGATGTGGGAAATAAACCTCTCRAGGACCTGATTCCAGGTGTCCCGTCCCGTTTGTGCTGTAAATATATTGYCGACGTGCAAATCRGTTCATTTGCCCTTGAGGTAATAGATATGACAGCAGGGCAATTTCTCYGCAAACAATAAACAAGTTCTAAGATCTGAAGGATGTTCCTCTGCAACTCCATGGCTTCAACCAGCACCTGTGGCATTATTAATCCCGCYTAGGAGAAATTAGAGATTTCAGGGAGATCTGATGGAAAAAAACCTTTAGTACCAGAGTTCTCATTTGCCTCCGCCAGAAATAATGCTGTATCCTTTCAGGCTTTGCCAAAACATTCACCTTCCTCTCACCAACGTTGGTAGAGCCCAACAGCTTCGTGCAGGGCTGTGGGAGGGAGGAATTGTCTCCCACCCTCCAGAGGCTGGGAGGCTCCTGCAGCCCATTCCCGTGCGCTGGGCTGGAGAGCTGTGCTGGGTTTGCACGCCTCCTGGGCGCCACGCGCTGTGCTGCACAGAGAAATCCTGCTGCTGCTGCTGCTGTGGGCTGCAGGAGCGCTGCTCTCAGCTCCACTGGCAGCCACAGCTGTGCCCTCTTCTGTTACCAGAGCCCACACACCCAAAATTCAGCCCTTTGTGCTTTGTTTTCAACAACAAAGAGGGATGGCAACGCTTGCTGTGAGGCAGTGAGSTTTTCTGGTCATGCTAAACRTGATTCRAACTGTGATCTCGGTAATGAAKGTACCCATACTGCTGGAAATGTCCARCYTCAGRTRRTTTATCAGCATAGAAATGGCAACACCAATTCAATTCTCACAGCTGCACTTTTAAACAGCAAAGGGCAGAGGATTGCACTGGTGAGAAGCAAAAATGGAGCAAGAGGAGCCATGGTCGTGTGGATGCAATGGCTCCATCACCTCAGAACTAGGCAGAGGCTGTGAGCTGTGTTCTAGAGCAGGCTGCACACACTTCCACAGCCCTCACAGGACCCMGGTCAGAAATCTGTGTGTCCTCAGAGGTAAAAGATAAGTTTCTTTTTCCTTGCATGCGAACACAATTGAGGACAGCTTGAACTTGGGGCATGAATCAGCTAAAGAGAGTATGAAAAAAACGTAGAAATACAAAAAGACAACCTAAACCTCCCCCAACAATTAGTACTAAAAAGGTTTCAGTTCCAGCATGATGTTCTTTCAGTCTAGAGGGGGCAGACTTGAATATTCAACTCCTGCAAAGTAATCTGTACCAACCTACTCCAAGCATATTACAACTTAAAAGAAATAAGGTATAGAAACCATGCCAAAAAACTTACACTTTTTTGAAACAGCTTCACACTTTTAAAGCAATTTTTTAGTGATTTATTTTACAAAASTCAGGATTTTACATTGTTCTTAATCATCACTCACAAATCAGCTAAGAACCCATTATGAGAGCATTTATTTAACAGTCTTCTAGCTGAAATGCTCATAATGTGAGCAAAGTTACCCAAGATTTAGCACTGCTGTACCAGGAAGGACATGCAGCTTTTGGTCAATCTGCAATAGTGGTTGTTGCCTTTAACAGTAAATATATGTGCAAGGTTGGGTTTATTTTGTAATATATCAATTTGCCATAAATATAAGAAATAAATTGGTTCATTTATATATTTAATTTTTATATATATAATAAATAAATGACATACAACTATCAATATAAATATTTAGCCATAAATATATCRTTTAGCCATAAAAAGCTGCCTAGTTTCATTGTTTACTGGATTATTTAAAATGTTATTACCATAAAACTCAATGTTTCACTCAAAATAGTTAAGCACACCATTGGGATGGARGGGTATCACCAGATATTGAACACTGCTGCAAGTTATGCAGGTAAGAACGATTATGTGACTAGTGCTAACAGGTCTTAGGTGGATTTAGAGAATATTTTCATTTTCAATAACCGACTGCTCTATTGCAATTTAATTCCGATTTCATTTCTTTAATTTCAATTTAATTTCTTTAATGCCATAAATGCCAAGCAAATCATTAAAAGAAATGTCATCTCCATCAGTGGCAGCTGCTGTTGCTGCAGAAAGAGGAGGGGAGGTGCAGGAGCGGGGCAGCCAGCAGAGCCCACAGCGGTCTGCAGAGGCACTAGTGGGAAAACAACAAAGGCCTTTCCATGCAACTACCACAGATGTGCCCAGAGCCAAACTGTCAGAAGCACTTAGGGTGACAGCTACTCACAGTTCATTATTTCCTTCTCACAGGTCACTGGGTGACAAGCTGGGTCACCGTGCTTGCTCGGCTGCTCCCGGCTCCCCCACGGCCCCCGCTTCTGACGGCACCCGAGTCAAGGTGAGCTCCTCAAATTAGTGCCTGCAAATATCCRCCAAGGCTCCCTGCAAATGGGATTCTGCTCTCTCACACACCCTCCTCTTCAGGTGGATGGACGGCATCTCCTCTCTGTGCTGCGTTTCTGTCTGTGGCAGATACAGCTGCTAGAACAGTTTTGTCAAGATGTGACTAAAGCAGATAATGAAAGCTAATTTGTCACTAATTTGAAGTTTTAACCTTTACAGCACTCACATGGCAGATTCATCATGAAAAATCATTGCAACTCAGGGGAAAGATGCTTTTTTCAGAGAGGACTTTCCACTTTTATATTGCATAAAATGAAAGCAGACTTCTAAAATGCAGAAAATACAGTCTAAAGCACATTCTCTTTTTTTTTTTTTGTGGATTGTATATAAACAGATTTTTTAAATACTCCAGTAATAAATTAGCGCTTCTAATGCATTCTGAYCTGTCTTCATGGAGTAACCAATTTACAATACAGACATAGATCATGACTTTTTCCTCTGTTTTGCCCACATGGAGTTTAAAATGAGCAAACAGAGTATCAAGAATCAAGGTCAAGCATTTGCTTAGCTGTAACAATGGAAGTGGGAGAAGGTTTCCATTTCCTTGGGGCTATTCCTCAGTCATTTTCCCTACACTAGCAAGTCTTACAAAAATGTAACAACTGAATTTGTCCAAGTGATTCAGAAAAATTAAAATGAAACCAAGTGTCCCAGATGGATCTGCCTCAGTGGTAAATGTGACAAGGTCATCAACGTTCTGACTCAGRTCCAAGAGGGCTTGTACCTGGCATGTACCTACCCTGGAGCACACCTAAATGCAGGCCTGGGCTAGAGACCAAGTGCCCAGAACCTTGTGAAACCAAGCTTACTTAGAGAAGCAAAGTGATCCAATMAGGCCTGAAACCAAGCCTGCGTCAGATCAGGTGATGAACTTCAGAAAGGTGACCAGCACCTTTGAAAGGGACAATTCTCACACTGAATGAACTGCCAGGACAGCACAAATCTGTTGCAGCTGATTCAAGAGCACTTCCTTACTTTCCTAATTGGGCCCAACATGTAAAATAACAACAAGAGAAATAACTTAAAACACTGCCAGAAGTTATAGAGGTTACATTTCCACAACACTTAAACCGTTACTATCATGACCCAGCAAAGATAATATGTCATTTTTAATAAAACTGTCCATTCCAAACTATTTTTGGGTGRAAGGAGGCAATGGATTAGCCACACACAAACAGCGAGAATGAGAATTAGGATGGCAAGGAAATCAGCAGGCATTAATTAACTAAGTCATTATTCTTGGGCACTGAGGGAAGTACACAAATCACAGTCACACAGCTCAACCMAACCTCATCCTAAAAGCCAAGTTTTCCCAGCAGCTTGGATCCTCCATGCCTACAGCTACCTTGTGTTGGGTTTGGGTCTCTTTGGGACTTGTCCCTTTTTCYTGCACAGTATTTGCTTGAATGGACAAGTTTTCTGTTGCTTTAGGACATGAAATAAAATGGCAGACACTGGACTCTCTAAGGTAAAAAAAGAGGGAAAGTTTAATTCTACTCCAAMATTTACAGATTTCCAAAAGTGACAGTGGATTGGAGGGTGACAGTGSCACCTGTCCAATGACACTGGACAAACCAACAGTCCATCAAATTTCTCCTCCATAAAAGAATGCAAAATAATAAATTATTTGCATAAAGTGTGTGAGGAAGTTCGTTACAAGAATATCAATATCAGAAGGCTTAGAGGCACTTAAACAGAGCAACAGYTTTTCACCTTTCACAAGGAAACTCAGGGGTCCAGCCTGGAAAATCAGAGATGAGGCTCATGTTTTTCTATCTTACAGGCATCATGTATCATGCAAAGCGCCAAAAGTGTGAGATGCATTAAGCAAACAACACTGGAAAAACACTCAATAAGATGTCTGCAAAGATAYCAAGGACTGGCTCAGACCAGTAACATGAGACACACACAAAAAAAAAACAACAAAAAAGCCCCCCCCAAAAAAACCCAACTTCATTTCATTGTTATCTTAACATATATCAGAGGAAAATGTGCAACTTGCTGAACAAYGTGCAGGTAAGAAAGGGACTGCAGCCTTCAACCAGCAAAGATAAATAAGGAAACCAGCCTGAAAGTATGGAACAGACAGYCTTGCAATCTAATGAATTCTCTTCTTTGAAACTTAACCCTGTTATGGTGTTCTCCCTACCCCATCTAATAGAGTAAGGTTTGCTTTGGCTGTTTTGGCTCACTGTGAAAAGGTGGCTGTTCCTCAGAAACCAAATCAAACACTAAGAATGACATCTCTGAAATGCATAGTCCTATGAAACTAAGCTGGAAAACAAAACCTTTAGGGCAGGACTCAGTAGCTTAAAGGGAAACACTTGCTGGTTATTGTTAYTACCATAAAATGTTAATGTTATTGCCATAAAACTGGTATTTGAGACTGGATCTGCATAGCTCCACAAATGCATCCCAGTGCTGCCAGGACACTCACAGCACTCCAAAGCAGCTGGATGCCTGGTGATACTCCATTTAACACCTCAAAATCCCTCTGCACACCTGGGTCTGGGCAGCTGAGTCTCCTGCCCTCTCTCTCAGCAAAGCAAAGCTTCACAGAAATTGATAAACCTGTTGAACAGGGCCATTTACCAAAATAATTCCACAAGAACCAGGTGAACATCGGAGCAACAGTGATCATAATCCTCAATTTATCAACTCATGTAGCTGGACCAACTGGAACTGTGTAAGAACACAGATATATTTTCCCCCAACACACAGTTCATCCCTCATTAGTGCTCAGTTTTTCACCTTACTTTCTAAAGGAAGGCAGAATTTTTTGCTGTTTGGAAATYGAACAGCTTTTCAAGTCACAGGAGATAAAAAAAAACCCTGTCTCCCAATCTTACATCACCTTTCAGTCACTGAAAGGATTCTACAGACTAGAGTGGGATGTGGCAGCTGTTTAACAGAACACATTAGCACTTATCACAGTCTAGTGGAAAATTGCAGTAAAGGGAATTCAAAGCACTTAGTACCTCCCTGACAGTGGGAACTGCAAAAGTTTTGAATTAGTTGCAATTGKTATTTAATGCCAAATATTTCTGACAGCAAAAGTAATGTTATTTTGGTATTAAAATGCATTTTTCTACATCTAATTCAAGGTAAAGAAAATGCTCCAGGCTGCAGAAGTCTGCTTTTGGAAGACCTTGACTGAAGATCATTTTCTAAATCAAATATGTTTGCCCTGCAAGAAGAGAGTTTTTGCTTAATATTTATATTCTGTCATCTGAGGCTAAAAGAACATTAAGTTGAAAATTCCTTTATTCCAGTGTACTTAAATGAAGTTAAAGAGCCTCTAGTGACCCTGACATCACAGGACCTATTTAAAGCACAAAAAGCCATACTCAAAGCACAGGGGAGCAAATGACRGTGGTTAAATCTTCACGTTGCTTTGCAGATGGCATCTCTTGAAAGAGTCAATAGAGCCAACAAATAATTTTTACATTTTAAACATACAAGATTATTCACTCGTAGCTTGATAATTTATTTTTAACAAAGCTTCAGAGTTATTGGATTCATCAAATAAAATAAAACTGCCCAAAACACAGGTGAGCYACCTCTACCTATGCAGCTCCCCAAAAGCTTCTGGCAGCCAACACTTTCCAACACCTCAGTCATGGCACAGCCTTCAGGCACATTTTGAAGAACATTCCAGGCACAAAAAGACTTAATATTTGTAAAATAATATTATAAAGGAATACCTGGAATTGAAGTCCTTGAAGGAGGACTTTGAAAAACATTTTGAAAAACACTTCTGATACAAAAAAAAAATAAATAAAATTGTCAAATAGTCTTATAAAGGAAATTGTAATCCTTGAAGGAAGGCCAGAGGAGCCAATCTATGGGTTCTTTAAGGGGAATTCTTCCAAGGGAAGAGTTACAGCAGCTTACATGAACCAAACCCGCTCGTTGCTTGAATCATCTGCAAATTACTGTCATAAATTTACTGCCAGCAGTAACAACAACTTTAGAAGTTCAGCTTTCTTCCTGATAGCAAGTGATGTCCTGTGATCTGAATGGGAGCTCCATCTTTACTATGTTTTGCTCCAAAAATACCCAAACCCTCAAAGATAACTAGCCAAATGTCATTTGTAAAACTCAGCTTCAGTTATCTAAATAAAGACAGAGTCTCCTGCCTGCTGTCAGTAGAAGCAATTAAGAACACTACTCTTTATCTTTTATTGAAATTAAAACCCAGTCCCACATGGAAAGTGACTGTATCTTAGTGTTTTGGCTCAGCATGACTTTCAGGTTTCTAACAAAACCTTTACCATTTAAATTTAAGTCTTGTGCCACAAAATATGCCACAATGTCGACACAAGTCCTATTTCTTCTTGCAATTTGCACCATGTGAGGTTTGTAGATAAAAAATTTAAAAGTAAACTTGCGATGGCTACCAAACATCATCCACATCAATCTTCAAAATAATCAAGGAAAAAAAAAAAGAAATGAAGCACATAAATGTCACCCCTTTTCATTAATTTTGGTCAAAATCCCTGTTTGCTTATCAGCCAGAGGCTTTCTGAGATATTTCAATAATATCCAGGAAATCAATCTTACATGAAACTGAAGGAAAACATCTAATGTCATTGAACAATAAATATCAGTTCTGTCAGTGCCTTACCTTTGAGCTGGGGCCTTAGGATGTTTCTCTTCTAGTTTCCTCACCAGTGCCACTGTCAGCTGTGCAGTCTGCCCCAGGGGATCTGCAGGCATTAAATGGGCGTCCAAAGGTCCTGAAAGTTGTTTCTGGTTGGGGTTGCTGACATTTTTTATCCTGCTTTTTTTGCAGAACCTAAGAGATGAAAGTACAACCATGCAATTTATATATTGCTAATTAAAATAATGTGTGTCTACTTTTTCAAGCAAGGCTGTTGATTAGCAGGAAATGTCAGAAATACAAATAGCTATGTCAAGATGCATCAAGAAGCACAAATCTAGAGATTTCGTGGTCTGGGGTTTTGGGTTTGGTTTTTTTTTTTGTTTGTTTCTCTTCCTTACTTCAGTTTTTCCACATAGAAAATAAGAAATTTCCAGAATTTGAGCCATAAGCATAAGCTGTTCTGAGACACAAATATACGTAATTTTTTATTCTTCCATAATCCTCCATATAGCCACTATTTGCCTAATATATAAAACCCTTCTTAAGAAATCAAATAACAAAATTAAGACATTTAAGAAAAGTTAAGAAATTATAAAATAAAAAAGGTTTGGTTTGTTTTTTTGTTTTTTGTTTTTTTTTTAGGAATAAGCTTCCACAGTGATATTTCTCTTTCCAAAACGTGTTTTTGAAAAGACTGTGTCTGACCTGCCTCTGGCTCAATGCTGTGACCTCTTCTGCTGGGCTGCTGTCTATCTCCTGATGAGCTGCAGCCCAGGCCCCATGGTGAATGTGGTTTTCTGTCTGGGTCACCTCCTCTCTTTCATTTAGCTCCTCTAGGTAGGTCAGGACAAACTCAGGGTAAGCCTGGAGGAAAGGACAAAGGCAGAGGAATAATGGAGAAACACATCAGCCACATCAGCAGAATCTCAACAGCCTGAGCGCCAGGGAGCAGCGGGAGAGGTGGCTGTGGGTGCTCCAGTGCCACAGGAGCTCCTGCCTGGACAGGACCTTGTGTTCCACAAAGTTTCCAAAGTCAGGGTGAAATAATGACCTTTTTATATGCACTACAATGAAAACCAAAAATACTTGAATATTTTAAATATAGACATCAGTTTAAGAATAAAGACAAACAGCTCTCAAAATGAAAATTCTTATAAATACAAAGAAATAAAATGTTGTATCCCTGTCTTTTGGGAATCTTTAATTAGTTATAGGTGACATCTTGGTACATTTCCATGTAGTACATTAAGAGACTTTAAAATGGCATTTATTCTGCATATTACTATATGTTCAGAAATATATATACAAAATATATTAGTTCAGAATATTCATAATAGTCCGAAATCAAGACACATCACATACATTTCCTGATGGTTTTGAAACCAGAGTAAATTTTACTGGTTTAATTCCTCAATTAAGGCAATTTGCCTTACCCATGCTCTTTTGATCCTCACTAATGGGGCAAAATGTCCCAAATAAAAAAAAAAGACAGACAAAAAGAAAAATTACAATCTGTTGAATTTGAGGCATGAACATCTCATCTACTTAGCCTTGTAAAATCCAGATTTTGCACCATGGAAATGTGCAGAATGTTATTTATTTTGCACTGGATTTTTCACCATGGAAATATGTTTTATATTATTAATTTTGCATTTTTTTGGGTGCTCCTTCAATTCAAGCAGTAGTCACCCCACTGTCCTCATGATAAAATAGGCAGAACTTTCATTAACAGAAAATATTATTTATTTATGATGGAAGTTTTAGTTTAAAGTTCTGTGAGCACCTACACTATGTTTTACAGAAAATGTACAGCTATTAGGTAGAGTAAATTAGACCAAGACCAGAAGCTATGAAAATGACAGGTAACACTTTTTAACAAAACGAAACCAATATTCTGCTAAAACCTTGTGTTCGCAGAGTGAAATGTACAACAAGTACAAGAAAAGCCACATTTTTCTGTTCAGTCGCTCATTCGTGAAKAAACAGAAGTAATTTCATTTATCAGGCAGGTAATACCACTGCAGTTAAACACCTGGGCACATTTTCCAAAGCCACTTGTGAGTGGGCAACCCAGAGATTCAGTGAACCTTCTAAGCTCAAGTGGAAAGCAAAATGCCACAACTTTGAGTTCTGAGAGGAATTGTTTCCTTGTATTGTAAGAATGCTCAGTAATATTAAAGCATTTAGGTGTTTTGAGCTTGGTGTGTACTGGAAAACTCCAACAGCTTAGCTTCAGTTGCATGATGTTTTCTTGAGCCTTCTCTCAGACTTTTCCCATGAGTGCAGTGATTTTCAATTTAGGACCACTTATATTTTACTTTAAAATAAAGCCYTTCAATAGCAAGAATACAATAAACAGTGGGGGGCTTTTATACCTTAAGGAAAAAAGTTCTTCAGCAATCAATAACAGTGACTATCCTGCTGTTTATCAGCTTGTAYGGACAATATACTGCAAATATAATACAATACACAATATATTCCAAAACAGTTATCTCCTGCTTCATTGTTCTATCCACATTTTAATTCTGAGTAAATAAACTCAGATTCGTGGTATATTTCCAGACTGCTAATTGACTTGTACTTTCATTTATTTGGAGTTTCAAATTTACTTTTTATCAGCTTGTCTTTTGTTTAAGTTGTCCATAAGGTTTACCCAAAYAAGAGCACATAACTTGACCTTTCACAAATCTGGATAAAATTAAATATTTAAYATTTTGACTAAAATGTAAGGGAAAATATCAAGATCCAATTTGTTGCTGCTGCATAAGGATAGTTTTTGAATAAGGGGAAAATATCAGGATTGAATTATGGATCATGYCAAAAACCCCGGGTGATTCTTTCAAAACTTTTTTACATATTTATTTCCACACAAATATTTTCTGACTGCACAGGGAGGGCATGTTCATGGCAAGCACAGTGAGCAGTAGGTACTAGCTCCAAGAAAGTTGAATTTCCTTCTCAATCTGGATGTGTCACATATCATTACCCTGCACTGTGCTGCTTTCCTTTRTGTCAGCTTTTGTTGGCCTACATATGCTGCAACTTAAAGCAACATGACACTCCAGATAAAGTGAATGTGAATTACATGGAGAAACACAACATTTTCCAAGGAGATCTGCTGTTAACCACTACCTTTTTTCCTGATAAAWTTAAACAGGCAAGAACCACACAGAGTTATAGTTATTAACCCTTAGAAACTCCAGAAATCTCTCTCCTCGTGATATGCAAACTGCAATATTTCTTTGTATAAACAACAATCAGTGTGCAGAGAAATAAAGAATTGTGCAGCTGTCAATTTTTATTTATGGATCTGGATCAGTCTGGAGCAATTCCAGGTAACAGACAAAACAATGGGAACATGGTCACCATTTCTTCAGATTTTTGGGAGTTTCACTGCCATCTAAACACTCAAGCTGACCAAACACACTGGAATGGAACCTCTTAGCAGCTTRTTTTTCCAGGAAAATATTTTTGTTTTAATCAACAACTTATTTTGAAAGGATTATTTTCTTCAGCTATGCAAGAGTAAGGACAACCAGACCTAATCAAAGAACATTTCACTATTTACTAAAGTTTGGCCCTATTTGGTCAATAAATGAATAATTTTTATTTTACTAGAGTTTGGCCCTGTTGGTTCAATACATGACTTCTTTTTATATTGTGCCTGTTAACTGCTAAAAGGAGGTGTTAATAACAAATCCAGTTTGAGCTCAGTGGACTTAATTTCTATCCCAGAATGTGTTTTCAGCTTTTGTTAACCAAGCTATAGAAAAGTAGAGAAGTAAACAACTCATTTTAAATGCCAATCACTTTCTTTTTTAGAGTGGTCTCACTTCCAAACACTGACCCTTTGTCATCACAGGTTGCTACACAGATTAAAGAATAAGGCCCATTTTTCCTACATAATTGAAAGAAAGAAGAAATGCATTGCAATTCAAGGAACAAAGCATTAAAACAAAAATTCTCAGTAAAAATTATTAACAATTATTAAGGTTCTGCTCAATTTAAAAAGGTTTTAATAAAACAAAGTACATTTCTATTTTCTCAATAAATACAAAACATTTATGGAAATAACATGAACAAACAATGCAGTGACATCACAACACCAAAAYAGCAATTCATTGAAAGCTTCATTTTGAAAAAGACAAAAACAAATGAGAARAACCCACACAAAAATCCATTTCATGGGAAATGCAAATACAATGTAATACTTATACTGTTTCCAWAACCCACGTTACCAGAGCTCAAAAATAAATTAGCAGATAAAAGAATATTTATACTTCAAACAGCATGGTTTCACCAGGAAAGAACACTTGATTTCTGAAGCTAACATGATAAATAAGCATCTAGTCCAGTAAATTAAAATGTGGAGAAGAATTAAGTCCTCTGCAGATTACCCTGTTGAATAAAATAATTGAGAAATGAGTCATGTCTTAAGATTTTGGAGTGAAAATTAATTAATGTTAATAATAGTGCAAATTAAAATGAGAAATCTACCTCTCCCATAACAATTTTCYAGCTCTATATGATACTGACAACACTGGACTTTACAAAGGTTCAAAATTATTATATGTCCCATTTCTCTTTTACAGCATTTGAACCTAAACAACATTCATTAAGAAAAGAGAGAACAGATTTCTGAAAATATTTATTTTTTAAATCTAAAACAGACCAGTTCTGATGGAAATTACCTATAATGCAACTCCCATAGCACTTCTGGGCTGCCCAAAAGTTAAAGCAGACGATGAAGGGCACTGTCCACATGCCTCTAAACCATTGTGGGAATTGRAAAAACAGAAACTTCCACAGACACTGAAAGATTTGATCCGCAGCCTTGGAAGAAGCTTGGATTGATGTAAAAACACAACACACAGACATTAAGCAGACAATTCTCATAATAAATAAATATAATAAAATCTTATAATAAACTTATGCTTCTATAGTTGGAAGAAAGAATACGCCTTAAGTGAGAAACTGTTTGGGTAAGCTGGTGAGGGATTTATAACGTAGGGGTGTGGTTGTATAGGGCAGCTCAGAGTTTAGAAGTTATAGTAGAGGCACGTGTGTGCCTGTGAGTTAAAAGCCCATTGGGCAAAAGTATCCACAGTGCAGCAGAATTAAGCAAAGGTGATAGGCTAGAAAAGCAAAATAAACCSTGTGGCAGCTGTCTGTGGGGTTAGAAAGTTCTGTATTGCCTTGTAACAAAGAACCTGGGACTACTCTGAGCTATGGCCGAGTTCTTGCTCCTCTAAAACCTCACAGCCTCTGAGACTGATGTTCATCTGAGCAATAAATSRTTCTTGGCCCAAAAATAGTCCCATCCCTTCATTACTAGGGGCAATAATGGAAAACTGTGACAGGTCTGGGACATCCAGAAGCAGTTGCAGCATTTGACCACCTCTCCATAAAGAAATGCCTCCTCACACCCAGTCTGAACTTAGCCCAGCACAGCGCTGAACCATTTCTGCTCACCACTGGATCTCGGGGAGGAGAGATTGCCATGGACTCCTCTTACCCCTCCCAGGAGACTGTGGAGAGCAAGGAGCTCACCCCTCAGTCTCCTTTTCCCTGCCACAGCAGGTGRCACAGCCAAGATGGCCACAATACACGGAGTGCCACCATAAAGTATCAGAAGGCTTTAAGCATTCACCCAAACACAGCAACACCTTACCTCRTCAGAAGACATCAGCCCATACAGAAAAACATCATTCCACCCCAGAGGGCTGCAAGCAGCTCCTCCTCCTGTCCCTCAGCCCAGCCTTTTATRGYCTCCTGTTGATGCCCTGCCCCTGTGWGCCCTCTGCTCCCTGTGTGATCRCTCAGCACCCCTGGGCACTCCATGGCTCCTCACCTTCAACAGCATTCACCTGTCCTGCACGGCTGCAGCCACTGGGGATCAGCCACAGCCCCACTCCAACCACCACAAACTCTGTGCCTGCACTTCCCCAAACCAGACCAGCCCAAAATCCTCAGTGGCTCCTCACAGCACGTCCTTTCCAACCCTTTCTGAGCTTTCTTGCTCTTCTCTGGGTGCATCAAGGACCCTCACGCCCAACCTGTGGGGCCAGAGCTGCGCCCAGCACTCGAGGTGGGGCCCAGCAAGGCAGCACCATCRGCTCCTGTGCTGGGCTGGCTGAGCTGGTTCTGATGCCCACCAGGATGGAGTTTGCCCTCCAGGCTGCTGGCTCCTCTGGGGCACCCCCAGGGCCCTGTCTGCAGGGCTGCTCCCCACACTCCTCTCCCAGTTTACACCCGTGCCTGGTGTTCCTCCACCCCAGATGCAGAACGGGCCTGGGGTGACTTTGTGATGCCCCATTCTTCTGTTTGACCCAGAAGTAAGTTCTGCACCTTCACAGCTGGTTCTGAGAGTGAAAAGGGGGGAAGAAGAAGCATGGAGCTTGTTTTCAGAAACTGCACTCATTCCTCCACATCCCTGCTCCTGTGTCGTCTGCAGATGGACAGATGGCAGGACAGAGCTCTCCTTTGCCTTTAGTTAGTTTTTAACTAGTTGAGGTTGAGAAGTTCCCTGGACTGTGGTTTTCCTTTTTCTTTAAACCTCCTCTAGACTAAAAACCCAGAAGAACACCAACAACTCACACCTATAGCCCACCAGACCCAGCCTAGACCACAACATTTCCAGCACTGGAGGGACTAACAAGAGACTAAATGAACTAAACTACAGCCCACAAAGGGAACTTGCTGAGCTTATCATCTCTTTTAAAACCACAAAAGAGTTCATTGTTTAATGTTTTCCATTTTTGGTAACAATAACTGCTTTACCTATTAAAGAAGCAATTTTTTCCACATCAAAGAAATCTTTTTCCTGAACCAGTTAGGGAAGGGACCACTTAAATTTACTTTCTCAAGGGAACCCCTTCAGAGGTTTTCTCCAAAATTTACCCTAAACCAAGACAAGAACCCAGCATTTGGACTTGCTAAACTCCATCCCATTGATATTTGTCCAGTTCCCCAGCCTATCTGGACCCCTCTGCAAGACGTCTCATCTTTCAAGAGAATCAACAGCACCTCCCAGCTGGCATCAGCTGCAAGCTTGCATTCAAATCCTGCATTTGGATCACTSATAATGAAATGGATCTGGGCCCTCAGGAACACCACTGGTGGCTGCTCACCATCCTCATGGAGCTTCAYTTATTTTCTCAACATATATAGATAAATCCAAAGATTCACATGTCTATGTACATGTGTGGCATTTTATTTCACCATCTGTGTTATTGAAATAGCCAGTCAATGCATCAGAATGTAATAAATTTCCCCAGAATAAGAACTTCACCTGATTTYCAGCCTCAGAATTGCCTCTGCCTCTGAAGGTTCACCAAAAAATATTGCAGAGCTTTGAAAGTTTAACACGTTGGAATGCAAMGACTTTCTAGGAAGCTTCTTGAAGGCAGTCCACATTTTATTTGCTTTTAGGTTAAAAAAGGGGTGAAAATCAGCACCTGTGTTAAACTACATAAAGTGAATGAGTTGTCCCTGACTAGTCTTTATGTACCAAAAAGAGAGACAAGATTTTCATCCCAGATGTGAAAGTTGGGAACAAGACATGTTAAGAAGAAAACACAAAGTTTTCCTGACAGTAAGGCAAAACTGAAATCTCCCTGTCAGTCCAACAAGCTCTGCAACACTAAATAAATTTTAAATTATTTTTATCTATATCAGCTGAACAAAACATCGGATAGTCACCAAACTTAATTTCCACAGACATATCTGCTAAATCTGTATGATATAAAGATATGACATAAAGGTATGATATAAAGATAAAGTTATCTTTACCTAATTTTTTTTAACTGAAAAGCAACTTCAAGAAATGAAAAGGCACTGCAGACACAGAGCAATATTTATGATCTTGATGTTTAAAATACAGTTTATATTCCAATTTTCTCTGAAATTTCCATAATCTATGTAAAAAATTTTTTGAGCCTAGGGTGAAAAAATATTCATGTAAAAAATCTTTAAAWTCAAAAGTCCAAATTTCAGATAGGATTTGGTTTATGCTATTTTTTCCCTTAATTTCAGTTTTCCAGATTTCTTTGTTCCCTGTGAATTTTGAGGCTCTATGGTTCTATAAATAGTTTCTTTCTAACATGACAGTTGAACAGAGGTTTGTTAAATAAATGCAGTTTTATCAAGCCTTCAAAGAGAAGCTGTTCTTGCCCTGTAGTTTCAGGGTGTTTACAAAAACACATTTCCCAAGTAGCGTCCTCCATCAGGCAAGAAAGAATCCTTCACATGCCAACGTGCAGACAGTTGCTCAAGGATATATCAGCCAGCCAGGATCCTGCGTGTCTGACTCGCACAGCACTTGCTTTAAATGTAAATAAATCCAAAGTAGGTCCAGCACACAACCTCGTTCAGCTGGGCCACATCTAGGGGATGGCTGGCAGAGGTGGGGGTTATTTTTCTCCCTGAGTGTCAGCCAGTGACAGATCTCAATGACACCCCACGCTATTTTTCTACAGGGAGTACCAAGAAGCAGAAAGACACAGACTTCCTACAAATCTTGACATGCCTAACAGTCCCAGGGTATCACATCAGCCCCTTTAGGTTATTTCAATTTGATCTACATATCCATGAAAATAAAAATCAATGTGCCCAATGGTCTAGTAAAACATTTGCCCTATCCTGTGCAGCCATTTCCTCTCTGCAAAGTCCAGGCATGAAAGGCACAGTGACCCTCGGAGCTGTGCCACTGGGAGCACATCCATCCTAGCAAAGGATGTCTGTCGAGTTCGTGAGGGTCCCCAGGAGGAGGTGGGAGAGGAGAATCTGACTCCATGTTCTCAGATGGCTGATTTATTATTTTATGATATTATATTATACTAAAAGAATGCTATAGTAAAACTGTACTAGAGAATAGAGAAAGGCTACAGACAGAAGGCTTAACAAGAATAATAAAAACTCATGACTGACTCCTCAGAGTCTGACACAGCTGATGGTGATTGGTCATTAAGTAAAAACAATTCACATGGAACCAATCAAACATTYGCCTGTTGGTAAACAACCTCCAGACCACATTCCAAAGCAGCAAWCACAGGAGAAGCAAATGGGATAATTATTGTTTYCTTTTCCTCTGAGGCTTCTCAGCTTTCCAGGAGAAGAATCCTGGGCAAAGAGRATTTTTCAGAAAATATGACAGTGACAGATGTCATGCTCAACAAGGTCTAATTTATTAACAGATCTTCCCCCTTGACTCTTCTGGGAGGGCCTAGGCCTGGTTAGAGTGAAAGCTGTAAATACTTGCTGGTGTTTTTTACAGGAGTCACAAAGAAAGACAGTAAGTGGATTTTTTTCAGGCTCTTGAAGGATATGACAGTAAATATTTACATGAATATATTCCTTTATTTATAAATATATTATGAATATATTTTTACAAGTATATTCCTTTTTTTTAAAATAATTTTGTCACATCATAGTGGCTTCAATTTACCAACAAAAAAATGTCAGAACATTTCAATGTTTGAGACAAAAATATTGATTGATACAAGGAGAAAAGCCTTCAGCACTGAATATTCAATCCTCCCTGATATTCAATATATGGGGCCCTGGTTTCAAAGTGCTCTGAAAGCAGCAAGKGTTTTCTTCTATTACAACAGTGAAGTTTGGCAAGATTTACAGATTTTAATGAGGAAACAAGGCATATKAAACACAAAAAACCACATAAAAACACATAAAAGAGACCAAAAAACACATAAAAGAGAGCCAACAATGCYGAAGATGAGCAAAATATTTATCCACCTGACATATTGTAGACTGTATTCCTTGGAGACAGCTAAATCAACCCTCCAAAATGCACCTTGCTCTCTACAGGGCCAGAGAAAACTTGGAGCTGTCCAGAATATACTGTGCAGATAAAAACAAAACAAACATTTTTCTTTTGGTGGGGAACCAATAGAAGAATATATAGGCGTGGGTGCAAACCTGAGATAAAATTTTAACTTCCACTAACTTCAAATCCTCATAAGCCTGGTCTGGATTTAGGCCTGGAAACAAATGCTGTGCACTGCATATAATCCCTGTTTTCTTTGCATATTTTGAAGTATCACAGTTTTAAAAAATGCTAATCTTTATTAACATTTAAAATATTTAATACCCTAGATATTGAGATGTAACTGTAATTTAGTGACTAGTTAAAAAKTTGGAATTTCCTTCCTATTAGTTTAAATACCAAATGTGAGCTRTACCATAACATAGAATGTTGCAGTATGAATTATTTACTGTATCAGAACTAATGAAACCAAACTATACTGCAGATACACCAATATTATCCAAAACACATAGCCTGTATAAAAGAAGGGTTGGTGCAGATGTAGAGCACCTTTTAAAGTTTTTATTCATTTACAGATGTGCCACCACCACATATTACAGCTGCAATTGGCTGACCAGCAGCGAGGCACCTCTGTACTGCAGCTCAATTCAGAATCCTTCCAGCCCTCCAATGAATGGAGAAAAAGAAGGAGGGAAAAAAAAAATAAAGGTTTGAATAAGTTAAAAGAACCAGAAAATTCAACAATGTGTCACAAATGGAGAGGTCATTATGCCTGGATAAGCCAGGATATTAACAGTTGCAGAAAGTGAAACACTACCCACAACTTAGCAGTCAATGAGCCCTGCTCAGAAGCAGTGATCTGCTGTACAACAGGGGTGGCATTTTACAGTTCAGTGRGAAATGCAACAGACCCTTGATATCTTCATTTGTCCTTTTTCTGTGCATATTTCACAGTGCAACGATTTAGGGTCCATAACGTGTCACTTGGTATAACTACAGAGTTTACTTGAGATATGTATGCACAGGAAAAAAAAAAGTTCAGTGAACTGCAAAGATTGCAACAAATCCATATTCTTTGGGTCAATATAAAGTTTTACTCCAAGTCTGAAACAATAGTGCTTAAACATGCCAAAAGTCCAGCCTGAACTATTTTTGCTCTGAAAATTTACTACAACATTTACAACATGGGCTTTACTTTTTAAAAAGCCTGTTATATACCAGATATTATTATTATTATTATTTCTCATTTGTATGCAATATTTACTACAGAATTAGATCACTTAAACCTAGGCTACAGGTCAACAGCTCAAAAGCATTTTTTAATTAAATCCCATTTTAAAAGAAGAATGGCTTATTAGCCATTAGCAATAATACAATTGTATTAGCAATAATACAATTAAAGGGTTTAGTCATCAACATTTTACTACACTGACTTCAAGGTGAGAAAAATTAAGAATGGAGGGAATTATTTTTATAAAGGACACTGTCTGTGACATTTCAGTCCTTCTTAAAAAGTTGTAGTAGAAAATGCCATTAACAGCTATTCTAGACTGGGAATAATAATAGTAATATAATAATATGGTAATAATAATAATAATAATAATAATAATAATAATAATAATAATAATAATAATAATAGATACATATTTCTAATAACATTTTCTGCTTGTGCATTTTTCCTGCACAACCATAAATAACCATTCTGAACCACTGATTAGGAGGTGACATTAGGAAAATGTCAGTCTCAGAAGATAGTTTCTAATTTCTAAGAAACATTTGCTGYACAAATACAGCCTGGAATGTTTCAGAAAACATCACGCTACAGAGACGCAAGGGATAAAAACAATTATAATTGAAGTTTACTGTGGACTGTAGAATGCCAGCAAAACATTATTTTGTTCAATTAAGCATGAAAATAAATGTTTCAGCAGCATATCCAAGAACTGGGCTACATGATTTTACAAGTCCTGAGAAAGACTTGTATCTTAACTTTCCCAGGTATTCCACTGTCTTCTGCTACCAGAGGGCAGAAAGGAAAACATCCTAAGTTTGTCCTGAATTGCTGATTTGACCAGCAATTCAGTATTGGGAAAAGAAGGAAAATAAAGAAGGAAAAAAGAAGGAAATACTGAAAACCAYAAAAATGCCAGTTTCACGAGTTTTCCATACAAAAACATTTCAGGTGGATTCAAGGGAGCTTTCAGACTGCCCTGTGCTGGTGTAACTCAACTTCTGAGGGTTCCATGTTCCATTTCAGCTTCCTGTTACATGTTTTGCATACATTGCTTTTCATAACTCCATAAACAAAGGTTTTCCTGCAAGAAAAAAAAGACAGGTGAACCTCCGTTAAGCAGAATATTAAGAGGAAAAGGGAGAGCTTGAAGTAATGGGGGGGGGGGGAAGCTTTTAATAACAAATATTAGAATTTTCATTTCTCAAAGACTATTGGTCATATCATACCCAAGTCTGACATGGACAACATAGCAGGAGAATGAAATGAGACATTGTATTTTGGAACCATAAAAAGAGCTGTATTACCAGATTAACTCCTCCAAAGACAAATTGATAAAATAAATCATCTACTAAAATGAGTTCAAGTCACTTTGGCAATAGCACTAATACTTCAGTAAATGCTTACCTTTTTTTTTTCCTAAGTAAAAACAAGAAGAAAAAAGAAAAAAGAAATTGTGCTTGGGTCATTTCAAAAATCTATCAATATCCAGATTTGATAGGATTGTTGTAAACTAATCCAGTTTGCTTTATGTGTTTCARGAGTACTGTGAATGTCCCTCTTAAACTGCAGGGAAAATGTCACTAAAAACAGGACATTTAGAAAGCTCATACACTAAACTTTCAAGAGTGGACTTTGCATGGTCAGTTATGTGAGGTCAACAGGGAGAATGTTTCCATTTATGCGTATCAGGACAAAAGATTTAATAGCAGAAACAAACTATTTGGAGTTTAAATAAAATCTGCGCATCACTTAGACACACAACTGGCTGTGTGCACACCTCACACCCACCCAGAACAAGCTGTTTGTCCTGTAACTCTTGGCAGGTATAAAATTCCAAATCCTGGCCAGTGTAACCAGGCTCAGGCAGCTCTGAGTGAGTGATGTGCTGCTCCCAGCACCAGCACCTCCCTCCACACGGATCCCCCAGCGCCAGGAGCTCACATGGAGCAGGGAACTCGCCAGTGCTCCTGCACCCCAGGAGTGGGGAAAGGTCCTGCTGCTGCCACACCTTGGACTTGAACTTGCCAGGGCTGATTTGGCATCCAGCAACTGGCTACCTTCATCAGGGGGTGAAGCTTCACAAYGAAGATAATGTGGTGGAAGCAATTGGTATTCACCACATCAATAACAGGTCTTGACTGTGGGCTAAGCAAGGCTTGAATAAGATCTGGTATGTAACACGCTTYTTAAAAAGTAAATCACAAAATTATTTTGATTTTATGCTGAAATATCACCTGGTTTTCATGTAGAAAAAAATTTTTAAATGCACTCCAGATTTTTATATTCCAAGGCTTTTACAGGCTTTCAAAGAAGTTCAATACATTTGTTTTCAATTAAAGTGCATGATAAAGTAGCAAAAGCCAGGTTTCTCCTTTTCTTCAAGAGTTCATTTGAAGTTCTTCATTTGCAATTTACGGCATCTGTTTCTGCTACATCAGGCAGCAAGGAGAAGTCAAGAAGAGGACAGCAGCGGTAATTTCTGTCCCATTTCCATCTCTCCAACATGGTCCCTGCCAAGAAATAAAATTATTATTCCGTGCTAGCTGACAACTTGGTATCCAGGACCCAGTCTTGACCCGTGCCCCCATAATTTGGATCTCAGCTCTCATTCAAATTCACTCCCTCTGCTGTCAGTTGAGAGAACAGCCAGCAATTCTCCCTGGTTGGTCAGAAATTCTCCATTTTTGACCAGCAATTCTTCCTGGTTGGTCAGAAATTCTCCATTTTTGGCCAGCAATTCTTCCTGGTTGGTCAGAAATTCTCCATTTTTGGCCAGCAATTCTCCCTGGTTGATCAGCAATTCTCTGGTTTTGGTCAGCAATTCTCTGGTTTTGGTCAGAAATTCTCTGTTTGGTCAGTAATTCTCCATTTTTGGCCAGTTATTCTCCCTGTTTGGTCAGTAATTCTCTGTTTGGTCAGCAATTCTCCCTGTTTGGCCAGAAATTCAGCATGGTCAGTAATTCTCCCTGTGTGGTCAGTAATTCTCTCTGTTTGGGAGAAATTCTCCCTGTTTGGTCAGTAATTCTCCCTGCTTGGTCCAAGTGGGCATTCCAGTTCAAAGTATGGCACAGGGAGAATTACTGGCCAAACAGGGAGAATTACTGGCCAAACAGGGAGAATTACTGGCATTACTGGGAAATGGAGGGATCTCGTCAGCTCCATTGCTTCCAAAAAATGCTCCTGTAAGGTTGTGGCGAGAAATGGGAGGGGGGAAAAAAAAAGGAAGATTAAATCAYAGAATCATTCATGGTGCAAGGGACTTGAGGAGTTTGTCTGCTCCCAAGTCCTGCTCAGAGCTGGGACAGCCCTGCCTTGAAGCCTCATTGCTTGGTGGTGAGTTCTTTCAAGGGCTGAGAACTCCAAGGACTGAGGTTCCATAACCCTTTTGGTGCCTTTTTTCAGTATTTACTCATCCTCAATGAGCACTTCTCATCCTACAGTGGCTAAAGATTCCCTTTCAAACCTTGTCTTTCATTCCCCCAGCACTGACCTCCCAAGAGCCTGTGGGTTCCTCTCCCTCCTAACCTGCCACAGGTATTGCAAGGCTCCATCAGGTGCTCCAAAGCGACACAACAAAACACGGCAGGAACACAGGGCTGGATTACAGASGGGAAAAAACCCTCAGAAATTAAATCTAATATTGAATCCTGATTTTGATCAAACGATATTTGGAATAGAATCCTAGAATCAAGTGAACTCTGTGCTAACTTAAGCCTTCCCWGGGAAAACTTACTGGCATAGGTAATTTACCAGAAGATCTGAACAGCTGTCAAGAGGTATTTTAACTGAATAAAGTTTAAAATCAGATAGGAGTGGGAGCAATTTCAAACAGGTTTGTAGTTTAGGAATTGTCTGATATTCAGTTAATGTTTCTGTTCCTTATGGTGTTTACAGGGCATTCATAAGGACAGGAAATTACCTGAAATTCCAGTGTTATTTTTCTGCCATGTCTTTTTCAAGAAAGATTAGCCAGGAATTTTCAGTTCTATCTTTATTTTCCTTATGATTACTTTCTGTCATCACCTTGCACTTCCATGACCACAAGGCTTAGATACCACAGTCCCTTCCAAGCACAGTAATGCTTTTTGTGTCACTTGATCAGAGTACAGGGAGAAAAGGAAAAGGAAAAGGAAAAGGAAAAGGAAAAGGAAAAGGAAAAGGAAAAGGAAAAGGAAAAGGAAAAGGAAAAGGAAAAGGAAAAGGAAAANAAAGGAAAAGGAAAAGGAAAAGGAAAAGGAAAAGGAAAAGGAAAAGGAAAAGGAAAAGGAAAAGGAAAAGGAAAAGGAAAAGGAAAAGGAAAAGGGGAAAGGAAAGGGAAAATGGAAAAAGGAAGGGAAAAGGTAAAATGGAAAAGGAAAAGGGAAAATGGAAAAGGGAAAACAAAAGGAAAGGGAAAAGGAAAGGTTATTTACACGAGAAGCATTTTAAGATCGTTTTTCTCCATGATGACTTTTATAATCATCACACTGGCAAAATTATAGAAACTAGACTTTACCTCATAGCAACTAAACTAAGGAGAATATCTTATTTCTTCTTAGCCTGAAAAATTATTTTTCCTGCCTAGCACATTATAACATTCAATTCTCTTTGAAATTCAAATTAGTCCAACCTTTTCAACTTTGAAGAATCCACCMTGATTGTTATGAGAGAAATAGCCAAAATCCAGCAAGAGTGCAAGTACAGTGGAAGTAAAATCATCTCTTCTTGTTGCCCTTCCATGGGCATTTAAAAAATGACTGTTAACTTTGTTTCAGGGGCTTAATATTTTTCAATTAATTTTATAGCTTCTTCAAGACTAGCATCCCATCAATTACAGGGGAATTAGATGAGACAGAACAGTCAAAATTGCAAACAAAACTGAAAAAGTGTGTCAAGCTTGCAAACAGCAAGAAAAATTACACAGATTGTTTTATTGTGCCATGCAAAACTATTGTATCACACATGACAGACAGGGTGCCATTATGACACTTCTGARTTTTCACTAAGCATTCATAAGTTACACATCCAATTCTCTTAAATTAATYTGTAAAACTTAGAAAAGAGTATAAGGCGTTTAATGAAAGCCTGCAGGGAATAAACCAATTAGAGAATAAAAAGGGTTTGTTCACTATTTAGCAAAGAAAAACCTTGTAMTATTACAAAATATCAGGGGAAATGTTTCCAAAAATAATGCCAGTGCAGTGAAACCAAAACTGCAGGCAGTGAAGGTTTTTTCCTAATTTTTTTATAAACAAAAATTTATTCTAATGAAAATAGTTTGACAAAATATTCATAGTAAAGGACTAAAGCTCTACTTAATGTGTTTAACTCATAAATGGGTCTCAATTATTTTCCTCTACTATGCTTTCTCCTATTCAGAATGCCTTGAGTRTTGAATGGTTATACATAAAATGTAACAGCATGATGGAAAATCAGCCTTGAATTAGGCAAAACACTGAAAATTTCCTGGTATGAAAGAAAGAAATTAGTAATCTTTAGGGAGAAATTTAAATTGTTCCACATTCTACAACAGATCAAGGGCACAGAAATGTGCACAACAATGCTTCTAAATCTTAGCAGAAATAGACTGCTGAACTCTACAAAACACAGACCCCAAAAAGAATTCTCCCCTCAAGCCTCTAAAAAACCCCCAAAACATCTGATAAAATTCTGAGGGATTACATCAGCTGATGATTGTCTATCCCAACTTGCTGGTTTAGAGCTGATCTTCCTGAGTGATAAAAGGACAACAGGCTGTAATTGTCAAGGTTAGCTACAATCCCAGGCTTATGGACAAGGATTATACACCCTGAATTCTCCTCTGCTGGAGAGGTTTCATTTGGCAATAAAAGATTAAAAGCAACAGCCAGGGGCTCAGCTCTAATACCTAAATCTGAAGATGTTTTTAAAGCACACACATCCAGAGCATGCATCCCCTCTTAGTGTAATCCTCTTAGTGTTTTCTGTACCTCACTGAACTTGAAGTTTCTGAGGATAAAAATATACTGTACCTGTCAGCTTTATCCTAAATTTAGCTTCAAAGGGTCCCTCTTGAAGACATCACAATATATGATACAGTGTTCATTCCAGGTGCATAACTGTGGATCCTTTCATCCTGTTTTCTAATATCAAAGCCAGAACATACAAGCACAATTTCTGTTTTTACGTTTCTGTTAGCTATTCCTTTCACCATATAACATATTTGAACTTGGAATATTCAAATGTTCCAGATAATGGCTCGGAGATATATTAGATCACTGTGAGATGACAAAATGTAGAACCACTGCACAATAAACAGTGTTTAAGTGGACTATTTTGAAAAAATTGCTAAGCAAATCACTATTCTGTTTCCAAAATGAAGTTGGGTAAAACTCAAGTCTTCAAGTAATGGAGGTATTAATCACTTCATTTTCTGCTTGCACCCTCCTTGTGCAGGCCTTGWGCAGGCTGCCCTGGAGCAGGGGCTGGACAGAGCTACAGAATAAAGCAGGGATTGATTCCAAGCATCTCCTCCATGGATSCACCTTGGGCAGCACCAGAGCCCAGCCAGGGCTGCACCCAAGATGAACCAAAATGGCCCCAAAATGCACCAGCGCTCCCGGGCTCTCTCCCTGGCATCAGTTCTGCTCCATTTGCATCTTGCACTTCACTGTCCCATCCCAGCTTTAGCCCCTGCAGTCCCACCCTGCTTGTTTTTCTCTCTGCAGCCCACGGGCTTTGTGCTCTGGGGCTGAGATTKGGATCATTTGTCCTTGGTGCCCAGCTGGAGCAGGAATTGTTTTGTCTCCCTGCTCTGYGCACAGAGCTCACCATCCCTGAATATGGAGCYCAGACCCACCCRCTAAAGYAGCACAGAATGTGAAAAATAAAAATATAAAAGCCAAAACCTGAGGCATCACTTGTGCCCCAYTGAGAAGGGGACCCAGCAGCCCCAGCGCTGCCCTCTGAGTTGTACAGCTATGGAATCAAACTGGGAATTCCTCCAAAAGGGATTGTGGTGCAGCGGCCACGGTGACAAACTGCAGGTCCCCTCTGACCAACACTGGGGCATTCCTCCAAGACAAGCTGGCTTCTCCTTTAGGTCAGGAGCAGCCATGGAAGGGATGCTCACCTCAGGCCACTTGGGACCTCTGGGCCAAGGCAGCTCCAGCTRTGCTGAGAAATAAACCCCAGTGAAGGGCACTGCAGGAAACCTGCCCAGAAATCGACTTCAAGATGAAATGGATAGCTCTTTACAAATGTGYACTCACCTTACTACTCAGGTAAACGTAGAAGTAGCCCAGATAACTCACAGTAGAGAACTACTTTATGCCACTATGGTAATCAGTTCCAGTCCAGTATCTGTTCTTAGGGATAAATGGCCTCTTTATTTGCCATGAGYTTAATTTCAACCCAAGAAACATTGTGAGTACTTGTTACACACACAAATAGGAGGTCAAGGAATTGTATAAAAAACAAATTTGTTTGTGCAAATCCCAACTGTTCTTTAAAAAGCCAGCAAGTGAGAAATAGCCATGAAAGACTTAAAGAAAAATTTGGGTTATTACTGTTGTAGACAGTTTTCTTTCTTGGCTAGTACTTAAGACTCAAAACAGTATTTAATATGGATCCTAATTCTGCAAACTCACATACACTTATGGCTGCTTGCTGTGACATAGAAGCATCACCCTGAAAATGAGTGAAGCTGATCAAATGCCCAGCASTGACTGCTCAGAACTTACAGGATGGAGGTTGTACAGGGACATGAGGCATCACAAGGCATTAAAAAACTCATGCAGCCCCAGGTTTATGCTATTGGCTATTTTTGCCTAAGATACCTTTGAGCAAATGTCAAAACAAGTGTCATTTTGTTTCTTAATTTCCAGTAAGCACTGAATTGAAATAAACTATTATACTGTTGTAGCCAGGAATGGAGATCATACTCCTATTTGTTGCAGGACACACTCTCTTACAAGTTTAGTTTTTGACCAGATTTTCATCATTTCAACAGGTATAAAAATTAGTTAGAACAGTAGAGATTAATCTTTATCAAAGCAAAAGTGGAAAAGAATATTTAGTAATTACACACTTGAAAGCAGAAAAAAAAAAGGGGTATTTTCACTGGAGAAATTTTATGGAGTTTGTATTCCTATTTATTGTAGTATAAACCCTGTTACAAGTTTAGTTTTTGACCAGATTTTCATCGTTTCAACAGGTATAAAAATTAGTTAGAACAGTAGAGATTAATCACTATCAAAGCAAAAGTAACATGAGAAGAATATTTATACACTTGAATAGCAGGGGGAAAAAAAGGTTATTTTCACTGGAGAAATTTTATGCAGTTTTTACTCCTATTTATTGTAGGATATACTCTGTTACAAGTTTAGTTTTTTCACCAGATTTTCATTGTTTCAACAGGTATAAAAATTAGTTGCATTGTGCWACATTCTTACCCGCTAGCAATTATCTCCAATAGGGAAATTCATTCTCAAGGCCAGCTTTTCACTGTTTGAATTTCTCCTTTTAAGTCTCTTTCCCTCCCTGTTCCTCTAAGCCCAATTACTCTATTATATCAGAGAACTTTGACAAAGTAGCAATTAATGCGCTTGTCACATCCAATCAGCAAATAAAAATCGGGGCTCGGGGAAGTTGTGTAAATAAACCGCAGCATCCCCGTTTCCAGCCGCGGCCGCYGCGCCAAAGGTCACCCCCAGAACAYGATTTAAGGGAGACCTGGGTATAGAAATCACATCAAAGCTGACCTTTGGGTAAGATCAGACAGCTGCAGAGCCCGTAATGAGATTACCCACCCAGGGCCAGCGCACACGGCAGCGAGCGCTCTGCAGAGCGGACGAGGAGAGGAGACACCAACACCTGGGCTGCGTCCCGCTGCGGCGGGCAGGAAGCGCCCAGCCTGGCGCTGGGCTGGGATCAGCGCAGGTGCTTCCCACCCAGACACCTCCCAGCAGCCAGACTGCTGTGTTCCTAAACCCACAGCCTGWGGGCCCTCATGCCATGGGGCTGGGGTCTCTGGGCTAGATTTACGCTGTCAGAAACGAAAACTGTTCATAAAGACATAGTTCAACGTATCTGAACTACACGGTGGTGCGACTACCTATGATTTCCAAGCATTGTGAAAGTCTTTATAGACATTGCAAATGTCTTTAGGAAATCATGAATATTCCAACTTTATTTATCTGAATACAGTGAAGAAATTTCTGCTGAAGACTGTTAGTGTTCACTGACCTATTACACAGTCCTATACCTGAAAACATCAGAAAAGCAGGAGTGTGTTCTCTTTCAATTAAAGGATATTTCAAGAGACTTGTCTCAAATTCATTGATTTGTTTCAGATCTATGAAAAGACAAATTTTAATAAATCATATTCTATGTCTTTTCCTTTAACATTCTCCACTGTGTACATTTTATTTTGTGCCTAAATGATTTCCACCACACTGGCATTTATTTTCCTGTTGTGGATTTGGGTATTTCAAGCAGATAATCAGAAAGTAAATATTTTGGGAGCTTCTTTGGGTTTTTGGGTGAGGAGGCTTTTTGCTTGTTTTTAAATCCGCTTTTTTTTTCCCCTGTGATTATGTGCTATTTTTGATTTTACTGCAGGGTTATKGAGAAAGCAGCCTAACTTAAAAACTAAACAAGCCCACTTTTAATTAACTGGGGTGAAATTAGCCAGTATTAGTTGKCAGTTTGACTTTATAGTAAGATTCAATGGATTGAAATATAATTTCATAGCACGCTAAAAGAAACGCAGCAAAATGTGTAAAATATAAATCTATAAATTGTAAAAAATAGAACAAGTTATTTGCTCAATACATGGATTTCCTTCTGAGTAAACCAATCATAAATTGATGGGAGAAGAGAGAGGAGAGACAGAAAAACTGCTTTAGAAATTAGAATACTATAACTACTCATTAAAAATCACATAATAGTCCACCTCTGATTTTCCACTGAATTATGAACTAATATATTTTATTGGTTTAACACAGGTCATTTGAGCACAGAGTAGAGAATAGCCAGAGCAATCCTTTCTGATGYAAGAAAGAGCCAAACTGGCTTATACCAAGTACAAAAGTTAAAAAAAAAAATTATATGTTTCAGGAAGGATCTTTTCTGAACAATGACTTGAAGATCTGCCACTGAGTAATTCTTAGCTTATTCTCCAATTCTAATTGATTCTGAATTTGCCCAGAGTATTACTGAATCTAGATATAGGACAGGCTTAAAAAAAATATTTAAAAATCAATTAAGTTGATTTTTAAAAAAACCAATTAGCTTGATCACAGCCAGGCTTTTAAAGGTAACTCATTGTCTAAGGATTCAGACAGGTACCAAGGAGCTTTTTCAAAAGAGCCTTGTCACCTACCACATTTMATTTCAGCAGATGTAGGCATTTCACTGCAGCACTAAAAATTAACAAACAAACCCCCACAAAAATGAAACAAGCCAGCTCACCCCTCATAGTGTGTCATTTTCATTTAAATGGGACGGCCTACAAAATTATTTAATTGCTTCTCCTGCATCCTGAACTTGCTCTCATCCAAGATTTTAGGAAATTAWCTTGGCTTTGATGCTTTTCTTCACTTCCATTCAGCCTCTGCGTAACAATGAAGATAATTAGTGTATGATTCCTTTTCAACTTAAGAAAGCAGCCAAAATATTCAATAATTTGATTTAATAGCTCTGAGGWCGATAAAGAAAAACACATTTCAAAAGGCATTTGGGCTAATTATTTTAATATTTAAAACTGAAAAAATAAAAAAAAAAGGAATGTTATTTCTGTATGGCAAAAGGGAGACTCAAATCCATGTCCAAAGTTTCTTCACACCTCAGAAGTGGTCTCTTCCCTGTGAAACATCACAGCCCTGGCTTTCTGAACTTTATTGGTGGTCCAGTAAAACTGAGAGCTTGTAATTTTTCCTCTGGAGATATGAAGGGTATTTGAATATCACGTGATATTAGACAGAAGTTTGTACATAACTAACATTTTCTTCCACTATTCCATTGACATACCACTTTCTTCAAGTTGYAATGATTTTATGGCTTTCCTTAGCCAAAATCATTACTAAAACCAAAACGTGATCTCTCCCTGATCGTAACTTCACACAGATTTCACAAATCAGATTAGAGAATCCTAATAAAAAATAATTGCAAACAAATCCAAATAAAAAATAATCAAGCAAACAACACAGAACGAGTCTTTACAACTAGTTTTAGACATGAGCCTAGAAGCTTCTTGTCAATATGCACAACCAAGACCCATGGCACAGCAAAGAACTGATAGTGCTTGTATATTTATCCTTAGGAAATCGATAAATCTGCGCAAATAAAAGATAAATTGAAGGAAACAAACCACGCTAAGGATGCAACCCGGCTCAGATGCATCCCGAGGAGGGAAAGGAGAAAGCTTTGGCAGGCCAATCTTTATAAAGCTTTACCAATTTAGCTTGCTTTCTGCTCCTATTGGTGCTTAAGAGGTTAAGACTTTATTTGTGAAAACAGAGCGAGAGGGAGAGCGAGCGAGCGGGGGAATCGCGTTGTCTGCAGCTTCCTAAGTCTTGCTTAAGATCCTTTTCAATTACCATCCATTTCTCCTTTAAAAAGGGACAAAAAAACGGGGGAGTGGAAGCGGGTCAGGGCAGCGTGTGACAATGACAGTGTGATGGGCCCGGGCCCCCCGTGGCGTTTCCATCTGCTATCATTAAGGTGACTACTCAGACATGAAAAAATCCCTCTCGCTGCGCTGACAGGCACACATCAACAACTATGACAAGGCATTAGGACAGSGAGTAGAGACGGAGGGATGTCACATCCCGCAAAACAATCCCTGCCTCAAAACAGGAGCGCTAAAATTTTATCGGGATTTCAAAACCAAAATCAAAGGGCTTTTACCTGCGGGGTTATCAAACTTCCCCTCGCATTAGTTTGACAACGAGGATGCGGCTGACAGGCACACTTAGCTCCTACCTGGAGTCTCTACCACAAACCCCCCGATTTTTAAACGGCTTTCTCTTTTCTTCGATTAAAGCGGAGCTTTAATTCCTGCCCTTTTCCCTCCAGCAAGGGAAAGCCTGGCGGTTTGAAGCTCGTTAAGCGCCGAATCCTTAAGTGATGATAATAATAAAAAATCAACTAACAGAGCGATATTTTAACTTCCATGATAAACCAGCCCTGCTTCCCGGCAGGACAAMCGGCCCCTGCATTCCCTGGGGTCCCGGGAATCCCGGGCAGGAAGCGGGCCCGGAGCGGGCCCGGAGCGGGCCGAGAGGAGCGGGCAGGCCCGGCAGGGGGCGCGCCAGGACCGCTCCGCTCCCGCTCCTGCTCCGTGGAGCTCCACAGGGCCAGGCCCGGCTCCACAGCCACGCTGAGCCCTTGACGCATCCCAGCCCCAAGACAGGCACAGAGTCACTGCACGGCTAGTCACTACTGCCGGGCTCCATAGCTCCAGGCCTGGCTCCACGGCCCGGCTCCACAGCGCTAGGGCCGTGGGGCTCCTCAGCACCAGGCCTGTGGAGCTCCACAGCCTGGCTCCACAGTCCCGCTCAACAGCTCCACAGCGCCAGGCCTGTGGAGCTCCTCAGTGCCAGGCCTGTGGAGCTCCACAGCCCGGCTCCACAGTCCCGCTCAACAGCTCAACAGCGCCAGGCCCGTGGAGCTCCACAGCGGCGCTCAACAGTGCGAGGCCCGGCTCCACAGCGGCACTGAGCCCCTGGCATAGCCCAGCCCCGGGGCAGGCCCAGCGTCACTGCCCCGCCATCCCACACCGCGTGTCCCCGGCAGATCCTGCCGTGCCATGGCAGCGCTGCTRAGGGGACAGTCCCTCCGCCCTGCCCGTCCCACAGCCCAGCCGGAGCTGCGTCCCCAGAGCCCGCACACGGAGCTGCTCGGGGGGCGGGAGTCAGGCCGGGAGTGATGGGGTTGTGCCGGAGAGGAGAGGGCTCCAGGGAGAGCTTGCAGCACCTTCCAGTCCTGAGAGCTCGAGAGGGACTTTTGACAAGGGGGAACGGCTTTGAACCTGRAGAGGGGAGGTTCAGATGGTCTCCTAGGAAGGAATTGTTCCCGGTGAGGGTGGGGAGGCCTTGGCACAGGGTGCCCAGACGTGCTTGCCCCATCCTTGGAAGTGTCCAGGGGCTGGATGGGGCTCTGAGCAGCCTGGGGCAGCAGAAAGTGGCCCTGGAACAAGATCAGTTTTAAGATCCCTTCTAATCCAAAACATTTTATAATTCTAGGAGTATCTTAAATCCTCTAAAATTATTCTTTGGATCTCAGATCCTCTAGAATGATTCTTTGAATCTTAAATCCTCTAAAATTATTCCTTTGGATCTCAAATCCTCTGGAATGATTCTTGGGTCTTAAATCCTCTCGAATGATTCCTTGGATCTCAAATCCTCTAGAATTATTCCTTTGGATTTTAAATCTTCTGGAATGATTCTTTGAATCCCAAATCCTCTGGAATGATTCTTTGGGTCTCAAATCCTCTGGAATGATTCCTTTGGATCATAAATCCTCTTCCTTTTGCTGCTCTCTTCTGACTGAAAGGCAATTTCTTTGCAGCTACTGCACTCTCTTGGTTACTTCTAATCTGAGTTTTTTCAGTCTCTCCTCCCTTTTTGCTCCACCTGCCCTCAGACTGAGTTCCAGTGTGTTCCTCACATCTTCACCTTCCTCACTGTTCTTTTAGACATGTGAAGAATCAGGCTGGAAAACTGATGCTTTGGGGTTTTTTACTTAAAATAATTTGAGAGAAGGGGGCAGTAATGTGTGGATGAGGTGTTAAAGACAGACTACTTAAACTTATTTGTCACTAAAATATGTGTGTGTAATCATGTCCTTCTTATCTATTCACACCCCATTTTACCACTTAATTAAATTTTCTCCTAGTCACACTTAGCAGAGGCACATTGGGAACAAATGTKGCAAGGCTTTTGGGGTAGAAAAATATATTAAAATTATGTATGTATATATAGATATATATATATATATTCTCATTTGAGCTCAAGAATGGAGGGTATATATATACACACACTTAGGCTTCTGTTTTTTAAATAATCTACCCACATGCTGATGGGAAGTATTGGATATTAAATATTGAAGATTAACTAGATACCAGACAATATTTTCCATATTGTTATGCCAATTGTYTCGGTATTCCAATACCTACGAATTAATCAATATTAATTAATATTAAGTCCAAATCCATATTTGAAGTATGTAATGA
The DNA here is from genome assembly GCA_014549065.1 of Cardinalis cardinalis. Lineage (NCBI taxonomy): Eukaryota > Metazoa > Chordata > Aves > Passeriformes > Cardinalidae > Cardinalis > Cardinalis cardinalis. The sequence continues at coordinate 47,201 of JACDOX010000194.1, forward strand.
TTGCATGGAAAGACAAAGACAATAATACCCTAATAGCTGAAGTTTCATTTATTGCTYACTTAATCATCTTGCTTTTTCAGCCTGTAGCAATATGAAAAAAATGCATTTTATTGTTTGAAATCTGAGGTTCTCTATAAACATATTCCTAAGTTTAGTTCAATCACTAAGTTACATATTTCATATATATGGAAGATAAAGTAAAAAAAAAAAAAAGAGTAGTGCATTTCCCTCCATCCAGTTAGATAATGAAGGCATGCCAATTTAAATTTCAGTAACCACAACAGCTACTTCAGCCACCAATTTAACATGGGTTCTGGTTTCACGTAGAAGAAATGAGATTTTAGAAGTCATCCAGTCTAAAGTAGGGGTTTAGGATTTTTCTGTAATCTATAGGCTGAGATAAACACCAGCCTGAGGCTATTCACACTGGTTTTATGATAAACAAGGCATTTTGCATCATTCTCTCTCTTTATTGAGAATAAACAGCTCAGCTTCCTAGTTTATATCAGGAACCTCACTGCTATTAGCAGAGCTAAAACCCAACCAGCCATCATGGTCTCTTAAAGAGGGTTTTAGCAAAAATTTCAATGCAAAAATCATTGCCATGCAAAAATATTTACACTATTCTGATTATAATGAAAACAGGGATATATGACATAGATGGGAAAAGCATGGAAGTACCCCTTCAAGACTGATAGATTAATTCTTAGAGGTCCAAGGCTTAAGGGAAAAACAGTTTTATTTTTGATGAAATAAATTCAGGAGAAAAGCAGGAGAGAAATCTACATCCAGCACAAGAAATCCCTGAGGTAGCAAAGAAACRACCTGCAGCATTTGAGCAGCCACATCTCCAGCAGCAGCCCAAAGGCTGGGACTGCAGAAATCCAGACATCAGATGTAATGAGTTACTGAGGCAGAGCTCCCAGCCAGGGCGAGAATTCACCTGTGGGGAATTTTGAAGGAATTACAGATGGGACCTCTGAGCTGGTTTTGGTGATGGGGTTTATTTTTGTTATCTTCTACACAGGCAGGAAGGGTGAGTTCAGCTCACACCTTCACTGCATGGCTCAGAAGGTCACAAGACMCTCAGTTRTAGGATCTTTTAAGGAGTTACTGACCAATRAAACACTGCCAACAAGGGTATTTATGGTTTTGACCCAATCCTTCAATATTTCATCTTATGGACTCGTGTTACASTGTGAGCTTTCTTAGCCAATCRTGTTATGACACACAAACCTACCGTGCTGCATTCTAAACTCCTTATTTACCTCTTTAACTACTTTTAGTTTTTCAATATCTTAAACTCTAAAACTCTGAACTTTACTTAGCTTAATGTATCTCTGCTTTAAACTATAAATGCACATTCTAGCTTCTAGCACCTGGGTTTGGGAGCCTTTTCCAAGGTCTCAGATCAAATCCTGGGTTCAATTCTAAGCTTTGGAAGCCTTTCCCAAGGTCTCAGATCAAATCCTGGGTTCAACTCTAAGCTTTGGCTTACAAACCCAAAGTTCTGAGAGTTCCCTGCATTTCAGATTCCAGCAAGCCAACCTGGCAGTGTGGAGCCACAGAGTGGGAGGACACAGAAGCTTTATCATTTATGGGCAAGGAGCTCCAACCCTCACATGCTTTGAACTGGAGCTGAGCTGAAGAGGACCTGGCTGCCAAGCAGGCCACTGAAACCTCCAGAGGCATGTCCCATTTACTGTTCTACTCTGAACAAGGGGATGGAAAACAGGTGGAGAGAAGGGAGAAATKAAGGGGGAGGAGAAGCAGCTCCCCAGTGGGGTGGGTATGGGATTGCCAAATGCCTCCGTGTCTCCTTGCTAGACAAAGCTGACTTTTTCCACAGTGAGTGAAGATGGCAAGCATTAAAATGCTACCAAAGCCAAGAAGAGTTGGAGCAAAGGATGAGGGGGAATCAGGGGTGTGTTGATAAAAGCAAACACACCAGCAAGGAAACGTGCAGGGAAGATGGTGCGTGTTACACACGGAATAGTAAAGGAGCTGACACGAACTTCAAGAAACCAAGGAAAAGATCAAAGTGTAAATAAGATCATAGGGGTCCTGCTTTATTTTTACAACTTGTTTTATGTGTCTTTTATGTGTGGAGMAAATAAATAAATAATCTTTCCTTTGAACCTTAATAAAGTCACAGGTCCCAGGAACAGAAGGGCTGAGAGGCAGCAATCGCTGTTGTTCCAGCAAGAGAAACAAGGAGTCTGTCCCCAGAGGCTCCTCCTGTAAAACGTGGGATCATTCACCTACAAAAGCACGGGCTGCACTGACTCTGAGTGCAGCACTGGCTCCCCATAAAAAGGAATGTTTACTCTGGCAGTTAAAAGTGGAACAAATCTGGCGTAGTGGGAAAAGCGAAGCAGCGAGTTTGTTTTTTCTGGAATGAGTGTGTACTGATGTGATGGATTCTTTGGTACACAAAAGCTGTAAAGGGRCAGGTTTCTTTCCAAGGGCAGCATTGTACTTCTAGTAGACACTGGGGTTTATTTAGGAATCTCTGGGCAAAGTCCTGAGCACAGCCACCTTTGTGGGCTCTGAGCTGAGCATCTGAGCATGATGAAGAGCCCCTTAGAGCATCTGAATTGTTTCTATGAAGGGAATCTCCACTCCTAAACACTCCTCAAGAGTCTCACACCATGGACATGCCATGGGGCTCTCCTGTTCTCTGTCCAAAAAGAGCCGTCTAGGATTTCATAACCTCCAAACGATTTTGCCCTCTGAGATATGAGAAGCATTTGGAAGCTCTGGGTTTCTGCTGAGGGTGAAACAGGTTTGTCTGAGCCTGCAGACCCTCCACATCTCCATCCCCAGCCCAAACAAAACCAGATACTGCTGGCAATCAATAGTGGCAACAACCCGGCACACAATGTTGTGTGTCATGCACCATGATTTTGAGCAGATCTACCTAAAACCAGCCTGATACTAATGGCCTGGAAGGATTTGACTGCAAAGACTTCCACTCGTTACAGTATTGACAGGGCAGAATTGCCTATCATATTATTATTATTATTATATTACATATTAATAGAATAGAATAGAATAGAATAGAATATACCTTATAATATATTGCTATATATTATAATACTATATTATATATTTTAATATTATTTATTATATGATTATATGATTATATATTATAATGCATAATAATAACTACAATAATATCAATAATACTAACCATTATTATTATTAATAATAATTATTATTAATTATTATTATTATTACTACTACTACTACTATTATTATTTAGATAGTGGCAAAGTTTAAAAATTTCCCCAGTGACATTCTCAGTAAAACACCATAGGGGAAAAGCTACTGCAAAAATGAAGAAGAGCAACAGAAACCAAGCAGTGGTGAAGCAYAGACAAAAAGACACAACCTGGGATGAAACTAATGGAGTCTGGCTGATGTTCATTCTCACAGTGAGAATGACAACTACTGACAAAAATGACACTCATAACTAGTTATACTGAAACACAGATATAGCCCTCAATGCAATTTAAAAATTAGTTTTGGACAAAGTTTTGTGGTTTGCCAGAGATGAAAAGCACTCCCAGAAAGAAAAGTGAAATTTGTCATGGGCTTAAAGAGATTTTAAGTAAAGAGCYCCAGGAATGGAGACAGATCTATCAACTGCTTTTGAAGAAGTTGAATTTTTAACCTATAGCTAGAATGACCACTAGCTAGCTCTTATGAATGATGGTGCTTCCAGAGCAGTTTGACCCAAATTTAAATTCTTTAACACATCTATTAATTCTATTTTCCCACCATTCATACCTGAGCATAGATCAGACTGGAGCARATTCTACCAGGCTTCCCTAGAGCCAGATTTTACTGATCTTACACTGACTAAGGAAAGACATCTACTTACAGAAAATGAGGAGATTTACACAGAAGCTGCAGTCTGACCAATGCTGACAAAATCTGACTGACTCTGTAGTTTACAGATGTCTCTGCATGAGAATTGGCTACAGAGTAGGAAATCCTATCAGAMCTACCACAAGGAGAAAGCAGTATGGTTATCATAAATGTGTAAATAATTTGTCACTTTCTTAAAAGCTATTGCATGAAGAGGCACAAAAAAGGAAATACAAATTTTCAAAACTGAACACGTTCATTTCTGGATACAAAATTCCAATTAATAAAGAAAGTGATGTTATATGACCATCTGGTCAGACAAGGGATGGAATAAAGAGAATTTTTTTCACCACAAAATACGCTGGCTATGTCAGGAATGAGCTGAGATAACCTGGCAGGAGAGAAATCAGCTGCTCTCTGGCTCGGAGGCACGTTGAGAGGGGCTAAGCCCATCATGGTCCTTGGCCACCTGCAGAGGAGAAGTGCCAGGGCAAGCTTGTCCCAGGCTKGGTTCTGGCTCCTGGGAGGATTCTCCTGCACAGCAGAGCAGTGGCTGGGTCTCAGGTGTCTGAGCACAGCTCTGCCTGGCACGAGGACATCACCGTGCCTCGGATGGGACAGCCCTGTGGGAATCCTAAGGGTCAACCACCAAACCTGTAAAAACCCTTTTTTTCTGAGTGAAAAGCTAAAATCACTTAATGCTGAACAAGCTAATACTTGAATTGAAAGTCATCACTTACTTAGTTTTTCCATAATAGCTCTGGGTTGATTCTCAGAATAATTTCCAGTTCCTTTCTGTTAGTAGAGAAGTTCTTCCCCTGTGCCTCAGTCACCTTTGTGTACCTGCAAAAATATATGCAAGTTAAGGATGCAAATTAAACAAGTCATTCTCAGTAATCATTTGGCTGCACCTGCATTTAATTTYGATCTAGAGAAGCACTGTCAAGGCAAACATCTCAGCCATCCCCACTTTCCATACTCCATTTCACCCTGCAGTCTTGGGACTGCATTACTTATGTCTGAGCAGCAAGACACCTGATGTTCTCCAACCACAAATAAGATATTCTTMTCACATATTCTTATCAGATATTCTTAGATCACGTGTGAGCCAGCCAAACACAAGCTACCAAACTGCTCTGAGTGCTGCAGGACCAGCAGCATTCACTCCTTGGCTCTCTGGAGCCTCTGGGTGAGTCTTTGCTGGACAAAGAYGCTGCCTGAGAACTCCTAGAATTTCTCCAAGGCTTTTTGGCTTAAAAGAAAGTAAGGATGGGTTTGAAAATGCCATAGATGTTGTTATTGAAGGCAAAAGTCAGCATTAAAATATTCTTAATATTTGTTTCACTTACAAAGTTCTATACTAGCGTTTAAAAAATTACCAAGTGTATAAAGAGGTTTCTTGTTTGTAAGGTAGATATTCTAAAGTATGTCAGTTACATGAGCCTAACATTCCTTAAATATAGAAGATAYTTTGCAAATTTTAACTTCTGTACCTCGTAGTTTAGGCTCAGAGCAACTATTTCCTTTTCATATGAAAAACTGCGTAATGGTGTTTTAAGCAGGATGACTGAAGCAATGCAAGGCCAGCAGAAATTCGGAGCTTGCTCTGTATGAGCACTGAGCTTCAAATTATATATTTGAATGTTTATAACAGAATAGAATATAGTATAATATAGTACTATGTACTATGATAGATAGTTTATTCTTCAGAGATAACTACATAGATAAAGTGAAAATTCATGTTGACAATCTTCCAATGTATTTCAGAACTGGAAACTATGAAAGTGGGATGGAAACCATTTTTTTGTTGTTTTAAATAAGAGCATGCCATGCACAAATCTATACACACATTTGTGTGTGCATTAAAACAGAAAAAGTGAACTCTGTTTCCAAATRGAAGTCTGTTCTTTCAGATATATGTTCCAAGTTTAACTTTTCAGTTGTAATTGATAACTATTATTATTGATGCCTTAATGGAGGGATGGGACTATTTTGGGGCTAAAAACCATTSATTGCTCAGATAAACATCAGCCTCAGAGGCTGTGAGATTTTAGAGGAGCAAGAACTCRGCCATAGCTCAGAGGAGTCACGAGTTTTTTCATTACAAGRCAATGCAGAACTTTCTAATCCAATGGAAAGCTGCCACAAAGTTKGTTTTGTTTTWCTGACCRATCACCTTTGCTTCATTCTGCTGCACTGTGGATGCTTCTGACCCATGGGCTGCTGTCACACGTACACACACATGTGCTGCTATTGTAACATCTGAACTCTTACACAATTACATTACTGCACKAWAAACCCTTCACAGCCTTACCCAATACAGTTTCTCACTTACTGAAGGCATATTMTTMCTTACAAYTATAGAAACATAAGTTTATGAYTTTTCTGCTCTGTGTCTGTRTACTTTTATTTTTACAYCAACCCAAGGCTGCAAATCAAACCCTGCAGTGTCTGYGGAAGTTTCTGTCTTTCCATTTCCTACAATCAGGAGAATCAGGCCATTGCAGGGAAATTCTACCCAAAATTTAAAGGCAGTGCAATAATTACATTAATGGAACAATGCCACTTGATGAAGAATCCCAGATAAGCAGGCCTTGCTGCATGGAGAACTAYGAGGTTTGGTACTAAAACTAAACTGTGACACTTGTGGGTGTTTGGAATTCACCTAAACCTCTCTGTGGAGCTATAAATACACAGAAGTGTGAGGTATTACAAATACTATCTAGCTGTATATAAAAATACCTAGCTATAAATACTATCTATATAGTATAACTAGATAATTTTTTATAATGGCACACTAAAGATGCTTTGTATGGAAATCGGAGCCAAAGCACCTGAGCCCAGAGCCAAAGCAGGATCCCTGCTCTCCACACCAGGGTCCTTTTCTCCAAAGCACCTGATCCCTG
>JACDOX010000194.1:69067-76567 GCA_014549065.1 Cardinalis cardinalis
TATCCTATCCTATCATATCATACCATATCATATTATATATTCTATCATATCATATAATATATTTTTAGTATGTGATGAAGTTATTGCTCTTGCCCTCTCTCTCTCTTGAAGGAATTACCCTTTGAATCTGTGGAGCACAACACCCCACAGAAAAAGATGGAAATCCAAAGATTCAGAAATGTGGACCCAGAAATTATTTTTGGCAATTATTTTACTGGATCATTAAGAAGGAGAGTGGTAGGAAATTGTCCCATTTTTACATGGAGATCACAATGAGCTTCAATTCCAAAAAATAACTTTTCATGCCTTCAAATACAGTGTTTATGGTCTTCTTTTCCCCTTATTTGTCAACAAAATTGCTGTATATAATTCAMTAACTTCCTCTGGCTTTAAACACAACTCTTCTGCTATCATTGAAATAATATCTAATGATTTTTCCTCCTAAAAGCAAACTCCGGCTGAAGAATGAATAATAACGTGCTACAGACACATGGATTAAAAACCCATAAGGAGCATTTTCATATGCACACATATGGAAATTTCTTATGCACTTTCATAGAAGCATTTTTAAGTGCTTTGCTCTTTTTTTGCATCAAACAGAAAATGGATATATTTTAAATGTTATTGGAGTGCCTTGGCTTGCAATGTAATTACAAAAAAACCTCCTACTTTTCAGACTGAATAATCTAAAAACATCATACATTCCAAGTTTTGCAAGTGGTGAAAGCTGTGCCTAAGTCACATGCAGTAGAGGTGAGGATAAAAAGAAAATTAAACCATGCTAGTTTGGACAGTCGCCAGTGGTTTTGTGGGGGTTGTTTAAAAYTCTCAGTTTCCAGCTCCTTGAGGGGTTTAAATGCACTTTTTCTGTTTAAATGCACGTGTGCCCTACCTATGGTGGGATTTTCCCCTCTGAGCAGTGGCAGGTTCTTCAGGTTTTTGCCTTCCCCAGGCACCAGGATCAGCTAGGTTTATTAAAGTTGTGGAGAAAAGGTAAGAGATGCACACAAATACATAGCTAGGCAGAATTTAAAATGCAAATTCCAAAGGAGTGAAGAGATAAAGATAGCCTGGTCCCTTTGCTTCAACAATTTTGAATGTAGCATCAGTWTGGAAATTTGCATGTGGGCTAGTTGTGTCTCTAYATGTAGGCTYCCAAGAGCTCACATTTAGAGAAAATTCAGAGAAAATCATAAGCAAAAATTTGCCAAGATAAACCATAAAAATGTTCATAAATACTTCATCTTTCTTACCAAATTTTCTCTACCTTTCTTCATGCAGATACCTTTTGAAATTGTGCTAACTCTAGAGCACGAAGAACATTTTATATTGGTCTTAAGCATTTCAGCTTAATGCTCATCTGTGCAGCCCAGAGCAAGAGAACCACAAACATCTAATAGAAACGAACAGTTATTATTAGCAGTAAATAGAAATGATCAGGAATTGACTCCAATGAAAGCAGGATTTCATCTACTGCCCCAAAGTTTTAAACCATGCAGAGCATTCAGCTGAAAAAGGAGTGGTAAATGGCACCTGTGGAAAGGCAGAGGGGCTGTGTCTGTGCTCAGCTTGACTGACCCCAGTCCACCCACCGGCCTTCAGCAGTTACAGCTCAAAAGGAAACCAGCAGAACTGGCTGCTTTTAAGGAAATATAAAAGTTAAAGGTGAGTCCTGTTAGCACAGAAACGCTTTCTTCCTGGCACGAGCTAAGTTAGCTGTATGGGACATGCTTTTMATTTGCTAAAACTGATTCTAAATATGAGAAAATGCCTGGGCAARGGAGCTAAGACCTTTCCTATGACAAGTTCTAAAAACACTCTTAAAAGGTTTCAGAGCACAAAGACCTGCGCTTTCGTGCACAAGTGAAAATAAAGTAAAACATCTTCAAAGTGAAATGAAACAAGAGTTTAAGCCAAAAGAGTTGATTTYGGTCACAGATCTTTGAAATCACACACTTCATCCTTACATCTCTGTAGTGGAAAAGAAAGACTCAAAGCTAGTGCCCTGCTTTCTCAGCATATGTTGAATTTTATTCTTCTGTCACTGCTGAATGGGACTGCACTGACTCAATAATATTTAAACTGTTGGCTGCATTTCACAGAAAATCTGTTTCTCTAGCCCAATAAGTGTGACTTATCCAACAAATTGCCATAAATATCTTCCAGAGACCAGGCTCTGACTGTCCTCGTGTGGTTCTGTGCACATCACCTGAAGCTGCAGGAGTGACAAAAGCCTGAGAGCTCCACAGAGCTGCTGTTTCCAGATTTTCTGGMAGCCTCTGGTGGTGAAGGCTGGAGTCTGGGTTGGCATTTTATTATTTTGTCACCACTAGAAATGAAGGGAGGGGACYACTTTCAAGTTAAGAATGGTTTATTACCTAGATGAACATCAGTCTCAGAGGCTGKGAGATTTYAGAGGAGCAAGAACTGGGCCATAGCTCAGAGTAGTCCCAGGTTCTTTGTTACAAGGCAATACAGAACTTTCTAACTTAATAGGTGCTACAGGGTTGATTTTCTTTTTCTAACCTATCACCTTTATTTAATTCTGCTGCACTGTGGATACTTTTTTCCAGTGGGCTTTTAACTCMCAGGCACACATAATATAACTTCTGAACTCCCAACCTACTCCATGCCATTACATTCCTAAATTATAAACCCATCACCATCCTATCAATACAGTTTCTCACTTAAGGCATATTCTTACTTACAACTCTAGAAACAAAAGTTTCTCATTTTTCTGCTTAATGTCTGTGTGTTGTGTTTTTACATCAATCCAAGCTTCTTCCCAGGCTGCACATCAAACCCTCAGYGTGTTTGTGGAAGTTTCTGGTTTTCCCTCAGTTAAATGAGCCAAAAGCCACCAGGTCCAAGAGGCAGCAGAGCTGAGGGTCTGTGCCAGGACATTCAGGCACACAGGGGGAGGCACCACTCGATTGTCAGAGGGGATGTGTTGGGATCACAGAAACCCTGACGTAGCTCGGGTCCTCACAAAAGCCTACAGAAGCTACACACAAGAATAGCTCTTCCTTTTCCTCCCCCAGGCCCCCACAACCAGCTGAAAATGATGCCACTCCCAGCTCCTGATCTCCACCCCCGAGCCACATACACAGAAATTAGAGATAACAAGACAGGCATTCATTTCTGCAGCAAATTTCTGCTCTACACGTGAATTTTTATAGCAAATACTCTTTGCTTTGCTTGTACATCCTCTCTCAAAAATTATGCTAATACCTGGTGTTCATAGGAAAATTGATAAGAGCAGAGAAACATAGTTAATTTTTCTCCCTCCACAAATAAACCTTGATAATTCTAACTGAGTTCTAGCAAGGCTTAGTGAACATCTGAATATCATATTGAGATTTCCTAAACTGATATTTACTCAGAGAACATTAGGGCTCTCTAATAATAATATTAAATCAAGTTAATACTGTTAATTTTGTTAAACATCTCTTTGGGCAATGAGGTGGGAACTGGTGACCTGTCTGTGCTGACACTCCCAAGATGGAGCCAAATTATGTCAGGAAAAATACATTAAAGAAAGGAAAAGGAAGTAAGTAAGATAAGAAAAAATATTTTTTGGGGCAAACAAATATTATGAGTGAAAAGAATTGAGGTAAAAGAAATACATACACAAAAGTTAGAAAGATGCAAATTAGTAAAATCAAGGTGTGACAAGATRAACTCAAATTAGAATAAAAAATTATCAAGATTCAAAGCTAATGGATTAGAAATCCACAATTTGCACTTTCCCAGTAATTAAAGAGGATATAAGGCTCGTTTTCTTTAAAACAAAATTCTGAGTATATACATGGTATGGAGAATTAGCRTATTGAGCACATGAACCCTCCCATAAATTTTATATTAAAAATATGCAAAAGTTAGAAAAGCTCAGTTAACAGTTWTTAAAATGTTTGTTTAGTTTGACCGTAAATATAAAAATATCAGAATAACAGGTTTGTACATATTACTTTAAGAACTGGTGCCAAAAGGAAATGTCTCAATAAAAAAAATCATGCCTAATGATCAATTTTTAGAAGTCATTATTTGTAACCAAACAGCAAATAGCTACTGTAAATACCTTTACAATTATGCTTTTTATGCAGATCAATATAAATAATACTGTTTAACCAAAATTCTCTGACACTCAACCTTCATATCTGTGTTGACAAGATTCTCCAATGGTTTGTTACCATACAAAAGAGTGGGACAAATTACTTATTTATATATACAAAACATGCTTATAAAGGCCAGCTGCAGGTATTTTTTGGAAAGTGCATTTTAATAAGGTCCTATTCAGTGGGGGAACAAATGGGGAAAAAGTAGTTTGCACTACAGAGTTTAGTGCAAGAGCTTTCTCTTTTTCTAACAACGAAATCAATCATTTGTCCAGACTGTGGGGAGTCAGAGTTAGTTACTGAAAAGAGCTCCATATATAAACAAGTCAATAACTCATTGTGTGTTATTGTTGGACTGAAGAAGTCTGCTTTCAAAAAGCTGCCCCTGCTTCTCTGAGAATGAATGTCACTGTATTCAGAGAGGGAGAGAGGGGCCTTTTGTTTCTAGCTCTTGCTGGCTGCCATTTATGTATGGGAAAAGGGATGTGGCTGCTGGTTGTCCCAGGAAAGCCACAGCATCACCTCCAGCAGCCCTGCCCTGCACTCTGCTTTTGTAGATGCACTTCTGGCAGGGAATTCACACGTCTCACCGAGCTCCTGGACCTCTGSGAGTGAGCATTTGGGGATATTGTTGGCATTTTACAGAGATAAAATGGCCAGAGGCTGGAGGAAATAACATCCTCAAGGGCTTTGCTTTATCTGTGACAGTGTAAGGAATGTAATTAAACTCTAAATGTAACTAACTCTCTCTCTCTCTCTCTCTCTCTCTCTCTCTATATATATATATATAAGAACCCTATATATATAATTAAATATAATTATATATATATACACACATATATTAGAACACTCTCTATATATAAATATAAATTTATAAAAACTCTCTATATAATTAACTCTAAATACAATTAACTCTTTCTCTCTATATATATAAACTCAATGCATATATAAATATGTGTATATATATATATATATAATCTCTCTATATATATATTTATATGTATAGGAACTAATTCTATATATCTATCATTAACTCTAAATATAATTAGCCCTAAGGTTCWCTGAGTAAATATCAGTTTAGGAACTCAAGAGCACATAAGTGAACTTACACATGTCTTTGTACTAGTTCATGCTTTTTGCTTTTTCTATAAAAGGGAATAAGTCCACAGGGCTTTGTTTTATCTATGACAGTGTAAGGAATGTAATTAAACTCTAAATATAAATATATATATATATATATATATATAATTAACTCCAAATATAATTAACGCAATCTCTCTATATATATATCTATATAATAACTCTAGATATTTATCATTAACTCTAAATATCCCTAAGGATCTCTGAGTAAATATCAGTTTAGGAAATCAGGTTTAGGAACTCAAGAGCACATAAATGAACTTTCACATGTCTTTGTACTAGTTCATGCTTTTTCTATAAAAGGGAATAAGCCCACAGTTGCTCAATCATCTCAATTCAGAGTTGGGTGGAAAAGAACGAATTTAAATGTTTTTTGTTCACCTAGCTAAGCTTAGGTTGAGAAGCCTTATCCTCCAGCCCAAYCAGTTAAAATAATTTCTGACCTTTGAGATTTAACAATAAAAAYTGGAGGTCCTGCAAACAATATTATCATTCCACAAGGGAACTCTGGGGAGTTCCCCTGAGTCATAGTCCAGGTTGGGTTTTTCTTGAAAACTACAAGTTTCACTAATTTTAAAGTAATTCCATTTCCATTTAAAAACAAGAGCATTTCTCAAGTAATAAAGAAATGYGGAAGGAACAGCAGCATTTTCCCACCAAACCTCGTGATGATCATTCAATCTATTTTAGAGGGCAGGTCGATAGGGAAAGCCCAACAGGAAAAGCTCATCAGTGGAGTTTCAGAGTGGAAAATCATGATTGCACTGTAAAACCCCAGCCATTACAGATTTGCAGCTGGTCAGCTCTGTTGAGACCACTGCACTAATTCAGGATTTTGGGAGTTCACTGCCCTCCAGCTATGTCTCTCTTGCCTTGGAGCCTCTGTGGGGCTGCAGATTCAGGTGGAAGACATCTAAAGCTCACTTGTGGTTTGAAAATTGTAATTTTTAGTAGATTTTATCAACAGAATCAGCTACATTTTTAGSTGTTCCTTTTGTCTCTTAAGGAGTAATGAAATCCTGAATATAAGGGAAAGCAGGGTGAAAATAAGGCCTGAGGAACTCAGAGAGGATGCAGGAAGTGAATCTCACAAAAGCAACAGCTACTGAAATTGAAGATGAATTTAAAAGCTCTGTTAAAACCCAGACTCATTACAGTTCTTCTGAGTCAAACCACAGAGACAGGACTTAGACCTCAGCAGTGTTCTGAGAAAAACCCGTGTGCACAGGAGGGCTGACAACTCAACAGCAGCTCAGGACTCAGAAGCTCGGCCAGGGGCTGGGTCGGGCTCTGAGCCGAGAGCTCGCCTGCAGAAGTGAGAGGCAAGGAACAAAAGAACCTTCCAGAAAGTCCAGCTATGCCTTTYCCCCTTCCATTCCATWTGTTCTGTGGGTATTGAGATGCTGYTGGGATCATGGAGACTCYGCAGCACTTAAACAGGAGAAATTTTGACCCAACACTGAGTGAAGATCAAGTGGTTCTGACAGAATAAACCCAGCGTGGCTGAGCCCACACGTGGGGGAAAGAGCTGGTGGATGGCAAACATTTAATCTCAACTGCAGAAAGAATTGCTGTATTTAAAAAAGCAATCATTCACAGCTATGGAGGSCAACTGACRASAAGAACTCAGAATTTATCTCCCAGRAGATTTTTAAAAGTGCCTGTTTGGCAAAAAAAAAAAGAATATTGTGAACTGGAGGGAAATAGAGAAGCTGGATTCTAGAAATTAAAAAGGAATTAGTAACTGCATACTAGTTTAATATTCCTGGAGTCATGCAAAGTCTTTCTGAATTTGTCATTTTGACTAAAAATATCTAATGAATAACAACTTATTACAACTTTATAYGTATTACTTTAAGAACTGGTGCCAAAAGGAAATGTCTCAATTAAAAAAGCATGCCCATTAATTTTTAAAAGTTATTATTTGYTTCACAAGGAAATATCTTGCATGATTAAGTAAAATAATTGTATTTAATGAAGTGGCCAAGCAATACTAGAAAAAAATACATAAACTCCATAATATGAGATATAGATATTTAGGAAATATATATACATACATAGAGATGTAGATACGTAAATATTTAGGGAAAAAACCAAACTTGGGGCACAATTTTTAAAAATGTATTTACTTTGAATGGGAAAGAGACTAATTGTCATTAAAGACATTCTAGATAAGAAACCTGCCTGATGTGAATAGTTTCCTTTATGAAAATGAAAGGAAAATTATAAAACATTTCAGTTACAA
>JACDOX010000194.1:81567-111108 GCA_014549065.1 Cardinalis cardinalis
TGTCCCAAGGGGTTTCTGCTCCCTCCATTCCACCTCTCCCTAATCCCCAAGCCCTTTGTGCTCCATCTGGATTACACCAGACTTTTCTGTCCAATTACACAATACCACCCAAACCATAAAGAAGAATGTAAAAAAAGGAAAAAGACTAGGTAATCCTTTAAAACGTCTATCCTAGTTTTATATATATTACTATCTTCTCCAAYTTTCAACTATGTGATATTACACACTTCTAATCAAGCTACACACTTCTAATCTCACTTTTAGCATTCCATTTCAGAAGCTTTCTCTCCAGCCTCAGGTTAAATATAGTGCTCTTTTAAAAGTCTGTAYCTTTCTSCACAGAAAGKTTAAAATTGTCAGCACCTGGGGTTCCAATGCTGCTCCTCGTGTGGGAGCTGCTGKCCCACAAAGGGATTAGAGGGAGGTGGTGCCTCTGCCCGCCCTCCTGTGCCTGGCAGCTGCTGCAGGACAGGCCCATTCCAGGGAATTCCTCCTGGAATTCCGACTGGATTTTGGCTGCAGCCCATGCCCAGAGCCTGTGCTGGGCGCTGCCCTCTGCGGCTGAGCCAGGTGTGGGAGAATTCAAATGGCTGAGGGCTGGGAGCCCAAGCTTTGTGTGACACGCCCCAGAAACTCCCCAAATATCCCCAACTCCTGGGATTGTAAGGGATCATGATGGAAACACAAACTGAAAAGCAAAGAGCACAGTTTCCTTTGATTGCCATCCTTGTTAAAGGTGATGGGGCCCATCTTTGCCATGTGCCATGATTTAACATCTAAGGATTGCCAAGCTCTGCAAGAGGCAGCCCAGGGAAGCAGCTGAGCCACCATCCCTGGGGGTGTTTTAAAGATGTCTAGATGTGGCATTTGGGGACATGGTGGGCTCACCAGTGATGGGTTAATTACTCAATGATCTGAATGATTCTGTGGGTAGAAACTCTTGGACAAGGCGCCATATAAAACACATTTTGTGCAAAATACAGCAGGAAAAACAGAAAAAACCTGATAGAAATGATTGTCATTACATTGGTATGAAGTAAGTGCCTTAGACATGAAAGCTCAGGTGTATTGTCAATTGTCTGAACAGCATGCAAGCATAAAATATGAAATAAAAGGATGATTGACTTGAAAGAGTGCAAAAGCATTAGAAGAAAGGGAGGAAAACTGAAATTGAAGGCCTGTGATGTTTATGCATCTTTTCTGAAGAGACTAAAGCAAAAATGTTTCATTAAATAAATGTGGTTTTAGATAGGGTGTGAAGGAGAGAGAGAAAAAAAGGCTCCCAAACAGCAAAGGGTTTGTTGTTCAAACAGCTATGGCCTTTGGCAGGATTTTCCATTTGTCAGGGCAACCACACTGGTGAAAGCAGAGATGGAAACAGCTCAGCTGTAAATGTGTGAGGGTGTGAGACAGGCCAGGTTTGGAAAGAAAGCCAATACCTTCCATTAGGTGAAATGAAATAAAATTATGTAGAAATAAATGAACAAGTATTAACCTAGAATAAGCCAGTATTTGCTTCTCTAATGTGGGACACTTTGTYTAACCCATGGGCAATAAAATTCTGTGAGTTAATGCCACTCCTTCAGCCCCTCACTCCTAGTTTAGACTAAAAGATAAACTAATTTCTCTGTTGGTATCTTCAATCATGAAAATGCATCATTGCTTTCATACTTACTTCAAATTTTGGGGTTGGGGTTTTTTTTTGCTTTTGGGGGATGTTTGTTTAGTTTTTGGTGAAGGTGGGGTTTTTTTGTTGGTGTTTTTGGTGTTTTTTTCTTTTTTAAATGGCTAAAACAATAGTCATCGCAGAATGTAATGGGCACATAAGACCTTGGATGTCATTGGTAATTGCAGGTGCTCTGCAATTGTGGAGACATCTGCAATTCTCTCCAGTTCCAAAGGTCTCAATATTCCTTCTTTGTTCYTCTCCCAGCACCAGCTTGAAAAACAGAGGATAATTTTGATTTGATATTTAGTGACGCTGAAGATATGGTTTTATCATGGACAAAGTTTTTCTTTGAATAGAATATGAAGTCTATGTATGTTTTTCACAGGCAAAATACAGCATACTCTTAGATACACCTTTTCATTTCCAGCATTTTTATGACCTCTGAGTCAAAAAATAAAGTGTTCTAGGTTGGACCCCAGGCTGGACTGAGCTGGGTAAAACTTTTTATAAGAGAAATTCTGAACCCTGCAGAGAAATTGCATAAATAAGAGGATTTCAGACAATCAGGTAAATAACTCAGTCGAATGGAGCAGCGAAGATTCCAAGTGCCTGCCAACAGCAGAACTATTGCTGAACTCTCCCTTCTGAGAACTRAGCTCAAGATTGGGCTGGTTTAGGTTATTCTCTCTACTAACCTGCCCAAGAACCCCCCCCCCCCCAGCAATCTCACCTGAGCTTCTAAGTATAAATTCTGTTTAAAATTGCTTATGTTCAGTATCCTCAGTGAAGATTTCCATTTACGGGGTCTGGCAAACTCTTGAACTGTCCCTGGTAATCAAACTGGGCCATGAGATGCAAGGCTCTGCCTACCAGGCCCTCACAGAGCTCAATGACTTCTATTGTTAGTTTTCTTTTTATTCTTTTCCAATCCTGGCAAAGTCTCTGTGTAGTGGTGTCATGGCCACCACAAGTAGGTGGATTTTAATAAGTGTGTGAGGAATACCTTCTTCAGAAAACCACTTTGGCTGWATTTCATCCATTAACCAAGTGATAATAATTACTTTTATGCCATCCCAGCAGCAGAAGAGGGGCCTGTAGTTTGTGACCCAGGCACTGCAGGCAAGGCGGAATTCACGTTTTACTACAATCTGGGTGGACCTTCAGAACTCCCCCTCTTCCCTCTCTTTTATCACCTGCAAATAATTCACTTCCTCTGCAGGAGAAATTGCAGTAGCAATTTTTGATTGCTCTGATGTTCGTATGTAAATGAACTTTTGGTTGCTCTGATGTTCATCTATAAATGAACTTTTATATTGCTCTTTTATATTTCAGTTTGTGATGTTTGTGTATAAAAGAAGGCAAACATATCACAGCCAAATGGGCAGGTGGGACCTGGTGTCTCAGACAGTGAAACAAACTTTTCCAGCCAGATGACCCAGCCAGTGTCACGTGGAAGGCTTTTTGGATCTTCAAGTAAAGACTATTCCTGGCACAAGACAGTTCTGAAAATTTCTGTCAGTCCCTGCCTGGCGTGGTTATAGACATGGTATTTAACTTTGAGATTTTATAAAGGCTATCATAATAAAAAATAATAATGAATACAGGGAAAATACCAACTTCTGAATACTGATTTTTGACATAAGGATTTGTGTAATTTCTGTAGCAAGAAAAGCCATGTAAGCTGCAGATATGATAATCTCCAATGATATTACAAACTAAATCCTAGTTTTTATTTCTAGTGCACATTCTTCTAGACCATCTGTTTTTATCCAAGATTTCCAAATGTTCCCTTGCTCATGACTGGCTGTACTTCTTAACAACCTGCATTTCTTTCTCATGCAAAAGATCCACACCATAACTCCAGGTCTCAAATCACTCATTGCAAGCGTTATCCATCCCAAAGTAACACTGGGTGTGGGTGTGGATTTTTTGCTTTATTGTTTTAACAAGAGCTACTTCCAAGATCCCTCTCAGAACMTCATGAGCACAGCGCAAAGACTCAGGACCATTCTCTGCAGATTTCACTGACAATTTGAAGCTAGAGAGTCCCAAGCAGCGTAAGGTAAGTGCCAGATTTATTGGCCAAACACGTGGAACGCTCTCCAAACAATGGAATGTTCCATGCACAGACTGTGGCATCTGAAGAACAGCTGATACAGGTGGGGAAGGAGTAGGAAAAGAAAAGAAATTTGGTAGTAGAAAAAAGGAGAAGAGCATTCAAGGATTAAGGAACATGGAATAAGCAAAGGAAACTATGACAGAAACTATTAGAGGCAATATTGGAATAGACAAGACCAAAAGAAAGAAGAGCAGAACTGAGCGTAACTAAACATTTAAGAAACAGAAGAGAGAAAGAAAAATAAGGTTCAGATGACAACAGTGGCTCAACAAGGTCAGGGGCTGGACACTTAATCAAACACTGAGGTGGGAAAAGCCAGTAAGTCACAGTCACCTCAGAAAATCCAGAACGTCTGAGGTAGAGCTGATCAATCTCATGTCATCCTCAATAGAAACCATTCAGCTTCCCAGAAAAGTAGGGAACTGGGAATTAATTAGTAGGACTGGAATAAATAAATATTTGTCAGAGGTCCATGACAGTGCAGTCAGGACCTGAAGAATATCTCATCTCACCTTCATGATTCTGATAGCATTCAGCAATACATTTAATTACTTTGAAAGACTTAATTATAAGTAAGGCTTCAAATGATCATCTCTTTCTTACCTTACCTGTTGAATATGTCATTATTTTCTTTGGATTTGGCCACCTCTGCAGTTATAGTGTAAAAAGTGGTTTTAGCACTGACTTATGGTAAAAGTAAACTAACATAAAATGTTTTTAAGAAYGTGAAATTCTGCATCCTCTTAGGGCTCATCAAAGTAAAACCCAGCTGTTCTCTCATGCATTGTGTCTGAACACTTCCACCTTTAGGGCAGCTTCAGAAGTCAAAGCTCTTCATAACCAAACAAATATTAGAGATCAATGTCTTTAAATACATTGAAATCTGTTATTAGTACCGTAATTCATTCTCTCTGGTCCCATTTTCAACAGGATGCTTCTCAAAAGGTAGAAATCAAGTTTTTATGCCTTGTCTCTCTTCAGCAGAGAATTTACACCGGAACTGCCTTGAATATTTGCTTTAAATCCACAAGTCACATTAGTTACTTCAGGCTCCTTTGAGTCTTAACTGCTTTTAGTTTTCATATAGCTCTAAGAGGGCAAAAAAGACATTCTCAGAGAGAAAAAGCCTCAGTTTGTCCTTCCTGGTGACCTGCATATTGTGAGTTATGCTGAGGAAGGACTTTCATTAGTACAGATGCACATAAAAATATGCAAATACAAGCCAGAAAAGCTGCAATAAGGAGCATCTTTGAAGAGGCATAAACCTCTTTAAGAAGACATGGGTAGATCTCTTTAAATTTTTAAAAACCAGCCAAGAAGTTAAGAAAGAAGTTGAGCAACACTTTGGTCCTGATTTACCAATAAAATGGGCATCCCCAAAGCTGTTCTGTATTGTTCTTTGGAAGCTCTTTTGTGCTTCCTCGTCATTAAATTAAAAGCATTTCTACTTGTCCACATTCAGAGCTTTGAGATAATACAGAACTAACTACAAGTAAGTKAATTAGATCTGAGATATTAAAGTTATTTTCTGAAGATATTTATGTGTTAAAATGAAAACAAAGGAAAAGAAATCTTAGGTTTTATCACTTCATGGTTTTTCCATTTTTGAATTGCACAAAACGGGACTGAATTAAAATGAAAACAAGCCTCTGTCTGCACACACATCCACAGTTTGAAGACAATTCCTCTCTCAAATAAAAATGTAAAATAAACAGATTTTTATAGCATTTKCTGTAGAATTTCTCTTACCTGGCAAGAGCAAAGAGTGATTGATSAAATCCTCTTCCTCAAGACACCAAYKTCACATAGGTTGTGAASATCTGGTCTACCTGCTCATTTATAACTCTCATTCCCAGCTCCTTGTTTTCTCTCTTAGACAATGATTTTATTTTTCAAGTCAAATCACCCCAGAATATTTCTTGTTTGCTGCTTCTGTTTCAGTATTAAAAGCTCTCAACTGGGCAGAGTTGTGCAAATACTCCTGAAAAGAGAGGAAACTGTAGATAACTGAAAGCAGCTAAATGATAACAAAAAGGATAAAAGAAAAAAAACCATTAGTGAATTCATTAATTTWTACCTTTGGCATTTAATGCTTCTGATTAATGGCTTTCCTGTAGGCTGMTATTTTCCTCCCAGATATTAACACGGAAAATTTGTGGCATATTAGAATAAAGTGTTATTATTACTTATGAGTGTCCAAAATCCATGAGATATCAGGCATTAAGCTGAAATGAAGACAAATAAAGTAGTTGATTTTTTTGCATACACTGCCTGTTATGAAGAAGGCATCTCCCTAGCACACTTGCACCTCTAAAATYTAAATTTAGAGACAAGGAAAGGTCAGGAAACTGGAATTGGTCACGTCAGGGAAGAGGAGGCTCAGGGGCAGCTTATGAACGTAGAACAGCTGGAGAGGACAGTCAGGCTCTTTTCAAGGGTACCCAGGGACAAGGGCAGGGGCAAAGGGCACAAAAGGAGACCCAGAAGGTGCCATCTGAACCTCACAGAGCCCTTGGGTATTGGGAGGCTTGAGGGTGTGCAGCTCTGTCCTTGGAGACATCCAAACATGGGTGTCCCAATGGCAGTTTGGATAAAATTTCTGGGATTGATTCCTCAAGTTTYAGCTTTTCTATTKTTCACAYTCTGTGCTGCTTTAGTGKGWGGGTCTGGGCTCCATATTCAGGSATGGTGAGCTCTGTGCACAGAGCAGGGAGACAAAACAATTCCTGCTCCAGCTGGGCACCAAGGACAAATGATCCAAATCTCAGCCCCAGAGCACAAACCCCGTGGGCTGCAGAGAGAAAAACAAGCAGGGTGGGACTGCAGGGGCTAAAGCTGGGATGGGACAGTGAAGTGCAAGATGCAAATGGAGCAGAACTGATCCCAGGGAGAGAGCCCGGGAGCGCTGGTGCATTTTGGGGCCATTTTGGTTCATCTTGGCTGCAGCCCTGGCTGGGCTCTGGTGCTGCCCAAGGTGGATCCATGGAGGACATCCTTGGAATCAATCCCTGCTTCATTCTGTAGTTCTGTCCAGCCCCTGCTCCAGGGCAGCCTGCACAAGGTGTCAGGACAAAGTGGAGTTTTTGTTTCTGTGCTGATGAGGTATAAAACATCCCCACTACACCTTTTCTCCTCCTTTTYGTAGCTTGGCCAAGTTCTCAGTTCAGAGCTGCTGTTTTCCTCCACAGGTAACTTAGGGAACACCAAGCTCACTGCATCTCTTCCAGCCACAACTCCTTGTCAAACCCTTCCTCAGATTTAGCTGCTCTGTTTCTGCCATATATCTCCTAATTTTTTTTTCATATCTGATTTTTTTAATTGAAAAATTTAAAGGATATCTTCTTCTCCCATTTTTTTGTTCTCCTTTGGCCAGCCACCACCTCCTTAGTTTCTGAGGGTGAAATTTCTGACCAGTTTTTGAACTAATTTCCCCAAAATGAAGTTACAGCTCTGTAAGTTACAAGTCTGTCTATCTACATTTCAACTTTTCTTCCTGAAAATATTTTAATTCTCCCATTATAAAGAACCTAGAATTGGCATAATCCATTCTCTCCTGGTATTCCTCACATTCATACTCTTTGAAATCATTCTCTGAAATGCCAATTTATCTTCATTTTAGACCCTGTTCTCCCCTTCCATGAGATATGGGGCACTGGAAAATGTTGCTCCAGCCTACAATCACCTTTACTTGACTAATTATTAGTCTTATTAATTAATATTCATTCTCCTTCCCCTGCTGCTTGATTTTAGTCATTAAATTCTTCTTCCAAATCTTGTATTCACGCATTTTTAATTCCCCAGCCAAAACCACCAAGTCCTTTCAGACTGCCTGGAGGGTGAAATCTCTTCTTTTCTAGATCAGATGTGAGGCTCCTTAAGCCATTCTGTTGTTCCCTCAAAGTTCATTTTTCTCTGTCTTTTCTCCAATGCAAAAGGAAATATTAGGAGTCTTGGGGTATCTTACTCAATTTAGTCATGTCCATTAAGACCACCTTTTTATATTTAGTATATTTTACATATATTGAGTATATTTACGACATTATATTTTTATATATGATACCTGCGTATGATGTTGTGTATATTACATAAAGTATTGATATCAATTAACACTCCCAGATGCTCCAAAGGTTCTGTTTTCTCATTTTCAGGATACTTTCCTTCTCCCCTTTCTTTCTTGCTCTTCTCCACTACACCAAAGTGAAAAGTGAAGTTGGCATGCCTGACATCTTCCAGTGTATCAATGTAATAATTAAAGGAAGGTCAAGGAAGAGGATAAAGAATTAAGGCAAAAACCACTTGTGGGGGGCCTATAGCCAAGAAGAATTCTTCACAATTCAAGAATCACAAATACAGGCCCACAAACCTGCCTGTAATCAAGCCTGAAATGGTTGCTTCAGTTCAGAATGCCAAAACCATAAAGCGACAAAGGAGCAGAAAAGTCTGACAATTTCAGTGTCCTCTGGACTCTAATGCATGGAAAGAGATAATTTATTTTAAAAATCTGATATTATTTTTATTATTCTGAAAACAAAATATTCAGAGCTAAAACGGTTAAAACCAAGAACAAACTTTAAAATCATGCAAAATGTTAACCACAAGAATACAAGTGGCTTTTATTCCTACCATGCAAACAGTGTAGATAAATCTAGGTACCAGCAGCCTTTCCCTTGAAGATTAGTCATTAATAATTTACATTAAAGGAATAACTTCACATAATAGAGGCAGAACAGAATTGCATGTTTTTTGCAGGAGGAGAATGAATACTAAATACTAAAATGGACAATTAGTCAAGTGAGGGTGACTGTAGACTGCAGCAACATTTTCCAGTGCCCCATATCTCATGAAAGGAGAGGACAGGGTCTAACATGAAAATAAATTGGCATTTCAGAGAATGATTTCAAAGAGTATGAATGTGAGGAATACCAGGAGAGAATGGATTATGCCAGTTTAGGTTCTTTATAAGGGGAGAATTAAAATATTTTCAGGAAGAAAAGTTGAAGTGTAGATTGACAGACTTGTAAAATACAGAGCTGTAACTTCAKTTTGGGGAAATTAGTTCAAAAACTGGTCAGAAATTTCACCCTCAGAATTGAATGAAGTGGTGACTGGCCAAAGGAGAACAAAAAATGGGAGAAGAAGATATCCTTTAAATTTTTCAATTAAAAAAAATCAGATATGAAAAACAATTAGGAGGTAGATGGCGCAAACAGAGCAGCTAAATCTGAGGAAGGGTTTGACAAGRAGTTGTGGCTGGAAGAGAAGCAGCGAGCTTGGTGTTCCCTGTTATCTGTAAAGTGTAAAATGATTTCAATCTAAAGGCAGGTTGATGCAATCCTAATTTTCTTTTTTTTCTTTTCACCATTTAAGGTAAGACACCACAGAAAAGTTTGCAAAAAGGGAAGAAACAAGCCCAACAGCCCTTGTGCTTTTGTCTCCAACTACAGCAAACAGTTTCTCCTTTCGGCATGCCTGGAAGTTCACAGGAATACAGGCAGGGCAGAGAGAATGTCACATGGCAGATACTAATTGTTACGATTAAGGTCTAACGAGCAGGATTCCCTGCTGCTCCGAGAATGCCTCTGACTTTTGATCCTGACATCTGTGTCTTACAGGAATTTCAGTCTGCTCTGACATTCCTTCTGATGTTGATCCAGGAATTAATGGATTGTGAAAAAGCTGGCAGGATATCATTTAAAAAATAGAATTCTTGGTGCAGGGCTGATGAAAAGGTATCAGAATTCACAGACTTTGTGTCTGATACCAATCCATTGTGCCCATGTGCATGAGTTTCATATGAGGCAGCGTCTCAAAACAGAGGGCAGAAAACAAGATTTAGGAGGAAGCAAGAGTTTCCTGTTATGCTCATTTATGGAATTGCTGCTGCACATCTCCAGCTTGTTACCAGRTGAAAATTATCCACGGTTTGGACAAATTCTTTGTCTTGGAGATWCCATTGTTTAAAACCCACACCAGCAAAATTAATCCCCATATTATCATTAATTCTGATATCGTTTAAAACTTTAATAAGATGCTTTTCAGTGGACAGCATTACAGATATCAGAATTAATTYTGAAAGAAGTTTCAGCTGAGGCAGCCATAAACACGTTTAGAGGTCACCATTTCACTTATTGCACCTATATTTAAGCCGGTTTTGCTACAATAATTTCAACTTTAGAAGGCTTATAAGGAAAAAGAAAAAAAAAAAAAAAAACAACAAACCAAAAACTTTAAAAGATGTTACCAAAAGTTAAACTGACATTCTTGTCTAGGTGTGTTTAAGACTGAAGAAGTACATACAGAATGGAAATTTTACACATCAGAGAATACTGCCTTGTGTTTCATGGTTCTGGATAATTACTAGATGCCAGTGGATAACTTAAACATAGCTTAGAGTCACTGACATTAACGTGTGACAGGCAGCTCTGCAGAGTGTATTTAGCAATCTTAAATGGAAAAGTTGAATGATATTTAAAAAAACAAAACATAAAAATAAAATTCAGGATTATCAAAACAGGAAAGAAGCCGTGCCCTCCTTAAAGGAAATCAAAAAGTGTTTCTCAGTGTGCAATAAAAAGACATGAAAGGAACTAGAAAAGAACTCAACAAGTTAAAAAGGAATTAAATTCACCTGTCAATTATTGTCAATTATTACTTGCTAAAATTAAGACTGTATGGTTTAACCATCTCCTCAAACAAGTCAACCCAATTTCAAATCCAGCGCTCATGTCATYGTTTGTGAAGTTAAATTTCTGGCATTTGCATCTATATTTCAGTGGTTTAGAGGCTTTGACAAAATTTCTTGACACCCAAAGGCAGAGGACATTTTGACACAAGCCSAGACCAAATGCCATTAATAAACATAATTTATATTATCAATGGTATGGACTACCTAGAGATATTTAGCCACTCATGCCCAATATATGAACATTGGAAGCACTGAAATGATCCAAAATAAGAAAGATATAATCAATATTTGAGAAGCTATGTTATCTCAGATATTAGYAATCAATATGTGAAAAAAGTTAATGAATTGCAAGGTGCACACCCTTTATCAGTGCTCATCCCAACTCTGCTGTTGTTCAGCTGCACAGAATTGACAAAATTCTAAGAACACCAGAATTCTAACAAGATGTAACTAAACATCTTAAACATTTAAACATTAATTGTACATCTAGAGAATCCATTAAAGTTTAATTTAAATTATATTATTRAAACCACCATGTGAATAGTGTTTTCTTTTAAGGGAAATATCAATGCCCTTGAGCACTAAAATTTTATTTACATTCCATGTTATTTAAATTAGTGTTCTGCTTTTCCTTAAGAGTTCTATAATTCATTTAACAGGAAAAAGAGCAAATACCATAGAGATGAGGAAATTAAGAAACAAAAAGGCAAAACCCAAAGTGAACAGTTAAGAAAAGGCTGGATCACATTTAAGATGGGGGAAAACAAAAGGCAAAGCTTGAAAAAGCAGAAAAAGTAAGGTAGGGGTGTGAAAGTGTGATGTGTGACAGGTGGGGTAAAATGAGACAGTTGGGAGGAAAGAAATAAATTTGAAGAGCACAAATTAGACAAGACATTCATTTTAAGCCCTAACAGGCTGGATCTCATCGTTGTCATCAGACAGAAAATGTCAGAGCTGGCACATTTGGTTTTTTATGCTTTTTACTTGTTAAAAAAAAAAAACAAACCGAAAAAACCTCTGTGTCTTCTAATACATAAAAAGTCTGTTTGCTTTAAAGAAAAAAAAATCCCAATTTGTTCCTATTTTTTCTCCTACTCAATCTTTAACCAACTTCAGCTCTATTATGTTGGAAACTACAATAATTRTAAGGTTTAATACTTCCACTATATTTTGAGATATTTTATTTAATACCTGAATAGGAGTTGAATTCTTTAAAAATAACCAAACTTTGCACTTGTACAGGTGGATTTCTGGAGGAGGTGAATGTTGCAGAAGATAACATGCAGTGAAGGCTATCTCACAAGTACAAACAAATCCCCACTGTAAAGTGCAGAATTTTTGAAGGCATGGATGTATTCTTTCCAAAATATATGACCAAAATAATTATGTCAAAAACAAGCATTTCWATTTGCATTCCAGGTGATGGTAAGTCTTTTTAATAGAGGTATTAATAAATTTCTACAAAGGATATTGAAAATAATAACACTGTATAGAATARGTTACCTTCACTTTATATTACCATTTAATTAGAAATAGAAAAAAAATCCTYGTGCGCTGGAATATAATCTCAAGGTTATATTCAAATGAGGTAGAATACTGCCAGAAGGAAAGTGCACAGAATAACTGTAATTCTTAATAATTCATTATCTTTTGAATGCACTCTTTGTTTCATTTTTAACTGAAATTATTCTTGGAACTTTTCAGTTTAAAAAGTTTGCCTCAGAATGATATATKACAACAAATCTCCATATTGAGGGAATGAACCCTACCTCCTGCACAGTTTATATCTTTATACTCTGTATAARGCAACTACAAGAACTTCTGTCAGTTTCTTTCAGAAATAAAATTTTCATTCATAAATTCAATTTTAATAAATAATGAATGAATTAATGAATAAAATTAATTAATGAATAAAATTCAATTTTATTAATAAATAACATTTTCCTTTCCTTTTTCTCCCCAAATTGCCCTAAACCAGGACATTAACAAATAAACAACGGGTCRTAGTATAATTAGAAAAGATAGCAAAACATTCAGCTGGAAAAAATGTTCATTTTCTAACAATTTATAATGCTCATTATCATATTTATGTGTTTCCAGTGAAAGTCAAATGGAAGGAATGTGGAAGCAAAGATTTGGGATCTTACACGGGGAGGTCAGTGATGACAGAAGAGCAAGGCAGGGAAAGATCAGATGAGGGATTTAGAAATAAGATGTCCAACTAAAAGTAAACTAAAAGTCCACCCACACCTATTTCCACACTGAAGGGCTTTTTAGGCAAAAAAAACCCCAAAACAAATCCGATTTCAGTTGCAGAGTGATGTCAGCCACTCTCTGCTGGACAGGGAATCCCAAATCCATTGGCAGAATCCAGACCATCCACTGTCACAGCCATCAGCAGACCTGACCTGCACACCACAAAGATTTCCAATTATAATGCTCATTATCATATTTCTGTGTTTCCAATGAAAGTCAAATAGAAGGCAGGTGGAAGCAAAGATCTGGGATTTTACATGGGGAGGTCAGTGACAACAGAAGAGCAAGGCAGGGGAGGATCAGATGAGGGATTTAGAACTAGGAAGTCCAACTAAAAGTCTACCCACACCTATTTCCACACTGAAGGGACTTTTAGGCAAAAAAACAACCCAAAACAAATCAGATTTCAGTTGCAGAGTGATGCCATCCACTCTCTGMTGGACAGGGAATCCCAAATCCAGGGGCAGAATTCAGACCATCCACTGTCACAGCCATCAGCAGACCTGACCTGCCCACCACAAAGATTTCCAATTTCTAACCTCCCCTACTTGCAGCTTAAATAAATGCATTTCCTGCCACAGGTCTTTACTTTGGGCCATTTGCACATTTTATGACGAAAATCTAGCAAATGTGAGATTCCTGTATCAGATTTTGGCTAAGAATTGATGCCTTCGTACTGCAAATCTTTTTTTGTGTTACTGCCTTGCAAGGTGTTATAGCTTTGCATGACAGACATTCAGGGAAGTGATGTAAAGCTTTTAACTACTAAAAAGTTAGACACACTTCTGTGAAAAACACATTAAAGACAAAAGGAACTTCGTTTTGATTCTTACTACTTTTTTTTTCTTTTTGTCATTATTAACAAAATTTTCTTTATACCCTTTTAAAATTTTAAGCCTACTTTACCTTCCTCCTAATCCTATCTCACAACAAAAAATAAATACAWTAATAATTAACCAACACCAAAGTCCACCACACTCTTTAATACATTAACCAAGAAATCTTAAAATTAAAAAAAATCATAAATTAACAAACCAAAACAACTATAAATGTTTCAAACATCACCAGGAAGTTCAGTTATTGAACTTGTCWTGGAAACAGATTGGGTTAATAGTTTGTATTCACAAAAAAAAACCACAAATAAGCAAATCAATTATAATTGGTACATAGATGATGAAAAATATACATATACACCTCTTATTCTCACATTACATCAAAAAAAGTCTATAAAATTTAAGGAAAAATACAGATCCCAGATGTAATTCTGGACCATGCAATTTCTATAGACACACATGTACTGTCTCCTCTTGCTTTTCTTTCAAAACTAACTAAAATAGCMACTGTGTTACACGGGATTTCATATCCTTAAGATATCACACACTCCATGCTGGTTTATCTCAATGTTTCCAATTTTACTTTTCTCCCTTCAGATCACGCCATGCAGATGTGCTGTTCTCATTTCACAGCCAGAGCMCCATGGTTTGCCCAAGGTCTAACAGGAAGCTTTTGTCGTAGGAAACCAAATAATCCCACTCAAATTTTCCAGATTGTAAGGTGAAAGTTTAATTTTGAAATCTATTCTGGGCTACCTTTGCTTACAATCTTTAACTTTGGAATATTCAGGTATTCTTGACTGAATTTTTTTAAATGGTGGACTAACATAAATTCTCCTGGCATTTTTGAATTAAAAAAATTAAAACCCCATAAACAAACAAAAGCAAAAAAAAATTTATTTATTTATTTATTAACACTAAAAAATTCCCCAAACAAAAYCAACTCAATTAAAAAAAATAAAAGTGGGCCTATCTGGAGAACAGGGCCTCAGAACTGCTGAATACACATAAAAAGAAGTGGACTTTGAGGACTTTTAACACATCTACAAATCAGTCTATTTAAAAAATGACACCATAAAGTGCTTTTGAGGCACTTGGAAGTGCCACAGCCAAAGGTACTGAGAAGCTTTAGCTACAAGTTTCTGCTGACAAAGCGAACACTCAGGCCCATGAGCTTCTCAAGAACTGAAAATTGGGAAATTCTTCCACCTGGGTCAGGCAGAAAAACAGTGGAAGAATCATCTCTGGTCAGAGTCATCAAAATAACATTTTTTGTTTCAAGTCCAGCTGTACAAAGCCCTTCCACATTGTGTATTACTTTGGTGTATAATCTGGATGGAATCCTTGCATGGGATCCTTTCAAATGRAAAGGTCAGGAATGGCTGGGATGCCTCTGATCTTGCCCAAGCCSCTTGGGTAAAACCATCTGATGGAGCATTTTATCTTCCCTGATAAAGCTTCCATCTGATGGAGCGTTGGTTTCCTTTATCTTCTCTGTTAGAGGCTGCAGGAACCTGGCAGCGGCTCCAGCATCTGTGYGTTTATCAATGGTATTCCCAGAAAATTCATCAGATAGCACTGTACCAGCTGCTAAGCAAAAATCCAGGAGAAAAGTGGAGTGACAATCCACAAAGCACATGGAGGGTGTGCTCCCAAAGTGAGAGCCTCGTGATCATCACTGGTGGTTGAGCTGTTCACCGAGCATTGCATGGCCAAAATTAGAAACCTTTTCAAATATTTTTTCTTTCTGCTGCGCTCTCTCCACCTTTATACCCACACAACCCAAAGAAAGAGGATTTTCCTGTAAGCACCCAGTGGGAGGCCCACGTAGGTTGGTCATTCACGGCCCATCTGTCCTGGTTTAGGGCAAATTTGGGGGAGACACCAGCCTTGTGTGCCGACAGTGGGGCAGGACAGAGCGCAGGGAGCTCTGCAGCCCAGGCTGCGATGCTCCCCAGGGAGGCACTGCCAGCTGGCAGAGGCTTCAGCAGCGCAGGGGCCTGGGGCTACATGGAAAATCAGAGAGCTGAAACCATCTCCCTGACAGAGCAAARCAGGCACATGGAGAATCCAGGTCTYTGTGTGCAGCAGGGGGGTCAGGGTTTGGATGGTTTCCTGAAAGATTCTGTCTGGCAGCGCATTGAGCAAGGTATGAGCCGTGCCAAAGGTGAAAATGGTCCAGCGTTCAGATATCTGGCTGAGATCTATGAGGTGATCTGATGGTTGGGAAAACCCTGCTTTTTTCTCAGCAGATTTGAATGATTCAGAATCATGGACTGAGGGATTTCTAGCCAGAAACCCATTACTGATTTACTTTGCCTGGGGACAGAAGGGGGCAGAGCTTTTGAAACCTCAGCACCACTTTCTGCATTCACAAAGAGTGCAAACGCACAACACTTGAAAATTAACACCGATTTCTTTTGGATTAACAAGATGAGGATCTGAATTTGCCACAGCATCTTATTTATAAAATGGATATAAAACCAATACATATAATACCAACACATATTAAACCAATACATATAATGCCAACACATATAATAGATCTGAGAATTTGCAGAAGCTATGGACAGCCTTTCTCTGGGCACTCAGAGTGGAAGCCAAGGTAATGATTGTAAAATTCAGCCAGGACAGGAATTCACTGGGTATGATCATTCAGGGAAGGATCAGCTGCTGCCATGCCATGTTCCTGGATAACAGGCTGCTTCTAACCTGTCAGTGTCTCCCCTTGTCAGATTTTCSAGCAAAATACCTCATTCTTATCTCCTCACCTATAAAATTATTTGATCCCTCTGCCCCTTTCCATCATTCTGGAGCTGTGGTGGGGTGGCCATTCTTTCCTTTTCCATCCCAGCACAGCTGCCAAACAGGACACCCTCTCCAGAGCCATCTCTGGTCACTCTGAATTTCACAAATAGCAGGAGAGGTTGTATTTAAGTACAACGAGAAGTTAATTTCTAGGAGCAAAATAGCTTGCACGTTAAGAAATCAAATCAATACTTACACTATTTTCAGAAGAGAAGAAAAAGACTAAAGGGTCTTTCAAAAAAATTGCTGCCAACTGCARTTGGAATGGCCTAAAAACAGGTACATCCATGACTAAGACAAYACAAGCATTATAAAACCCCACTGGCATTCTTATCAACATCAAAATATCATCATTTGGAATTAAATTTAACGTTGAAAATACTTTACTGGAGAACACAATACATACAAGATTATGGGAATGACCACGTCATGGAAGAGTTAATGGCTCCAGTTATGGTAGAAATTTAAATATCATGGGGAGGCACCTCCTGACCCAGCCATCACTGAGAATTATGCAGATTCAAATGGGAGCCACATAGGCTTTGATTTCCCCCAAGGATTGATGAACAAGTACAAAATAATAGAAAGTGACAGGAAGCAGATGACTGAGGTCTAATTTAATGTCGTTCCAAAAGACAATATACCTTAAATTGGCCTGAGGAAAATTAGGGGTTACAAACAAGAGAGGAGAAACATGCACTTTTTTCATTTTAGTTCACTAATTTAAAAAGTAATCCTCTGAAGAAATGAACAGTGAAACAATAGTCATTTGGCAAAGCAGGATTGCCAAAGTTAAGTAGGCGTACTTTGTTTGCATAATTTGCAATTTAATGGAAGAGGCTGTAATCTTAGGAGGAAAACTCTATTAAACAAAATAATGAAACGATCTGAAGAATTTTATGCAAATATTAATTTGAGGCTGCTATGAAGACAAAGGATTAATAGTTCTTAAATAGCAGGATAAAACGCTGGGAGGATGTGCCTAGGAAAGGTTTGCCATTTTAGCAAAGAATTAGCTACACCTGCACTTATCTAGAAACACAACACCTCTTCTATAAAGGTTTTTCTATGACCAAAGTTAGAACATTTTGCTATTTTTTACTTGGTAAGGTTCAGAAACGGCCCTCTGCAATCCAAAGCTAAGCATAAGCTACACTTCAACCCAAATCTTCCAGATTTCAGTACATGCTGCATGTAATATGAACTTAAATCACTTCACATTACAGAAGTTATAAATATCAGCAGCTGGATAATTTGAAATAATCTATTTTACACCGTYGATATTTGAAACGTGTATAGAAGCAGCACTCTTAGTTGTTTTTTTTTTACTTCAGAAATTATGCTATTTATCCTGCATCATTTTTTTTTTCAGTTCTTTAACGTCAATGAGTAGAGACATCCCTAGTCAGGCACTTGTTCAGGAATGGCCCTAAAGTCCMCCCTGATATTTCCTCAGCTAGTATTTAAACATGGGAAATTGCTTTTGAGCAACATCATTAAAAGCTGACCTGTATAGCATCAAATTGAAAGCTACGAGATCTAGGGGGTTGGAAAGGCTCTCTGTAATACATTAGAGTGATGACAGAAGAGATACAAAAATTTTCTCCAAAAATTGGAGGTTTCTTCATTTTTAATAGAGGGGAAATAGCTTTTTTTAAGCATTTACAAACAGGCTCCCCATTATGATCTAAACAAGAAAAAGAAGAGTGCATTGCTCCATCTGCAGCTCCATCCCACGGAGGCCTGGAGGCATCAGTGCTCACAGAACTGCCTCAGGAATCCACAGAGCAGCCAGATGCCAGCCCTGGGAAAACAGGGAATGTTGCAGGATTTTCTGCATCCCATGACTGCCAATCAGAGTGGGGCCACRAGGCTGGTCCAGTGCTCAGGGCTCAACAGAAGCCTGATTTAAAGATAAATTAAACAATATTGATAAAATGTGTGGAGCCTTCGAAAGTTCTCCCCCCCAGGCAGAAAATGCAAACTGTAAAATTAAGGTATATTGCATRCAGAACAAACCAAATGTCAATTTGATTCTTAAAATTGCAAGCTTTAAAACAAATTTCATCCCTTAGAAGAATACTACACATAGTGATCAAACTGAGCACAGCAATGATCTATCTCTGTAAGATCAACCRAAGTCATTCTTTCCTAAAAATCTATATTTCACATAAGTTGTGAACTTTTCAAAAGTAAATCAAGGCTGGGAACATCTTGATTTACACCTTTCCTTAAAAGACGGCAAGTTTCCTGCAAATAAAAACTTAMAACATTTAGGAATAATGTAAATGCTATTGCCATTGGAAAACATTCCCTTGATTGTTATATTTCCTGACACCAGGTTGTTTTCCTGCATGTAATGTCCATTGTTCAGTGACATTTGCAGTAATCGTCAAAACTAAATTTTAGTTTATATGACATAAGAAAAAATGTAATCTTAATCTAAAGAAAAGACAGAGGAAGAAGGGGAGGGGAGACAAAACATGGTACTAAAYATAGTAATAAGTGTTGGGCAAATGGTTTAGTAAAACTGAAAGAGTTAAAACTTCAATATTCAGATTTTTCAGATTTCCTTCACTGGATGTTTTCAGGGCAAGCAATTTTCAGCATATTGCCCAAGCCCTGTCCCTGGCTGGGGTGGTCACTGCAGTCCAGGAGAACCAACCTGCCCAAGGGAACCAAGGGGCAGAAGGCTGATGGAGACCTGCACCACACAACAAAATTTCTCACACCAAAGCCAGCCGAGAGAAKGGAGTTGGAAACCTTTTTTTAAGGGGCATCTTCCTAAGCAGAGCATTAGGCCTGAGAATCTCCCTCAATCATAGTGGAAGATCATAGCTGGAATCAGTAATGAATACTTTTTACAGTGTTAAAAAATCAGCAGTGTTAACAAATCCCTTATGAAGAGGGAAAACTCTTTAGTTCTTCCATCTGCATGTGAAAAAGAAAAGGGACAAAGGCTGGGAGAGCAGGTATTTGTAACTACCATGATGCCTCAGGTTTAKCTTTTCTATTTTTCACACTCTGTGCTGCTTTAGTGGGTGGGTCTGGGCTCCATATTCAGGGATGGTGAGCTCTGWGCACAGAGCAGGGAGACAAAACAATTCCTGCTCCAGCTGGGCACCAAGGACAAATGATCCAAATCTCAGCCCCAGAGCACAAACCCYGTGGGCTGCAGAGAGAAAAACAAGCAGGGTGGGACTGCAGGGGTTAAAGCTGGGATGGGACAGTGAAGTGCAAGATGCAAATGGAGCAGAACTGATGCCAGGGAGAGAGCCCGGGAGCGCTGGTGCATTTTGGGGCCATTTTGGTTCATCTTGGSTGCAGSCCTRGCTGGGCTCTGGTGCTGCCCAAGGTGGATCCATGGAGGAGATGCTTGGAATCAATCCCTGCTTTATTCTGTAGCTCTGTCCAGCCCCTGCTCCAGGGCAGCCTGCACAAGGGATCAACCACCATGGAGAGAGAAGAACTTGATGAAAACAGCACTGCCCCCAATAAGCAGCTACAAGAATTTCTTTTCAATTTGCATTCTTCCACTTAATTTCCCATCAGCTGGAATTTCAGCAATACAGAACACTGTCATTCTCTTCAGTATAACTGCAGTACCCTGTTGTACAACGATACATCCACATTTGGAAGTTAAATAGGATAAAATGTGCCACAAAGGAAAACTGCTTCAAAACCAGAAGATAATTTTTGTAAGCAAATTCAAGARAGAATGTGTTTGGCAAAGTTGACAAAGAATCAAGAAATAAGGACTGAAGAACAGTAAAATAAAATTTGATTTTGACCTTTTGAAGTACCTCRACATAAAAGCTTGACTGTTTTATCAAACAGATTTTTTTAAGTACTTCCACACCCAATATATTTATGACATTTCATAAACATAACTTTATGGATAWTAGTTACTGTATTCAAAAATACTTATCCAGAGTTTCAAAGGAGAGYCAYGTWATCTTCMGCCTTTCAGAACTCATTCATTCAAAAAATTCATATCCTTTACTATCTGCTCAAATTTTAGCAGCTAAAATGACCACTAAGAATAGGGCAATGAGAAAGGTTTTCATTATTTTCACTTCCAATTTTAACAATCCAAGGAATAGATAAAATTGTAGAAGAYATTAATTGGCAAGGTTTAGTAGTTGCTGTGGGACTAGAAAAAAGAGGGTGTGATCTGTAAAACTCCTGGAGTGGATGATACCAATGGAAAAAACCTGACAAAAATCCCCTGATGTCTTAACAAGAATGAAACCCTGTATCACTCAGGTAGCAAACACACTAGAAAGTTATCCTGGAATACAAGTATTGAGAGGAATGAATTTTTTTAGAAAATGCAGAATAAATATAGTAAGGTAGCACTGTAAGGTAATAATGACAAATAGTATGGTATGACCCAGAAAGTAAAACTCAAACACTTAATATACTGAGGGCAATAAAACATTCTTCAGATTCTATTTTGATATAAAAATAAATATTTTAACACATTTTAATGGCAGAGAGGTCATCATATGACTAGAAAATAGTGAATATAAATTCTAAATAAAAAAGGATTTAAAAATATCCATGAAACTAGAAAGCACCCTGTCAAGCCATAAATAGCTGGAAATAATGTGGACCTTTTATGTGCTGCAAGAACAAAAACAGCTGCACTGAGGAATATTACTGTGGTTCAACACTGAAGAGCATCCCCCACAAGAGATTTGGTTTAGTCTATGAATTAAAATAAAAGGCTGAAAACAGATATAACTGCTCTTTAAAAACATATGGAGAGGAGGCAGAGCATTTTCAGGCAAGTTCTATTTTAAAAGGAAGGAATTGATATTAAAGAGACATGAAAAATTTTTAATGAAAATTAGATGAAAGCTTCTAATCATTGGAGCAGTGAAGTTCTCAGACAGCCTTATTGGAGCAGAACAGGGAGCAGAAACCCCAATTTATATTTTTTTTTAGAAATTTGATCTAGTAAGTACAATTGTTGTATATTATGGCTCCYGGTTGTTCTACCTTTTTAAATCCTTTATTCAATCTGGACTTTTCACAAGGGCCTCTGGCAGATAAGTGCAGTAGCTACCCCAGCTTTAATTTCCTTGCAGTTATTTGGAATACTTCAAGGCATTTGCTCAATTATCAATGCAGATTGTTGTCAGTTATCTCAGCTACATCAACACTGATGTTTCCTTTTTTACAGACTTTGGAGTTGACTTTTCTGGACCTTGGGAGATAAGTGATTAAYCACAAAGCACTCACCAGACACTTGGTTATCTACACAAGACTTTCTTCCAGAAAAATCTGGGCTATTTTCATTCTTGGCAGGGCAGGGTACTGCAGGCTTTAACATAGTTTTTGTGAATTGTCAAAATCCTTTAAGACTTTAGTCAAATCATTGTCTCCTTTCACCTGGAAAATGAGTCCTTAGACCAAGTTTTGTGCCTTTTAAAGAGTTCTATAGGATCTTCAAGAGTATTTTTCCTTCYATGTGTTCTTGAGGAATGGGTGCAGCAGCTCATTAAATGCTTTTTTCTTTTTTCTAACTGGGGAGCACTTTTTCCTTTTTCATGTACCATTTCTACCTTCTACATTTTTAAATAATTTAAGATCAATAGTGACCATGGATTGTAGGAAAGTTCCACTGCAAAAACATGCAGCTACACACATGTTAGGACACCTTGTTAAACTATTGCTACCAGCCCAATCTGGGAAGCAGGGCAGAACATGCCRTTTCACATGGTTTTTTATTTTACCCCATACATCCACATTCCTTCTTCCAGAACATCTCTATTTTGGRCTACCTGGACAAACAAGGACTGTCAGAATCCTGGTAAATGATAAAATTCCTCTTTCCTCTGGCAGGCAACACCTGGACTCTGCTAARAGTGATGCTGGGGAGGTGTAACAGGGAAAAGGCACACATCCAACCATTCTGCCTGGCAAGAGGTGAACGTTTGGCTCTCCAAATGGGCAAAGCCAGCTGAAATTCAGCCCTTCYGAGCTGCTCTGCTGATCACATCAGGCTGGGTGTTCCTGCACCACCGGAGAGTTTTGGAATAAAGTTTGCAACTTGGACTAAGAGGCCAACTCAGGCTTGTAGTCCATTTATGAAGTTATGGATATGTAACACCCATGAATTCTGTTAGTTAGCCCAAAAGAACTTTACTTTCCCTTTGAACAACTGCTGTCTGTAAGACCACAGAAYACAAACTGGGAAAGCATCTCACTTACCAATAAATTGTGAGAAATAGTTTTTTGAAGACAGGATGCATACTTGATAGGGTGGAATTCAGCTGGATGAAGAAGCTGAGATAGTTCAGGGGAAAAAATCACAATGAATAATATTGACARCTGCTTTCTTTGCTACAATGGTAGGAATTTTTATTTTTTCAAGTCAGTGTGTGTGTCTGTAAAGAAGAGAATCTGCAGAGAAGATTAAGCTGAAAAAGAARTACAGGTTGGTGACTACACCCAAACAGTGGCAGGATACAAATGTTTGTSACTCTGGACAAAAGAATGCAGCTCATAAATCAGATATGAGCACAGGAATGGGGCAGCAGAAATCTCTCATGCTCTGGACACTTGTTTCAGTCAGCACAGTCTGGCAGTGCAGCACTTCACTATTTGCAGCTGTAGCAAGTGAAGTGGTTGCTCTATTCCTTAGCATAAGGGTTGTGAACAAAATTATTCWGCAAGAAGAGAAGGATGGATTTAGTGTTGTTTGCTAGAAAAGGAAGTTTAGAAGTAATTTGTTTTCATGTCCTCAAATACTGCAAGACACCATAAACTGAGAAGACAGTTTTGATTTACATCCCTAATATATTCAAAATAAAACTGAATGAGTTTAATTTTTAAATGGCAATATTTATGTTGTTAATACTGAATTTAAGTAATAAATCAAGGAAAATAATAAACATAGCAAACTGTTAAAAAAGAAGAAGAGTACTGTTTTACCAGACACAGATTCTTACAGAGTACAAACAAGTTTAAAGGCTTTGGAAAAATGGTCAAGTTTTAAAATATGTAATAGTAGAAAAAAAAAATTAAAATATATAATAGAAGAAAAATGGTCAAATTKTAAAATATATAATAGTAGAAAAAAAATTTAAAATATATAATAGAAGAAAAATGGTCAAATTCTAATATATACAATAATTCCAATAAAATTACACTATACATTAAAGGATCCTACATTTGTGTGACGTAATAAATCCAGTGCATGCACAGTAARCAGGCCTGGTCTTTCTGGATCTTTTAGGAAATACTGGAATAAATATTTTTAAATCTATATGGAAATAAAACCATAGCATGGAAAAGGCATTTTGGAGAAATACTCAACATCACAACGTTTCAATTTTACAAACTTAAGGTCTCCCTGTTAAATCCCCTTAGGTAAAATTTATGCAATTTGAAGAACCCATGCTGAGTATTTCAGGACATGGTYGTTTAAAATAAGACAAGCCAGTCTTTGCAAGTCTGAAAAAAGTCAAACTAAAAAGAGAATAAAGCAAATAAAACTTTCATTTTCGTCTTTTTGGCTATTTTTATCCCCTTACATTCAGCTTTTAAGCCAGTAAATAATTACCCTTGAGAGGGTCTAACAATTAAAGAATAACATTGATTAATTAGGAAAGAATGTGAGGAATACCAATCAATCCTAAAGACAGTTTTCCTTCTCCCACCTCAATCCCTTTGAGGAACAATGACTTTTCTATCCTGTTTGGATGCCTTTAAAAAACATTGATATTCTTGAGCATTGACAGCAAAGGCTCTTGGCGAGCTTTGTTTTGGGGGGAGTGGGCGGCGGGCTGGGGGCACGGCAGAGCAGATCGCATGTCAGGTGAAGATGGAATGCTGTGCCCTCTCCAACCRGCTGAAAGCCCTGCACGATTGTTTCCCCACAAATAATACCTGTGGGTGTTGAAACAGCTCCGGGAATCTATCAAACAACACCCCTTCACTCTGCTGTTGTAACTCCAGAGAATTTATTCTCCTTTCAAAAGAATCTTGGCAGTAATACCTGTAGGTGGTTGAGTAATTTAGAGGAAATCTGTCAAATCTACTTCCACTGACTTTAGCAATAGAATTCCCTAATTACTTTCAAAGTTGCAAAATGCAACAATTTATTTCCAGAATAGTCAGAAAGTTCTGAGCTTCTATTTTTTATTTTAGCAACTTCTTAATAAGTTTAGTGGAAGAACYAGCTCAAAGAGTAGATCTCATAATTCTGCAGCATTTCATTTAACTCTCAAAAAGGAAAAAAAGTCAGTGCTGCACACTGGTGGCAGCCAGGACTCTACTGCAAACCTAATCCCACTTGACATAGGTGGATATTTAGCTGYTCTCTTACTGAACTTGAAGAGGAGACATCTGAAACTAATCTTTATTCAAGTATGTGTAGTGCTATGTGGATTATTTACAGAATTTTTATGAACAATATAAGTGAAGACCTCTTTGCTTGACCAATATTGCCTAGTTGAGAATAACAGAATGATATTGAAGGCTCAGAAATTTGTTAGAAATCCAGTTATATCAGCAGAATGTGTTAGTGCCCCCAGACACAGGCACACACTCCATTTACTCTGTTTAACAACTTTGTCAGCTGAAGTGATTGAGGGTACATTTATTCACTCTCAAATGTGATGTAATTTGACCTTGCACAATCCCCAAAGAACAATAAATAGGCTGGGATTAACTGAAATAATCTCAGTGTGCCAATATCTACCTCAGACTGATGAAATACAGGAATATTTGTCTGTCTCTGTCTGACACATTGTTAGAACCTGGTTCCAGCTGATCAGAATMATTTCTTGTGCCATCAAAGCCAGTTAGTCTGGACTAAGTGTTAAGACTTCCCAGTGTGTGAATGCTAAATGCTAAAAAGAAGTGAAATTCATGTTTCAGTGCAGAGACACATTACTTGCACTGGTGGCAATCCAGTGACAAAATGGATAATAAAACGGAAAGAAACAAATTCTTTTTGCCTCCCTGTCATCACCAAAGAATCCACATCCTATTTGATYCCCCTGATTTTGCAGGAAGCACCTCAGCACACAACTTATTCAAAAGGTGAACAGGTCTGTGGCCAGTGAGGCTGAACCAAACCTGAGTGGTAAATACAGTGGACAAAGATGTTGCASCCTGCTCTAATTAAAACTTCATTAGTCCCAAAAGGTCCCTTAATTTCTAATTTGCAGGAAAATGTCATCTCCCATCTGTGGTCTTTTGACTAATATGTAATTTTTTAGCATGAATCATATTTCTCTAGCAAACATTCTCGTTCAAACAGGGAGAAAGAAAAAGCAATGCCAGTTCATGGTGAAAAACAATCCAGAAATTACATTCTCAGAGTACCCATTTAACTCCTCAGCACAATTTCAGAGAGATWTCCACTATTTACTCTCCTGCATTTATGATCTGTGCAGAAGGAATTAACAATGAAATGCTGATGACAAAGCACAGGACTTTGCCTCATCAGAAAATGACACATGAGTAGCCACCAAACTTAAAATAAGGCTCTGCAGCTCAGAAGACAAATTGTTTATAAATTACAGACCAAATAGGAGGAAAGCCAGAGGCAGCATCATTCTTGCTGCTTATAAAAGGAAAAGGTTTTTTTAGTTTCTCTCTTAACAAACATTCTGTATCTGCACAGCTAATCACCTTAGAATTGTCTATACAAAGATGGTCTTAATGACCCAGTCTCCAATAACATCAACCACTTCTTTTTACTGAAATAAAACACTTAGCACTAGATAAGCCCATAGTCCATGCTGCTAGACAGAACTGTTGGTTCTACATCTTTTAAAAACACTTTTCAGAAGAATTTAGGGCTTCCAATCATKTCCCTGTGAGACAAAAGCCTATCTAGATCTAAATAAAGTTTCATTTATTCAAAATGCAATATGGCTCTTTGTAGGTTCTATCAATCAGGTGCCATCCATATTAAAAGGGTAGAACCCCCTCTATTTAACATATCAAAATAATTTTCTCCCAAGATAAATAGCTCAGAGACAATTCCCCTGCAATGTATGTTTATGAAGAGTCAGCAGGAGCCATTTATGGTCTCATAATACATAAATCAACTGCAGGAACCCTTGGTCAGAAYGTGCAACATCACAACATCAACTCCCTGGGACTACAAAGCTTCCCTCTTCCCCCTTTACAGGTGTCAAACCATGGCAGTGATTTTTGTTAGTAGCTGGCAACAACTTCATCTATGTAAGTGATAATTGTTCCTTAGGTGCATTTAAACCTCAGCTTGGGATGGGGGGGAATCGTGTCCTTACACAATACTTAATGAAAAAGCATAAAAATAATTGAGATTCTCTTCCTTTCCCTGCCCTACACAATTTTTGGCAAGGCAAATGAACTATTCCATATAGATAGACACACATGCCACGAAGTGATGGAAACAAACAAGGCCTGGAAGCATCAAGGTTTATTTTTTCACTGGGGCTTCTGCTTTCAGAATAATTACCTATGCACAAACTCTAGATGGCAACATTGCACTTACTGTATTACTAAAACAAAATGTCACACTGAGTCCCTACATATCCTCTTTATCAACATTTTATGTGCCACAGATCTATAGCCTCTTATTATAAGTGTAATGAAGCAGAAGTTATTGAAGCATTTTATTGATTGCTCAGATCACAAGTTTACTGTCATACTGAATTGGCACCTTACTTGCTGAAGCAAACTGCTGACACCTTTTTAAAAAAGTGACAACTACATCTATTTCATGACCAGAAATCCATTTTCGTCTCTATCAAGACAAGAATGCAATTTTCACTTCATTTAACTGATGTTAGGCCTGCTCAAGGCATGACACTTGGAAAAAGACACAAGTTTAAGGTTCTTAAAATACTTCTGGTAACKAGAATGCAGCTCAGCTGTGGGGAAAATCTCAAGCCTCACTCAAATCTATAAACAGTCCAACATTCTAAGAATCACTTAGCTGAACTATCAAGAGGGCA
Source organism: Cardinalis cardinalis (assembly GCA_014549065.1). Lineage (NCBI taxonomy): Eukaryota > Metazoa > Chordata > Aves > Passeriformes > Cardinalidae > Cardinalis > Cardinalis cardinalis. The sequence goes on from JACDOX010000194.1 coordinate 108,905, forward strand.
GCTCACTATTTCAAAATTACCAAAACACTATTTTTATATTCTTTTAATAGGAAGCCAGGGTGAAATGTTTGTTGTCATACTGAACCTTGCYCTACACAAAGTTCACTTTAACACAGGATTATTTCTGGAGTGGCCTCACAGACAAAAAAAAATCTATTTTTCTGTGACCTCTAAAGAAGGAAATAGAGATACTTAACACCTCTTCAAGAGCTTGAGTCAGTGTCATATAAAATTAGAAAAAGAGAAGTTTCATGGAAGAGGAAACAAATAATTTAGGTCTACAAAAAAGGAGGGGGGATGTTAATGAACAGAAGCTGTGATACTCGAGTTATTTTAAGAATATATTCTTTCATAACCCATAAAAACACAAATACAAAACTGTGTCGATTCAGAAACCAAGTTAAGAATTTTGATGGAGTTCTTGTTTCCTTCAAATAACAGCTAATAATTATTATGCTGAGCTTATCACAATATAATCTGATTTTCTGAAAACAGCATTACAAACAGGGTTCRTTTGGTATAAATTTCTGATAACTCTGTGAACAAGATATAGAAATTATAGGAAAAACATGCAGTTTAAAAATACTTGATAAAAGTATATCATTTTATCAGTTTCTGCCAGGCAAACACTCTGAAAATTATTATACCTACAAACTAGTTTGCATTTTATTCGTGTGAGGGAAAAAGAGAACAAATAAGTAATTAAAATTCTTACTGAACAATGTAATTACTGCAATCTGTGAAAACCAACTGAATAGTAATGATAAATATGTTTCTTATAAAGTACAAAAAAGAAAAGTCATGGAACAAAKCTTTTGTTTGTGTCTCACAGAGGTATTCAACCTCCAGAACTTGAGTCAGCAGTTTCAAAAGAGCAACACTAGAAAATAGAAGAAATATAGACTTTCTYTTTTCCTTTGTTCTGGTGCTGGCAGTATTTAATTTTTTTTAAATTGGTACTATTTTCGCAGATCTGCACAGCAAAATGAGGAAAGCCTCCCGAATTATGATGTTTATGCAGGTGGCTTAGAAAAAGTGTGGATATTCAGTTTGAAGCAGCGCATTGAAGCTTGTTTTCCCATAGCCAAACCAGCAAATAATAGAACCAGTCAATAATTTTATTCCCTTTTGTTTCCTTGTGGGTATTTTGCATGCTAGCTCCATTACTTTAATGCAGTGTAATCTGCTGTGGTTCCAATGATTAATTGCTATTACTGTAAGTTCTGCTAGATCAAGCTAATGAACATTCAGCACAGTTTCCTGTCACTCCTCATCCCAGCCCAGTCCCCTCTTCCCCGCACCTAACACCCTTGCAGCAAAAGCACACAGAGCAAAACCTCGGGGCCAGCKGTGTTTGTTAACCARCACACCCACATTTTGCTAAACCCTYCTGAGTTTAGCTCAAAACCATCTAAAGACTGACAGAAACTTGGGATTCTCAAATACTTCTACACCTCCATCTCCCATRGTAAATGTTCCCCGTGGCAGGAAGGTACTCTTTGATTTACCTGCTCACAATTGATATTATTTAGCACGGGCCAGACGGGCAGCGCAACCCTAAATGAAGAAAACGTTTAAAAACCATTAATATCATTTTAAAAGGTATTTGAGGCCTCTCTTTTGGCCTCTGTTTGGCTGCGGCGGGCCGCTGAGTGACAGCTTCGCTGCTTGAAGCGCGCAGAAAGCACAGCCTCCCTCATTCACTGTCAGCTCTGTGGCCTTTTCACACGTTCCCTCCGCAGCAGTGTTTGTCCCCAAACACTGGGGCCCGGCACAATGGCATTCCTGCCCCGACACCCCCACCGACAGCCCCGCTACCCACGGGGAATGCTGATGAGGGGAGCATCCCCCATCCCGGCCGCGCCAACGGCGGCCCGGCCCCGCGGCTCCCATTGTTACCCGCGCAGCTCGCTCGCGCTCCTTCGGGAAAAGGGTTTGGGGTTTTGTTGTTGCTCCCCTGAAACTATTTTTAGCAGACGTTATAGAGCCTTGGCAGGGGAAAAAAAAAAGTTTTTTGGAAAAAGACTTATGTGCTTTCCTCCAACTGCATGCATGACATATAAAACTGATCATTATGTAAAATAATTATATACATTATAAAAAATGTACTGCTCTTACGATAGAAAAGAATTACATAAATTATATATTATATATATAAAATTAACTGATTTTATGGTATAAAATAATTATATAAGTATTCAATA
>JACDOX010000194.1:136210-163361 GCA_014549065.1 Cardinalis cardinalis
AAAGAAAGAGAGAGAAGTCATGGGAATCTGACTTTACAGACCATTGACAATAAAGAACTTGTTCAGAACTAGGGTAAGGATTTTATAACCCCAGACTTACACAATTTCCAAACAAGGTGTTTAAGCAGAGGCATCAAATGAGATTTGATGCCTTTTTGTGACAAGGATAAGTAAGAGAAATAGAGCAAAAATGGACAATGGAAAGTAGGAGAGTGCCAGGGTTTTTAGGGAGAGAGAATATCCTATAACTAAAAACTACAAAAAGAACCCAAAAAAAAAAAAAACACCAACCACCAAAACAAAATGAAACAGGGAAGCTATTTGGCATATAAGTCCTTCTTGCATTGGTTACTTAGATCTTCTACAAGGACTTACCAGCTTCAACACAAGTGGATTTCATTCATGTTTAGACTTGCCTCTGAAGTTATCCCTTCCAGAGGAGATCTGATGAGGTGACCTGCAGAGGTCCTTTCTAAGGCAAATCACCCTGTGATTCTCAGTAATCTGCCACTGTGTAGCAGACAGCTGTATAAGCTACTACCAGCTGTAATGTACCTTAATTTGAGAGCCACCATGTTAACCCCRAGTGCTTGATACTGCCAATCCACAAATCAGTCTAATTTTTATGCACGTATTTCTCATGAATTTTTTGTCCCRGAATTTACAACAATTTTCAAAAATTAAATTATATTCTTGGTATTATACTCMGTGTTAGATGTTGAAATTATGCAAAAAAGATCAGCAACACCAGTAAATAATTTGGTACAGAAAGTGAATATTAACTCAGTAAACTGACATTACAGTSAGAAATGTGGGTAAACAGAATATATTACCTAAATGGAAGCAGCCCCTACCCAAACACACAGTGATACTGCTGCTGCTGGCTAAAGCATCTGTAAAGTTCTAATCAGCTCAAGATAGCAGAATTACAGCTGAAGTTCACCTGCCAAGAAATACCTTCCTCCAGCCAAAGAGTTAGAGGTTTGATGCCTTGAGCAGGCTGCCCTGGAGCAGGGGCTGGACAGAGCTACAGAATAAAGCAGGGATTGATTCCAAGCATCTCCTCCATGGATCCACCTTGGGCAGCACCAGAGCCCAGCCAGGCCTGCACCCAAGATGAACCAAAATGGCCCCAAAATGCACCAGCGCTCCCGGGCTCTCTCCCTGGCATCAGTTCTGCTCCATTTGCATCTTGCACTTCACTGTCCCATCCCAGCTTTAGCCCCTGCAGYCCCACCCTGCTTGTTTTTCTCTCTGCAGCCCACGGCGTTTGTGCTCTGGGGCTGAGATTGGGATCATTTGTCCTTGGTGCCCAGCTGGAGCAGGAATTGTTTTGTCTCCCTGCTCTGTGCACAGAGCTCACCATCCCTGAATATGGAGCTCAGACCCACCCACTAAAGCAGCACAGAGTGTGAAAATTAGAAAAGCTGAAATCTGAGGCATCAGTTCAATGTTAGGAATGAAGAATGGCACCTGTAGAATAACAATAAAAACTCCTCACAGAGCCCTAAAATCCTCATATGAATTCCCTGTCTGAGGAGTGCACTGATCACGATCTGAGCCCACGTTTGCATTTCCTTTTACACCAAACTGATTTCAATATTTGGTTTTCTAATTCTCCCAGCACCTCTACCCTTTCATTCGCAATTCCTTTTTGCTGTTGTTGCTTAAACAAGATTTACAGACTTGTAAGAAACTTTCTTCAACAATAAAAAGCAATAAATTACTAGATTTAAGGGGAATAGCAAATGGCATTACAAATACATTGATATTGATATTGTATACCATACATTACATTATGCCKATGTACTCAAGCACATCTGGGTTTCACTTCTTTCTCTTTCCTCACCCTCACAGAAACAAATACCAAACACTGCCATGAGCAAACTTCAAAACTTCATGAATCCAAAAYTTACTGGCTGGCAAAATACAATTTCTTCTATGAACAAGAGGACAGAATTTTTCTTAGTTCCCACTTTTTAGGATTTTGAAAAACTGAGCAACACATTTTAAAGGGTACAGAACAGTAACAGAGACATGAATCTGAAATACATCTTGTGTAGCAATAAAAGTGTTATTATCATAAATATGAAACTCCCTGATATATCTTTATGAAATAGGAAGAAAGGCCCAAGTTTCCTTAAATAAAGTGTAAAAAAAAATTAAAATTTAAATAAAATTAAATTTAAAAATAAAATTAAATTTTAAACTCTAGTAGTAAGAACAGATAATGCTCCATTCAATTATGCTCTCTGTTCAAATTCCAGATGCCTCTCTGTTTGGGAAACATATTATGCCCAGGTCACATTCCTGTGTTTAACTAAGTTTACAGTCACTCCCTTTTCTTTAAATACTTGAGAGCTTTTTGTTTCTGCATGTTCTGAAGTGTCATCATTTCTTGCCACAGGCACAATGGCCATATTTAACTAATAATGACAGCAGTTGTCATTAGGTTTTAAACTCACTAACACCAGGCTGACATGCGATTTGGAGTATGTCTTAATACTAAATTTGATTAAAATTACAAACATCCCATCTTCTCTGCCAATGAACAAGCTTCATCCCCTCACCCTGACCTTTTCTGTGAACTCTTAAGGAAAATAGGTCATGGCAGTGGAGTCCACTTAAAATTAAAAAGATCCCCAGACTGTGAAAGTACTTCTGTATTCTGTGCACAAAACACAAATAAAAGTATAGGTTCATTGAGGAATGATCAATGTTCTTCATTAGTTTGTGTGATAGGAATCTGAAATGTAGAATTTACAAAAACCATGCCATAATTCCTTTCCAATAAGTGAAGTTACTTTGGGAAATAATTGAAAATATGCAAATGACTACCAATTAAAACTGCTGATATGTCTGACTGAAGAGGRAATCAATACTACAAACTATGATTACACTTGAGCACTCCAGAAGCAAAGAAAATTGTTTGAAGAAATAAAATATTTAGTATTGGAAGAGTTAAAAAGAAGTAATTCCTATTTGTTCATGCAATTTCATACGAGTTGTTACCTTATTTGCACTCAAGTAAACATAAAATTATTTGGGGATTAAACAGGTGTAAATGCCAAACAGAATAAACAAGACAAGCCCTGAAGACACTGCAGCAAAAATGCAGAATGATAGAAACTCAGAGCCTGGGTGAGATGTTAAACTCCCAGGCTCTTTGGCTGCCAACCCCAAGCTCAGGAGTTGGGTTGATGGTTTACAATGCCAGCAATTTTCTTTCATCTGGCAGAGAAGAGAGGCAGAATCCTCTCAGTTACCCCTTCTCTCCATTTATCTTCACCATTTCTCTCCAGTTTTCCCTTGAACTTATGAGCACTGGATCTAGAATGATAATTATTGGGAGACTCTTTGTCCTGCTCAGGATTTGACTCAATTTGGCATGGCTGGTAATCATTTTGTGTAATCATAAATAATTTTATTTTTTAACATTATTCATTATTAAATTATTTGTTTATTGTTTTAAACAGATTCTCACTGCAATCTCCAGATCAGTGGGGTACAGGTCTCAATGTTTTGCATTTCTTGAATAAAATTTTATTTAAACGCTCTGGCTGAGTTCAAACAAAGGGATTAGACAAAGGCTCTACAGACCAAAATCTTAATCTGTTCCCATGTGAAAGATAGGGAAAAACTTCCCTATAACTACTCGTTCTTAGTATTCATAAGATTGTATCAATTTTTTTTTTTTTTTTTCTGGGATACTGCTGGGGATGTRTTAGCACAAGTCCAAGCCCTAGGTAAATAGAGCTGTAACTTTTTTTTATTAGCATTCAATTTAAATTGGTTTGGCTGTACTTTATTGTTTCCATGTTCTTTTATTCAACATACCATTTTAAGTCAGGTTTGGAAAGTATATTTCCAGGCTAGAAAATAGCATTATTCTTTTTTTATTATTTTTAATACAGAATTTTATTACAGACCTCTTTATCATGATTATATTCCTACAGATGTGAACAACATGAAAAGGTGCAGAAAGACACCCTGTCAAATCCAGACATCTTACAGCCTGAGCCTAGTGTAGAAATTTGTGCAGGAATTTAAATTCTCTCCCTTTAAATTGAGGTGGATTATGGGAAGGGCATCAGAGCCTGCATTCCCTCAAAACAAAGTACTGACACCTAACTAATGAATACATCTTACTCTTGGCTGCTCTAAACCAAAGTACAATATAGAACAGKGCTTTTAAGAGGGTAAAAGGGCAAGAAATAAGGCATTTTTTAATCTATAGATATCTATATATGGAATGTGGCAGATACCACACTCATTTTATAGAATCAGTTGAAAAAGTGGAAGCTCCATATAAAGGGTTTAGCCATTTCTGCTTAGCAGCACATTGGCTTATCCAAACAATTCCATTTTGTATAATTAATCTGATGCTTATTTAATTTTTTGGATTATGGCTTTTCAATCACAAAAAAGTTCCCAAGGTGTTATTGAAAAAAATATTCCATCTGGTGATGTCTTTTACCCTGACCAACCTGCCTTATGTGCTTAGGTGTGKGCAAATTCATTACCACTTTTGAATATCAGTTTACATCTGGTTAAGTTTTCATGTTTCCTTCTTTAAGGCTAATTCTTGCTCCCAGAAATCAACACATCATGGTGGAAAATGTCCTTACCCCAGTAGCTGCATTCAGCTAAAGCACATCACAAAGGTCTCTCATATTTCATTAACAAACTGCCAATATTAATGGACAGGACAGTAAGGCAAAAAACCAGGAAGGAAAGTTAACATCTGAAAATACACATTTGCTGTGGTCATTGTGCCAATGATCACACAAGGCCATCAGGAAGAAAATATTGATCAAAATCTGCTGTGGAAACTCTTGAGGGGGCACCGCTGAGCCGGCCAGAGTTCACTAAGAGTTTGGACAATGGTCCCAGGCACAGGGTGTGACTTTTGGGGTGCCCTGTGCAGGCCAGGAGCTGCACTCCACCATCCTGATGGGTCCCTTCCAGCTCAACATATTCTGGGATTCTGTGTGATTCAGGGATTTGGTAATTCTGTGGGTAATTCTATGATTTAGTAATTCTGTGGTTCTGTGTGATTCTGTGGTTCTGTGTGATTCTGAGATTTGGTGATTATGTGACTCTGTGATTCTGTGTGATTCTGTGGTTCTGTGTGATTCTGTGAGATTCTGTGATTTGTTAATTCTGTTATTCTGCGGGATTCTGTGATTTGTTAATTCTGTGAGATTCTATAATTCTGTGAGATTCTGTTATTTGGTGATTCTGTGTGATTCGAGGATTTGGTAATTCTGTGATTCTGTGGGATCCTGTTATTTAGTGATTCCGTGACTCTGACTTCGTGTGATTCTGTGATTTGGTAATTCTGTGGGTAATTCTATGATTTAGTAATTCTGTGGTTCTGTGTGATTCTGTGGTTCTATGTGATTCTGTGTGAGCCTGTGGTTCTATGTGATTCTGAGATTTGGTGATTATGTGACTCTGTGGTTCTGTGTGATTCTGTGTGATTCTGATATTCTGTGATTTGCTAATTCTGTTATTCTGCGGGATTCTGTGATTTGTTAATTCTGTGTGATTCTATGATTCTGTGTGATTCTATGATTCTGTGTGATTCTGTGATTTGGTGATTCTGGGTGATTCTGTGATTCTGTGTGATTCTATGATTCTGTGAGATTCTGTGATTCTGTGTGATTCTGTGATTTGGTGATTCTGGGTGATTCTGTGATTCTGTGTGATTCTATGATTCTGTGAGATTCTGTGATTTGGTGATTCTGTGTGATTCTGTGATTTGATAGTCCTGTGATTTGGTAATTCTGTGGTTCTGTGATTCTATGTAATTCCGTGATTCTATGTAACTCTGTGATTTGGTAATTCTGTGATTCTGCTATTCTGTGTAATTCTGTGATTCTGTGATTCGCTGATACACGTGCCTTTGGTTCTTATGCCAAAGAAAGTAGTAGAGTTTGCTAAGGGAAAAAATCTAAAGCAGAGAAGACAGGGCATATTAAAGTGCATATCTATCACCACTAGATTCCTGTATTAATTTAAAAACAGACTAAAGACTTCAATGCCGCTGAGCAGCTAGAAGGGAGACTGCAGTATTGTGAAGGACTCCAAACTAGCTCCTAAAGCAGCATATTTCAGATTTTTAAAAGGGTCCTCACAACAGAAAAAAGCTGTATAATAATAATAAAATAATGGTGAGAATCCGAAATTTCCACAATAAAAGAGTAAAATCAGTTTTCTGAGAGAAGCCCTTAAAATGTACTCTAGATGTTGCTGGTGCCCTTCTCAAAGAGCAGGRTTAGGTTATTCTGTCTTTTGGGATATGATCAAGTTATTGTGGAAATAATAAATTCTGTTTTGATATATGGTGATGCAAGAGAAAACATCTGTATCTTACAACACATCTCTGTTTTAGGTCTTGAGATCTYCAACCTAAAACAAGGATTAGCTCATAATATATGAGGATTTACATATTACTGCATATTTCATGGGTATTTTTCATGCAAAATCTCAGTATAAATGCACTGAAATAATAACATWCAGTACAGTCAACATGGAAACATTTGTAATGAAATGTAGAAATTTCAAATTCAAAGAGAAGATTCATTTTTTTCTGAAAAATAAGATATTACAACTTTAAATTTTATGTGCTGGTGAGAAGAAACCCTATAGTACTTAGAATGCTGCTTGGAATTTAAACATTTCCAAASTGATCAATGGTTAGAATGCATCTTTTCACTGACACTCCTTGCTGAAAAGATGTCCTATTTTAAATGTAATCACACCCTGAAGCATGATCATGGTAAATGGCAAACACAGAACCTGAAAAATTGCTGAATGGAACATGAAGTGTTCAAGAAKCCATTTTTTCCACAATAGCATGTCTGATATGCACAATTTTTTTAYGAAGGAGTGATAGCTAATTAATTATTTTACTCAGCAAGTTTGCTAAAGTCACTGCAATTAAATCCAATAGAAAWAAGATAGTGCCAGCTGAAGAAATTGGTAAATAATGAAGAGAGCATGAAGCAGTACACTGGCAATACTGGAAATTCAATGGTAATGAGGTGTGGAGGTACAATAAAAGCTGGCAGGAGAAATACAAGGTACAAGAATAAATAAAACAAGGTACAAGAATAAATAAAACACAAGGTGCAAGAATAAATAAAATACCCACTATATTTTGAAATTCAGTGAATGCTAAATATATTTGTCTGCAAACCAACACTCAAGTACGTGTGCTCTCATAAATTTCCACTAGTTAAAATAAAAGTTTACTACTAAATTTCCAATAGTTAATTAAATATGACAACTGACCATCACCAAATGACATACAGGAATTACACACTACAGAGAATCAACTCTTTGGCACAGCATTTATTACAAATACTGAATGAAATTAGGAGCAGCAATGGCTTTTGACTTTTATCCCAGATCATGCAATTTTTCACCTTCTGTTTGAATCCATCTTCCCTTGATCAAACACTCTAGTTAAATTTTAGTATTTTAGAAAGATGAGAAGATTAATAAATCCCAATAAACCATGACATCAGCATCACTAGGGGTTACACTTCAGCCAGGTATTGATGCCATTTCATATAATGAAATTATATGCAAAATTATACAGTTCTGACAAAATTTGTGATTTCTGCTTGAAATACAAATTTCTCCAAAGGTGTTGACCTTGCAAACATCATGTTTAACTACRCCTGTAAAAAGTCAGTCTGATTTCCACGGCATCACTTGTCCATATTTGCAGGGCTTAACACTACATCACTGATCTTCCATTCCCATGTAAAAAATATTTGCTGCTGACATTTGGCCTGGTTCTCYGTGTGTTGAGGACTGAAATGGATAAAGACACTGAAATCAGTGTTATGCTGATTTATACTGATCAGTCACAACACTCTATGCTCTCTGCCAGTCCTGGGCTAGAGAAAGAAARTACAAAATAGGTATTGCCTGTTCCTATAAACCTCTAAAACCTATCTTCAATATACTGTAGCTTTTTATAAATCTGCACATTACCATTCATTATAGGGGGTCATATAAACAGGGATTTTTTTTTTTAATAAAAAAGATACTGTGGAATGTTTTACAGAGAATTTGTGAATGTTTTTTAACGTCGCTTCTGATTTTTGAGCACGTGGAATCCTACGCCATGAACTGTCATTTTCCAGTGCTATGAAACTTGTAAACAGGGGTGTTAAAAGGACTATTTTCTGGTCTTGGTGGCTTTTCTACTTACAGCAGTGACTTTTTGCTGCTGTACTTACCCTTTTAATGGACACACAATATGTCACTCTGTGCCCAAGCTCACCTACTCTTTCTTTTCTCAAAAGACAAGGCACATCTGCCACCTGCTCTAGTCTGTGTCCCAGCAACAACTGTCGAGCAGCAAAAAGATTGATTATCAGTCAAAAACCATTCAACAACACCAGATTTTGGTAGGTTAAGCTTGCTGATCCAGCAAGAGATGGTGTGAAATTTTCAGTAATGCGTGCCAACATTTTGGTGCTAAAAGAACAGCAGTGCATGTCACAATGAAACACAGCCAAAGATATGCAGACAAAGCACAGAAGTTTTTGTTTTGAACTTGGCTTGCAAGAGGAAAATGAGAGAAAGAAAAAAAAGACTCATTTAATGACTTTGAAAATCTATCAAAACACTCAAGTCACACTCATGGAGAAACTAGAATACATGCACCAGTGAAGACTTTGTGACAAACAGCAAAATCCTACAAAAATCCTGCAATAATTGTGTAGGATTGTGTAAATTATTCACACAGCACAAATAGCAGATTTATCACACACTTCTGCAAGAATAAAAACAGTGATCTGTTCCTTTCTCTAAAAATACAGACCATTAATTAAAGCCCTTCTGGTGATTCCAACACCTGAATTGTACTCAGAATAATTTCTGTTATTAAGAGGAGACTATAWTGTGTTAAATTTATTATGTAAGGGGCTCACAGACTCACTAACGTAAGTTTCCTTCATAAATCCCTCTATGAATATGTAAACAAGCCTTTAATTACTAGACTCACATCAGAATTACTATTAGATGTTTCTGTTTAGAGAAAGAGCTATATAAAAGTGATTTTTTGTGTGTGAAATAGCCAGTAATGACTATGATATAGACATTGCTATTTGTACTATTATCAGTCTCTAAAAGAATTAGTGAAAGATCACTTGAATATTTTCAAATTTTGAATAAATGATTTAACATTAAAATATGTCCCCKAATACTTCCCAAGATAAGAAATGCTATTGAAAAGCTATGTAGAAAAATAAAACCAAAGACATGTTTCTAAAGAATGTATGTAAGAAAAAAAAATTGCCCCAAAATGCAAAGAAATCTGTATAAAAAATACAGCTATATATATTATATATATATTGTATATATATTGTGCATATATATTGTAGATATATACAATATATATACAAAATATACAAACTATGTGAATGATTTGCTCTTGTTTTTCTTTGTAATCCCTAACTTTCTAAAAAATCGACCACACAATTTGCTACAAGATTATTAAAAAAAATCCAACCTTTCATGTTATGTTGAACAATTGATCTTATTTACATTTCTCATTGGAATTGTACACTGCAACTRTAGATTCCTACCTACACATACGCCATCTTAATAAAAATTTTGCTTTTTAGAATATTTAAAGTTGTATTAATTAAAAGTTCTTTATCACAAACGTTGGCTGAATTAATAGTTTGATAAAATATCCAAGTGGTATCTTCAATTTGATACTAAACCCTACTTAAGCTACAGTTTCAWAATGCTKCCACGAATTTGCAGCAGCAATCTCACAAGGTACTTCATAGTCCTAAAATGACAGTGCAAACATTTACAAAAATATCTCAACCGTAGAAGATTCAGAAATATTTTTCACCCCTCTTAAAAACTAAGACGTAATTACCATTCTGGTAAAAGAATGAGAAGGAGCAAAGAAAAATTTTAATCATGGTCTCACCAAATAATCTAAAATTTAGAAAGAGTAAGAAAGATTATATTCCATATTGCTGAATTAAACTTCCAAAAAATGTTAAATGATAGCATTAATGAATCCAGTCTTACATTCTGGATTGTTTTTGCTAGTGGAATAAACCTAATTAATTATGTCTGTTTGATGTCACTGAAACCAAACAGTAAATTCAATAATCTCTTTACATTTTCACCATTTAACCTCCTGCAGACTCCCTAATGTCTATTCAGATCTATATTAAATTAAGTACCAATGCTAATGAAGGGCAATAAATGCGGCTGTCAGTAGATTTTTCTTTCATTAAGCGCATTATCCTCTTACTGAGCTGTAAACGAGTAAACATTAGTTTTGCTAAACCGTGCAAAAAGACAGGATGAAAATAATTTTTAAYTGCACCCCTCCAGCCATTTGCTGGGGGTTCTCAGTTCTGCTTTTGGGGTTTTACCTTCCGGGGTTTTTTGAGTGGCCACAGAAATGGTTCTCCAGTTGCAAGGTGGGCTCTGTGCTCGGTCCTGGTGCCTGGTGCCGCCTGCCAAGAGCTCTCATTGTGCAGCCATGGTCAGAGGCAGCTCCTCGGAGCACTCCTCCAGCACTAAATGGATGCAAGGGGGAAGGAATGCTGGCTGCAAACTGAGGGGTTTTGTCACTAGGACTGGATCGGGACAAACAGAACTGGAAAGGARAAAAATCCGCTCTCAACTAATTTGATAAAATAAAATTTTAAAATAAAATTTTAAAATGCTGCCACGAATTTGCAGCAGCCATCTCACAAGGTACTTCGTGATCTTAAAATAACAGGGCAAACATCTTCATGACTACCTCTACTGTAGAGAATTCAGAAGTATTTTTCACCCCTCTTAAAAACTAAAACATAATTACCATGCCAATCGGATGAACTGCGCTACGGGTAATTCAGAATTATGTTCATTATTGTCAGAAATCATAGCATGAAAAACACACATGACCTTAAAAACTTGGTTTTAAAGTATTATGCTCTTTCCTTTTAATATCAAATAGTACTTTTCTTAATTCTGTAACTTATTTCTCTTAGCATTTATAAGTATTGTTATAAAGTTGTGCATTTTAGAAATAGTGTACAAAGGATGGAAAGTTTCATGTCAGCTTAATTTAAAGCAAAAAAAAAATGGATTTACATTAGGGTTTGAAGCAAAACCTACAGAGAAACTTTATGCATGCAAGAAAATTTGTATTAGAGGCTACTGGCCTAATTAAGGACACAGAGACTTTAGCAAAGAAATCTTTCTTGTGCCATTTTTCTAAGCTATGACTTTGATGACATTTGGCTGCTGCTTAATAACTTTGGATACTTCAAATGCCCTGTGGATATGACAAGAGTTTGGAAACAGAGAGCACACTTAATTCTGTTAAAAAAAAAAAGAAAAGCCAGTTTAGGATATGAAAGAAACAATCCAATATTATTTACTTAAYTTTTTTTGTTTTTTAACATTTATARTAGTTCTGTAAAAAGGAAATCTGAGCATACGGCYATTAAAATTCTTCACAGTGTAAGAAGTATTTCACAGCATCTTAAATCATAAATATAGAAAATACAGAGAAATTGAACTCTTCTAGAAAACAAAATACACTTAACCTGTCCCAAACTGTGTTTATTCAGAACTTCTAAAATACTGGAAACTAGTTGCTGTAAAGTCTTTTTATGAAATGTCTTAAGAACATCACAAGAAAATAAATCACCCCAATTATTTTTCAAAATTTATCAGCTCAAATAAATATAGGAAAAAAATAGATTTAGAGAAAACTTCTAATTAAAGAGAGCTTTCTGTGCATAATATGTAGGTTATTGCTTCTATTAAAAAGTAAGAAGTGGTGACAGTCTTTTCTCAGGCAAAATTTCAATCAAATTGACAGCAATTATGCCTGTACAGTGACTGCATAGGGGGGCTTATTGTTAATTGTTTCTGTTTCCCAGATAGCAAAACATATTCACTACAGCTGCCAGGGTAAAATTAAATAAACTAAGAATCAGTTTAAAAACATCACAATACTACTTTAAAMTGCTTATATCATGTCTTCTGAGTAATACCACAATAAAATAGTGAATATTTTATTGAATATAAACATATATTCATGTATAGTGAACATAGAAATAGCATGAGTATATTTAAAAAGAAAAAAAAGGAGAGGAGAGGAAAGCAGATTTATAACAAAATGGGATACTTCAGCAAAAACATTTGTGACACATGGTCTCTCTCCTGGTCTTCAACAAGAGGYTTCCATGCACAGCTCAAAACTTGTTTGAGGCTTAAGATGTGAATTCCTCTCCCTTAAAACCTTTTGGAAATTTTCCCATTCATTTAAATTAGCACTAAACTGATACTTCACTTAAACCATTGAAACATACATGTAATCAAGCTTCTTGAATGGCAAAATGACCACATTGGAATCCCAGATATTTTTTTTTGTCTTCTTTTTAGAATTTCCAAAGTAAATTATGCTATTAAATCAATGTAGCTACTTTGGTGCTGAGTACTAAATCATATAATAAGAAAGTCAGAATGTGGCCTTTTRAAAAGTAACTAAAAATGACTTTCATACACCAGGGGACCATTATATTAATATCCATGTCTTATTAAACAAAATCAGCAATCACAAGGACTTTAAGGTTTTGGGRAAAGTCCTTTCATAAAATAGCTACCAAATAAAAAATTAGAGCCTCTTTGAATCCTATTCGAGGTCACAAATCAAGGGATTCCATGATGACTCTAACCATCAAGCTTTGTCTCAGTTTACAACAATTTCCTCCCTCAAAACAAGACACCAACAACAAAAAGCTTTTGATGAGGACATCTAAGTGAAGCATGTTATGGCACACTTTTGTCTTTTCTTTCATCACCTTTATGGTACATTGCAAAATCCAATTGCTCCCTTGGACTTCCCCCACAGACAGAATCAATTCCTTTTGGATTAATTATGGAGAATCACAATCTTCTTTGCAGGGGGGTCAACTTGTTGGCTATTACCCATCTATTGTTAAGTCTTAAAAATTTGTAAAGTGGACTGGCATGCCTGATTCACAGTAATTTTGTCTTCCAGGAATGTTTGGTTGGAATCAATAAGGTTGTAAAAGCCATTTTAATTTAGAAATTTGCTACTCTTTTCTTGTCAGCTACTCTGACAAATTTCTAGGTCAAGAAATCTTACTAAAAATTAGAATATCAACTGAATCATCATTACAAGGTGACTGAACTGCAGCACCCTTGATTAAAAGCAACAGAGGAGAGCTTTGATTACCTTGGCTGACCTGTGGGAACACTTGCAGCTCTGTTTCTCTGGGATACAAGAGATAGAAGAGAGAAATTGTCTGTACTGCTTGATTTGTAGCTGTCTGTACATCTGATGCTCCATCAGAGCCCTGAACAGGTTTTGTTTGATGTGAGAACAGTGTTGAAGTCTTGACCTTCTTGATCCCATTGCTGATTGCAGGCGAATGTTGTGGGCAAAGAGAAGCTGTTTAGAGCTTTGTTTCCCTTCAGAATTTTAATAGTTTTTCCACAAAGGGAGGGGAACACTTCACAAAGCAAAAATATGATAAATGCAGTTAAAATTTTATCTTTTTCMTCTGGTCTTTCAACTACTGTAAATTAGTATTAATTGACTGTACAGAGTTCAGAAAAGCCTCCAACATTTTAATTAAAGCTGCAAAATGCCTTATGAAACTGCGTTAATACTTTCATCCTATTCCTATTTCTGCAAACATTATTTCAGATTTTGGCTCAATTAATCTTTGCACAAGCTGGGATCAGAAGGGCAATGCACAAAGTGCTGTAGGACAGGATTAGGGCAAAGTACAGCAGGTATTTCAGCTATGCTGCACTATGCCTTCCTCACACAAAATAGCATTGAATTATCTCATAAGCTCGAAATAAAGGCTTTATGTGCATAAAAACATTAAAAATAATGAGAACAAAAGCCTCCAACTTTCAATTTGGGGCTACTATGAATGACAGAAATTTACTTTATACCATAGGCCAACAGTCTAGATGTAATATTCATCCATATGAAGAACAAGCAATCCAATTTTAGCCAGTCTTTGGAAGATCCAAACCAGCACAAGTGTAACTGTGCCAAGAGCAGCATTAAAGATCAAGATGAAGCGGGAAAGAAATGGGATGAGATCAAGTCCTCACTGTCTTTTCATATTCAAGTAACTCCTAAGTGTCAGCATAGTAAAAGCAATTAAACTTTGGTTTACTCATGGCCAAAACACTGAGGTATTTTTGTAATTATTACAGAAGGAACTTCTACTTTCAGCTAGTTCTACATTCTGAAATTCAAAATTTCTATCCCAGTCCCCTTGTGAAATTTTCTCATTATTCCTCCTTGTCTAACTAAAGCAGGTCTCCATTTTTCTTTTTAAACAGAGAGCAACAGGACACCAAAAATCAATAAATAGTCCATTGAATTTTCTAAAGCACAAATCGGCACCTGACTAATGTTGTTCTTTGCTAAGTTCAAAATGCAGTTACTTGAACAGACGGCGGCTCAGTAGCAGCGAGAGAGGTCAAAGTTGGGCCACAGTTTGGGATGTGAGTCCAACAGCAGGGTAATGACAGTTGCCAAGGATTTGTGCTTGCTGTCACTTACTGCTACTGCTGCCCGTCAAATTGTCTCTTTTTCTCATACGTGAATTATTCTTTGATTATATAAATTTTATTTTAAACTCATATAAAATTTTAATTCTATCATGTTTATCGATAATGGCATCACCAATTATTATTTATTATTATTTCCAAACAATTATTAAATATTAATATAGTATATTTAATATAATATTAAAMTATTATATTCATTATATTTTTATATGGCAACTACTTACTATATACAATGAAGTTATATCAGATGTAAAAACCACCCTTTAGCCCTTGATTATTTGGTCATCTCTTTGTTATTTCTAGTCATCCATTTTCACCTAAATTATTTATTTMTACTGTACATTTCACAAGCATGTATTCTTTGCTTTGTTTTATTTCAGTACTTGTTCAAAAGATACAGGGATTTATTTCAATGCTCTCTTAGTTCAATCTACCTTTTTTTTTTACTCTTCCAAGCACTGTCTGAAAAGCAAAGGCATTTTGTTTATCTAACAAAGGTATTAAAAATTAAAATAATGGCAATATCAGATTTAAACTATGACRGAGTGATTAAGCAAATCTTATATTTATCCATAATTTTCTTATATTTATATTCCTCTCCAGCAGTTACAATATTGTTGCACTACATGCATGTGTGTTCCAGACAACCATATTAATCATTACAATTATTAATAATAATGGTTATAATACTAATGGTTACAATATCTTCCTCTAGGTAGATGAGCACAGGATGTTTCATATATTATGGTCCTGAAACATTTTCTGCTACAGGCTGCATTAACATCATCATAAGACCTGTAAAWATTCCAAATTTCATTTTATTATACAAGAAACCTAGAAGAATGCMTTATTGACGTGATGAAAACCCAAAAGCTAATAGTTTATCAGATTTAATGTTTGGCAAACTGCCCTCCCAAKAACTCACCCAACAAAGAACAGCTTTACACACATCATCTGCATCATTTTGAGAAGGACCTTCTTCAACAAACTAAACTGTCCTCCACTCCTACAGCAGCAGGAAAGAAGAGCTGATTATTTTTTATTTTATTTTTTAAAAAAATCACCAGATCTCCCACTTTCCCCCTAATACTCTCCCAATTACAGGCTATGATGAAACTCCAATCCATCCTAAATGAGTGCATGCTGAGTAATAACCTAATAAGTACAGGCTGTCTGTGAAACTCATGTCCCACTGCATTTCTTGGGAATTTTGCCAAAGGCTTGAATGAAAATGTTCTCCTGCATCTCTGGGCTGATGAATGGAAAAAAACTGTTCCTCCTTTCTCTGTCACTTCCCCACTGAAGCCCTGGCATCCCACAGATCTCTGGCTAGGAAAGCTTTTCTCTGGCACAGAAAAAAGAGAAGAAAATAAGAAAAAAGAAAAAATAATAAGAAGGAAGGAATGGAAAGGCAAGAGGGGAAAGGGGAAATGAGAAGAGAAGAGAAGAGAAGAGAAGAGAAGAGAAGAGAAGAGAAGAGAAGAGAAGAGAAGAGAAGAGAAGAGAAGAGAAGAGAAGAGAANAGAGAAGAGAAGAGAAGAGAAGAGAAGAGAAGAGAAGAGAAGAGAAGAGAAGAGAAGAGAAGAGAAGAGAAGAGAAGAGAAGAGAAGAGAAGAGAGAAAAAAGAAAGAAAAAAGAAACAAAATCAGACTGCTCAGGGAAGCAAGTGGTGCTTAGTGCAGAAGAAAAAATGTTTGAACAGCTCTTACTTATCTAAATAATCTGAAATCTTTTTTCTGTCTCTTGTTAAATAACCAAGAAACCACACAGCACCCAATGATTCTCTTCTGTGTCCCCCCAAACTYCAGATGAATGTGTCTTTTTTCAGTGCCTGAAACAGGCAGAAACTCCTCTTTGCCTGAGGAACAAAGCTCTGCCCCACCATTAGGGCAAAAATAAAGAAAGTGTACTTGTAAAAGACTGGAATAATTCTCCGGAAGAAACCAACACCTGAGGCATCACAGCACAGTTCCTCTGGCTGGGCAGGTAACAAAACAAAAACAGGCGGGAAAAGTTTGTCACAGACACTTGGACGGTGAAAGGGCGAGGCTGCCATCGGCTCCCAGGCTCCTCTGGGAGGCACGGAACCATGGGGACAGCCCCAGGGATGGGCGAGGGGAGCGCTGCGAGGAGCCGGGCTGGTCCCGCTCCGGGAATCGGCTCCGGCCATCGGGGCCAGCTCTGCTCTGAATGGAGAGGCCCTGGCAGCCCTGCTCTGCACCCGGGATCTGCCCTGGCACAGCCCCATCCCTGCTCTGCACCCGGGATCTGCCCTGGCACAGCCCCATCCCTGCTCTGCACCCAGGATCTGCCCTGGCACAGCCCCATCCCTGCTCTGCAGGATCTGCCCTGGCACAGCCCCATCCCTGCCCCTGCAGGATCTGCCCCGGCACAGCCCCATCCCTGCTCTGCACCAGGATCTGCCCTGGCACAGCCCCATCCCTGCTCTGCACCCAGGATCTGCCCTGGCACAGCCCCATCCCTGCTCTGCACCCAGGATCTGCCCTGGCACAGCCCCATCCGTGCCCTGCACCAGTTTACTGTTTGACCAAAAAGGAAGAACTGGTACCTAGAGATGAAGAAATATTTGGGAAAAAAGAATTGGTTTAGATTCCCGGACCACTATGTCAGCTGCAGATGGATCAGGAATGAAGGATTTGCATGTTTAGATCTAAAATTTTAAATAAAGATTAAAGATGAAAATCAGCATATCTGCACGGTTTTCAGTTATTTTTCCCTTTGCTTGAATGAAACTGAAGGTACATGAAAATAAATTGATAAATAAATATCAAAATATAAAATTATAATCTCTGAYACATTATATTACATTTTTATATAGTTAAACTAAGTATAAAATATATYCATACTTTATATACATCTCTTCATACTTCTTCTGAGACTGATGCTTACAAAATATTTACTTGATTTTATTKTTGCAATTTATCACGCAGCAGCGAACTGAAGCTCTTTGACAAATGACATGAGTGAAAAGTCCCCAGGACTTTACTCATACTTTTTTTGCTAATGTAGGCTGTGCATCCATGTGGCACCAAGACATTTGCAAAGTTTCTTTTTTGTCATGATGCACATGCCATATGGCATTTTTCCTGAGCACTTATTAGACTTCTGTTGTTTGCCATAAAATGAAAGCACAATATTTTTGTTAATTGTTAAGATTGATGATCAAAGATTGATTTAAAAAATGACCTGATTTTGTATCATTGTTTTCTCAACAGCTTTTGAGAGCATGGTGGGATTCAGACAGTTTTGTTTGCAATCTCTCTATACTTTGCACACTTCTCTTTTCTGGAGTAGAAAAATTAGAAACTGAACAGGAAATCTGGAAGCTGTATGCAGAGAAATCACCCTGTTTGTGGATTGAAATTACTGATTGATTATATGTACAGTTATCTATACAATCAAATGAGAAACACCTAAAATCAAGCCAACCTGAAATACAAATTTTCAATAAACCCATCTCTTCTCTTCTCATCTTCTCCCTGCTGCCCTCCATCTCCTCTACCCATCCTGAAATTGAAACACAGCTGCTGTATTTCAAGTTGTTTTTACCAAGACACCACCAAGAAATCAGGAGCTCTGGAAGTATTTTAGTTCTTTTAATAGGAGGGGTTCTTTTTTGTTGTTGTTTTGGTTTTGKTTTTTTTTTTAATTTAGGAGAAAAGTTTGCAATAGACCTTCAGATAACTTTCCTCAGTCTGGGTCAGAATTTACATAAAYCTATGAGACTGGCTTTTGGACATTCACAGAGCTTAATATTTTACCTTTAATTGATTGATACAGACTGGTCACTTAATTGACTCGGGTTTTTTGCTGGTAGGGTTTTGTTAATGATATTTCTGTACAGTGTCTAACACAATTGRCCCTGAACTTGCCTGAAATATCAATGGAAAACATCAACATTAAGGCAACAATAAGGTAAYAAAGCAGAACAGAACCATTCTGTGAGCCAAAAGAAAAACCAACTGTACTGCTGAAATCTAACTTTAATATTAGAGAATATCAGTATAAGGTGCAAAAATCAGAAATGCAAATTTCATCCAGTAACATTGATTTCCATTTGACTGCCTTGATATCTTTGATATGACTGACTATTCCCTTTCTATATTTTAACCTTTAAACATACATTGGCGGCACTCATCAGCTCAAACCAGCTTTGTTCATCCTGTGCCKGCCTTTGTGAACTCCACAGAGCCCAGCCCAGCTTTTAGTTTGATCAAGAGGTAATGAGGTTTAAGAGCTAAGTGACATCCAAATGGGCAGGCTTGTCCCCCTCTACCACCTCTTCCCCTGGGCCTGGACGAGTCCTCCAGCCACCTTCTCTGACACTGACACATGACAAACCCCTCTAGTGCAGCTAAATCACCAGGAAATTATCATTTCTTTAGCAGAATGAGATTTTTGTCCCTCTACCTCCATGAACTATATGGTCACCCAAAAAGTGGTGCTGATGCAAAGGCAGCAAGAGCTTATGAATGAAGCAAGTGAAGAAGGAATGGCAGAAGAATTTTTCCACTTTCAGTGGCAACTGGCCCTTGGATCAGCACAGGTCTGTCTTCAAGCTACACCTTTCAGTTCAAACTGAAAAGACAAATGCTTTCCTTGAGGAAAAACATATAATATTTTAATATACTTAATATAATAATATATAATATAATTTAATATATTTTCTATATTACATATAATTTAATATAATAACATAATAACAACCATGTAATATTACATATATTATATTATTTAATAAAAATAACAATATAATAATATAATATAATATATATTATATAATATAGGAATATTTCATTAAATGGTTTTGAGGTGTAGCAGGTATATTATTCCCTGYAATACTAAAAGGACTTCACTACTTCTTGTCACACTTGGAAAGCAGTTTAGTCTTTAAAAGCATTTACATAATAGAAATATGTTAATCAAAAGCCCAGTACTTTTCTTCAACAAACATGTGGAAACATATCCAATTATTTKGTAAAGTGCCAATTAAAATAAAATKAATAATCTAAATATCAGAATTAAATAGTTCATTTTATAATTACCTTTCTCAAGAAGCTGGCTTTAACATAAGCTGTGAAATACTGTCAATCTGTTAGGTTTGCAAGCTTTATCCACAGCACAGTTGCTGCTCCCTTGCCTTTGTGTATATTGCACTTTGCATTAGCAAGTAACAAAAGTGACATTAAACAGACCCATTTCTGATAAGGGTATTCAAACACCTGAATATTTRGTTTAAATACATCACAATAAAGATTAGGGTGTATCCAACAAAAAAGGAGTCTTATTCAGTGCATCCATCAGAGGAATTTCAAAAAAGGAGAAATGTGACACAACATGCCTSTATACACATGGTCAGCAGCATGTGACTGTGCAGAATGTGAACATATGCACGAGAGGCAGAAGAAGGAAACAGTTCCTTTTGTTTGAAAAACCCATGGGCAATACAGGCAGAGCTGTAATGCAATCCTGAGAGAATGGATGGATGTTAAAACTCCTCTGTGTTTTATGAGAGACACGAAAAAAGGGAAGAAAATGGTACTCTTTGCTTTCAGAGGAGCAGAAGGATRGTGAGAACAAGGTGTATCCCTCACAGAGCATGATGGAATTCATTGTTCATGAATTCCGTGAGCCTACACGACAACACCGGGATTGAAATCACAAAACCTGAAAACAGTTACTACAGTGTGCACTGGCCTAGAGCTGGGAAATAAACCAAGCTGATTTTTATGTATGTAAAATCTAAACTTGAAGAGCTGGACCTTGACTTCAGACAGGAAAAATGAGATTCCTAACGATGATCATGAGGCCTCAGCAGGAAGGGCATGGTGGTACCAGCCTAACTGTGCTACCTTTTCCACCAACAAGCCCTCAGGATGTGAATGAGGCATGAGCCTATCCCAAAGGAAATCCCATTGYGGTGAAGATGGGGATCAGAATTTACCATTCTGACAAAGACCAGGACAGAATTTATTCCAGATATGAAAAATACACATCCTGCAAGATTTAATACCAGGAGGTTTTCTCCATACTAGTGCTGTTTCTTGTCACCCTTTCAATTCTACCGCTGGTCACTACCAGAGATAGAAAGTACATGTTTAAACCTGGCYTTGTGCTCATAAAAGAAATCACATYAATGCAGGAGATGGTTGTGAAGTTTTCCATCAGGATAAAACACTCCAACCCTATTATTTCTTACTAACGTTGGAAGATAAAATATGATAATAAAGTAAGTTTTGAATGCAATTTGTTAAAACTTTACAGTTTGCAAWGTCMAGCATTGAAAATCAAGACAAAAATACAGTCTTGCACTTGCAGGTTTTATTTGACTTCAAATACATGAACTCTGATAGACTTAGCAACATAATAATTTCTTTTTATGGTTCGTCCAATTTGCTCACTTCTCTGAGCCAGAATGTGAAGGGAAATGAGGAAAAAAAAAGAATTGTCTCATGGGTAAGGTCTGCCATCCCRGATAAATGGTATATCATTCTTGTCTCTGTCTTAGAAGGCCAAAGTGATATTGAATAACTCATCTCAACCAAATTTTCTCAAGAAAAACACAAACACTGCCCACACCGCCTCRACACCTGATTTGGAGAATCTGTGATCTGTTTTTATGGTTTTTCCACWAACTGTAAATGAAGGAGATGCATTATAAAAAATAAGTTATGTCAATTACAGAAGTTGCATATTGCAAAGCTCAAACAACCTGTAAATACCTCTGGAGAAAAGTTGGAGAGGAATAGGTAAAATCCAGTGTCACTGTCGTCACATTAATTAAAAGGACGGGACTAAAACTGGGCTAAAGATGATTTTTTGTTTAAATAAACATCAATCTCAGAGGCTGTGACAGCAAGCAGTTTGCCACAGCTCAAGATAGCCCCAGGTTCTTTCTTACAAGGCAATACAGAACTTTCTGACCCAACAGGCTGATGCCACAGAGTTTATTTTGCTTTTSTGACCTATCACCTTTACTGCACTGCAGATACTTTTGTCCAATGGGCTGCCATTAGACATACACACACATACCTCTATTATAGCATCTAAACTCTTAATTTATTCTGTACAATCACATTACTACTCTATAAAACCCTTCATCATCTTATCTAATACAGTTTTTCTCATTTACTTAAGGCACRTTCTTACTTATAACTATAGAAACGCAAGTTTATGATTTTTCTACTCAATGTCTCTGTACCTTGCTTTCACATTTTAGGCTTCTTCTAAGGCTGTAAATCAAACCCTTTTGACTCTGTGAAGATTTCAATCTTTCTGACTCCCACAGTCCAGGGTAAATTTGGCAGGCTAAAAAAGAGAGGTAAATAATTCATCACAGGGCAAGAAAGTAAAAGCCACTCTGCTCAGTGCTGGCAAAGCAAGGAAAASTAAGAGTATCTTTGTATTTCCCTCAGTTAATGCATGCTTGGTTTAGACTGATTGACACTGCACTTTAAAGACAAAAACTAAGTCATGAAACCTTTCAAATTATCATATTTGACTGAATTTTCATCCATTGATTTTACTCCACCTGCAGTGCACTAGACAAGGTAATAATTTATGATAATTATATGAAAATATACAATTAATATTCATCACCTCTCATTTCTCATCACTTTAGATGATCAGTAATGCAGAGTAAAAATGCTGTCAGATTTCTAATTGCTTTGTAATGGGCCTGAAATAGGGAAATCGTTAAAGACAAACAATCTGTCACTTGTCTGTTACCTTAACTACCTATCACTTAAAAAACCCTCATTAAATACATTGCTAATGAACGACAAAAGACTGTACTCAGTGTGCCCAGATGTACCTTTTTAAACAATATTGTAAATTGCTTAAATAATTCCCAAGACGTTTTCAATCATTTCTGTGGAAATTTAATGGAAAACATATATTTTCCGGGCACGTTACATCTCATTTGTTCACATCATTATGACATTTAGTCTATCATATGCACATCTCCTGGGAGATAAAACTTTTTCTTTTTACTGTTGACAAATCTGATCCAATTAAAACAAATTCTGGAAGAACTCAACATTCAGATCTCTGACCCCTCTCTCTTAAAAAAAAAGAAAAAAGAAATCTATTAATAATTTWAAAATAATCCCATCTCCTCCAAGGATTTTTAATATCTAGATTAAAAAACAAGTCCAACATTGCTCAACGTTGAACAAATTATTTTATCTCAGYTGTTTTCAAGAGACAAAACTCAGAATGGTCACTTTTACCACTCTTTTGAGTCAGCTGTCTTCAATAGCTCCGACAGAAAAAAAACAATCGAAAAAAATTCTTCTCCCTGTACTGACAGAAGAGCCAGGATGAAAACAGCACATCAGAACTATCAGTGAGACTCCCTAATGAAATCTTGTACTATTATTTGCCACATTAATTAATTGCTGAGATTAACTGTCACATTAAAGCGTTGAAAAGATGAAGACAACAACTGCAAAACGTTATTTGACACAAAATATTCTTCTTTGCATGACTTAAACATGCTCAATCTCTTACATTTATCAAAACCCAATCAATATTCAGTGCTTATTTATGATGCTGAAAGAGGTTTAGATGAGATACTARGAAGGAATTGTTCCCCGTGAGGGTGGGCAGGCCCTGGCACAGGTGCCCAGAGAAGCTGTGGCCGCCCCTGGATCCCTGGCAGTGCCCAGGGCAGGCTGGATGAGCAACCTGGGATAATGGAAGGTTCCCTGCTCACTACAGGGGGTTGGAACTGGAGGATCTTTAAAGTCCTTTCCATTCCAAACCGTTCTAGAACTCTCTATGTAGCAGCATAAAACCAACATGAACAAAAAAAAAAMAAAACCAAACAAACAAAAAAGCACATACAAAACAAAAGGCAAAAAAAGCCTTACTAGTCCAACCAAGACTTTGCAAAATACCATCTAGAAGTAAAAATTGTAGTTAATAATGACAAAGTCTGGATGTTTCAGCTGGTGCATCATTTGTACTCATTTTTTCATGCAGTATACTAGAAGCACACACAGTATCCAGTTAAACCTCTAAATAATTCTCCTATAACCATTCTGGGACTCTCCAGTCTAAATAATTCTCCCACAACCATTCTGGGACTCTCCAGTTAAGTCTCTAAATAATTCTCCTACAATCATTCTAGAACTCTCTAGTTAAATCTCTAAATAATTCTCCTATAACCATTCTAGGACTCTCCAGTTAATTATCTAAATAATTCTCCTACAACCATTCGAGGACTCTCCAGTTATATCTCTAAATAATTCTCCTATAACCATTCTAGGACTCTCCAGTTAATTATCTAAATAATTCTCCTATAACCATTCTAGGACTCTCCAGTTAAATCTCTAAATAATTCTCCTATAACCATTCTAGGACTCTCCAGTTAACTCTCTAAATAATTCTCCTATAACCATTCTAGAACTCTCCAGTTAAATCTCTAAATAATTCTCCTACATTCATTCTAGAACTCCCCAGTTAAATCTCTAAATAGTTCCCCTAAAACCATTCTAGGACTCTCCAAAATAAATAATTCTCCTATAACCATTCTGGGACTCTCCAGTTAAGTCTCTAAATACTTCTCCTATAACCATTCTGGGACTCTCCATGTAGCAGTATAAAACCAACACAACCAAAAAAAAATAAAGCAAAAAAGCTTTATTTACCAAGACTTTGCAAAATGCCATCCAGAAGTAAAAAATGTAGTTAACAGTCAGAAAGTCTGGATGTTTCAGCTGGTCCATCATTGGTACTCAACTTTTATTGCAGTACTAGAAGCACACACAGTATCCAGTTAAATCTCTAATTCTCCTACAATCATTCTAGAACTCTCCAGTTAAATCTCTAAATAATTCTCCTATAACCATTCTAGGACTCTCCAGTTAAATCTCTAAATAATTCTCCTATAACCATTCTAGAACTCCCCAGTTAAATCTCTAAATAGTTCTCCTACAATTCTGTGACAACACAGCCCAATATTACATGACATTCTCAAGAAAAGCATCTACTAAAAGTTAAATATTCTCACAAAAGTCTGAAACCACCAACTTACATCTAAAGTCTCTTGAACAAGAGAAAGAAACTTTTCACCGTATCCAGGTGACCTGCACAGCACCTGTGCATGCTCACATAATTAGAGATAATTAAGCACGCCTGGTTTCTTACAGAAGTGTCTCATATCTCCATCCAGGGACAACAGTCCCAGAGTTCCTGGCAAGTTCTCCACACTCTCCTGGCACTTACCTACTCTTTTTTAATTTATTTTTCTTCTTTCAGAAGGGGGAAAAAGCAGCACAGCCCTGGCTGCACTGAGCTGCGTGGTGCTGACTCACCAGCCAGAGCATTTGTTCTCAGTCTGGTTTTCCCTCTCCCCTAAATACCCACTCCCATTTAACACATCTTGAGCTGAGTTAATTTTTATATCTCTAGAGCAGAAAGATTATCAAATTGCCTTGAAACCGACCAGCCAGTCAGGGCATGATTAGCTATGGCTGACCCAACCCATATTTCACACAAAGTATTCATCTTTGCATGACTTCAACATGTTCAAGCTCTGAAATTGATCAAAACCCAATCAATATGCAGTGCTTATTTATGATGCTGAAAGAGGTTCAGATTAGAKATTATGGCTTCTGAAACTGGGCAGRYTRAAAGAKAAACTGAGACACGAAAGCTGTGATACCAGACAAGGTCAGTGGTGCATGAACACCAAACTGTTCTATTAAATATTATAAATATTTATARACATTTATATATATATAAAAATATAAAGCCTATTTTCTTTTACTTTGGCATGCTGAACATGCACAGAAAAGAACAGGTGTTTAACTTCCAAAATTATTTCTGACTCCAGAAATAATTCCTTAACATGAACAGATAATTGTCTACGTGTATAATTTATATAATAATTTAATACATATTTATTATATTTTATTAATGATAAATTTCTATAGAATATTGTATATATTATATATTTTATATATTATATATGATATATAGTATATATGTACTTTATATATAGAAAATTTCCATTAGGATTTTTCTATTTCTCTTTATTTTCTATTTTCTCATTACAGATATACAGTCACTCACAATCTCTCAAACAACTCTGTGTTTTAAATACTGTATGAGCTGGTACCAATCCTATCACAATTTAAAATTGAAAAAAACCTCAATATCCAACACTCAGGAATTTTTGGCATAAAGGATAAACAATAAAGGAAATTGTATCTAGTCTTTAGGAGGTTATTAACCATTTTTGGTGACAGCACAGGTGCAGTGACAAATCTCCAGGACAACACCACATTTTTAAAAAACTTTCAAATGTTTTTTAAACTTTTTAAAAACCACACCAACCCCAGTGAAGGAGGAGCCACACRGAACCACACTGAAACCTTTGCCCAAGAAGAAAATTCTCATTTCAGAAGGGACCCTGCCAAGCAGCATTTTGGGGCTTTTGTCGGTCACAGTGACCCTGAGATGGGTCAGAAATTCTCTTTTCTCAGCTCGGCAGTCAAAGAAGGAGTCAGAGCTCTTCAGTTCTCGTTCTCAAGGTTGTTTATTGTGTCTTATCTATAAAATTCTTTCTCTGGCCTGCTGAGGTCTGTCCAGCAGGACAGACAGAGGCACACTGCCTGCCCTGGGGTGGGGTTATCTTTTTATACTAAAAACTACGTGTACAATATTTACCATAACTTCCCAATACCTATCACCTATGTTAGACAGTGAGCTTCTACTCTAAACCAATCCAAAAGTGCCAACATCACCCAGAAGATGGAGGCCAAGAAGAAGGAGAAAGGCTGGACACGCCCAGATTGCTCCATCTTGCCCCCTGAACCTCCACTCTATAAACTCTAAAAATCTATTTCTCACCCCGTGACAAACTAACTATTATTCTACTTAGACTTTYGYRGCTTGYARWTCTTCATAYAASGYTGGTAATTTTTTCTGTGGGTCATAATTACAGTCACAGGCGTCATGGACTCTGTGCTAAGGCCTCYGAGCCCCCTGGCAGGGGTTTSAGCCATCCAGGATGTCCTGAATTCCAACACCAGCACAGACACAAAGCAGACTGATCAGGTGTWGAGTGCTTCTGCAGATCTGATGTTTTCCCACCCTTAAAGCCTAAATAAATTCTCCGTGTTTCCCACTGAAGCCCAGCYGTCCCACTCTGCTCTGTTTGATGGGAACAATGTGCCAGGAACGTTCCCTGACAGCRTCTGCCCAGCCCGGCTCAAACTCTTCAAAGGGTGACAAAAGGGACAAGGAGTGGCTTTAATTCTAACCTAGCACACAAAAATATTGCCACAGGATGCATACATTGTTATATTGCCACAATGCTACCCATTTAAAAGGGGAGTGTGAACTGAGTGTGCCTGGAGAAACGTTTGGGGATTTTGCTAGCTAGTTTTGCCTAAGATACCAAAAGCTAAAATCGACAGCATCCACAGCATCCACCTACATTTTCAGGGGGGATTTTATTGGGTTTGGGGTTTTTCGGGGGGTGTTTGTTTTTGGGTTTTGTTTG
>JACDOX010000194.1:165705-178427 GCA_014549065.1 Cardinalis cardinalis
CTCTGAGAGTTTAAAGTTAGAAAGTGTGTGTTTATTGCAGGATAGCTCCCAACTACACCGTGATTTACAGGTGATTACAGAGCCCTTTTATCTATACCAGTAGTGAATACCCAAAATACAAATACATGTTCATAACTTTGGTACATCCCATTCCCCACTCCCTATGGTAATTAGTTCCAAAGCCATTAAGCATGCATGGTTTGTTCCTTGAAATGAGTCGGTGGTCCCTTTCATGGGAAGGGGTCCCAAAATGAGGAAGTAAATGAAGTCTTCCTCCTTCTGACTTTCTACCTTTTCAATGCAAATCTGACAAATGAACCCTTGGTAGAACTCCCATTCCTCGTCTCCAATTGGTTTCAGAACAGGGGAGCCCTACAATTGTCATATGTTCCTAAAAGCCATTTATCAGTTTCTATATTGTTCATTACAAACCCAGCTAACCAAACATTGTGTTGACAAGCAATCAATTATTAGTTAACTACTAACTCTTAACTTTATGAAGGCCTACCCATTTATTTTAATTAACTCCAATAARGCTTATCTCTAGTTAAAATCTTAGCTTAGTATAGTATTGCTTTTAAGTGTCTGTATAAAAGATGTGTCTGTAACCTGGGGTGTTTCTAAGCAGTTCATTTTACATACAAAATGATTTTTMAAGAAGTGTGGATGGCTTCTGAACAGGATATTCTGAGGCACTCGGATAGGAAACACAGGATTTCACATTTGACAGGCTGTGGGATGGAATTTAACTTTTTTTACACAATAGTTCTCACATAACGGTGCAGAGGTGCTTGAGGGGAGCAGTCAATTCTGTGATCCTGCAGTTTGCCACATCCTTGCTTTTGCTTTTCCTGTTTCTCTTCCAGGTTGTGATTTCATGGATTTGATTTTCTAAGGCAGTGCTGAGGAAGGGATTGCAAACCCATCAGGCCATGGCCCTGGGAAGGATGGAGCAGAAGGACTGGTACAAGGTCCTGGGGGCCAAACCTTCAGACAGCCCAGCAGAACTGAAAAGGAAATACCAAAAACTTGCTTTGTTGGTAAGGCTGGATTTGATCTTTGGGCTACACTGATTTATGTATTTGGTCTTTGGGATACACTGATGGATTCCTTGCTTCTTTTCTGCCAAGGTCAGGATTAAATGTGTGAGAAGGTATTTTGTGTAGGGACTCAGATGTGTATGGGATCTTGTTCTACAGTCTCACAAACCCTGAGCTCTGCAGCACTTCMCTCTAACAAACTAAAAATGGAGCTGTATCTCACTCTCTGCAAGGCCTTTTGAGGATAAACTGTCCAATTAAGAAATGACACCTAAATTATTGTTACTTTTAACCCAATAACCAACCACCCATGCCCACAATGTGGACTTTTTTATCCAATTACACAAACCCACCCAAACCCATGGAGAAGAAGGTGAARAAGAAGGGCCAGCCTCCACCCTAAAACCTCCATCTTGCTTTATATATATTACTRTATTCTAAACCCTTAAACTCTGAGTTTCCCACCCTGTGATATCACACMCTTCTATTCAAACTCCACACCCACAATCCCAGTTCTGTCATTCCAGTTTGGAAGCTTCTCCACGGCCTCAGGTCAAATGCAGTGTTCTCTTGGGGGTCAGTGCCTGCCAGCACAGAAACTCTGAAATTCTCAGCACCCAGGCTTCCAACAGTACACCAAAGTCATTTTTATAAACCAATAAAGTTTTTTTTACAGTTTTTGTGATTGATCAGATGCAACCCYCGAGTACACCAAGACCAGATGCAAAGCAAAAAAAGAAATTTCTTTCCTGACAGTCAGCAGTAATGAAATAAAAAATAGGAGGAAAATATGTTAGTTTTATTGGAAAGCTTCTGGTGAGTTTTTGTGGAGTTGTRTTCTTGGTCATGCATCAAGACTTTATGTTCTGTGAATTCCCCTAATTTTTTCTGCCCTGCTGGTATATGTGCATAAGAATCTTAGAGCTTTACCAGATTATTCTGTGTGATTCTTGGTTATTCTGTTTTACTCCCTCCCTTTGGATTCAGACATTTTGCTGAAAAAGTGCTCTGGCTTGGCTTTCTGAGGAAAGTGAAGTRTCTGTTTTGGTACTGTTGACTCTTTTTAGCTGAATTTGATAGACAGAATTCCCAAGGTAACTAAATTCCTGTTTTTTATAAAAGCTGGTGACTTGGTARAGAAGAAGAAAGGGAAGCAGATCTCAGTTTTTGGAGGAAAAGCTCCCTTTTCTGGAGGAAGCTGCCAGTATTGGCAGGGTGTTTGTTGGAGCACGTGCTTGGCAGGTCTGAGGTGATTTGAGGTGCAAAATGAGTGTGATAAGAAGTTGGGATTTTTAAGGGAGGTAAAGAGAATKCCAGTGACCAGGAGACTGAGTTTTGTTAGAGCTGAAGTAAATTCATGGGTTTGGAGGGAAGTTTGTTAATTTTTATTTCTAACCACTATAAAAACAGTATTAAAGTTTGGTCATTTCAGCAGTATGTTCCAATTTTACACATCTTGGTATTCTTCAGCTGGATTTGCTAGGCACACCCTGCTGTACATCTCCTCCTTCTCAGTGCCTCCTGTGAGCTTTTTTCTTTGCCTGAAACTGATTGGTGTACCTAGTCTTAAGTTCYGCACCTGGCAAGATATTTGTGTGCAGATTCTGGACATAAATCCTTTGGTTCTCACTATTAAACTTTGATTGTCCTAACTTAGGAGAGGGCTTTGGAAGCCAAGTTTCTTAGTTCTGTTTTGAGTAGAAATTTTTGTTTTCTTGGACCTCCTAATGGTTTTGTTCTATCGAATTGCTTGAAAATATGAGTAAAAGATGAATAAAGGTCTGTTCCTAATGGTGGTCAGGGGACCATGGTCTAAAATACCCCTTCTGTCCAGATGGGGCTAATTTAAACTGAATACTGTAATGGAATTAATATATGTATTTGCCTGTGAAATTAAGTCTAATAATAGAATTAAAATTACAGGTGTTGTTCAGAGCTGTTACAGAAGTGAAACWTTCATAGTCCCTTTCTTGTATGAAGTTTTTTARAGTTGTGTTATGGAGCTGTACTTAKGAGTAATTTCAGGTCATTGTTTTGGGGTGTATGAAGCAGGAATTAGYAAAGTTTCAGCTGTGTGTCTACATGTCTAACACTAGTTTCAGAAGATTAAAGTATTGTTTTAATACACAAGCATTTCTTTAGCACCTGTATATTTCCAGCCTGCTTGGTTAGTGCTCTTTATTTGAAAAGYCAGTGAGAAATGGTAGAGAAGGTGAAGATATTTCTTGTTTTTCTTTTAGTGTCTGTGGTGGATCCCTCTGGCTCAAAAGAGATGTTGACTGRTGTTCACTTGTAGGTGTTTTCTCCAGGCAGATCTGCTGCCTGTCTGTGCTTGTTACCATGGGTCCTGTCTGTGCTCATCTTTTCCTTTTAGCTGAACTCTTACAGGCTCTGCTTGGTGCTCTCCATCCTGATGCAGCACTCCCCAGTCACTCTGGGGTCCTTCAAGAATGAGAATACCAAGGTTTTTATGCACCTCCATGGGCTCTAGGAGAGACTGGAGGGCACAGGGCATATCTTGTCTTAGTTACAGTGGGAAGGTGCCTCTGTTGGAGAGGTTCCATGAGTAAGAATTTGCTGAAAGTCTGCCATGGCATGTTAACACAGAAATGTTAACACATGGCACGTTCTCTGGGATTTCTGAGCTGTGGACTTGCAAGTATTGGATTTATTAGGGGAGTGTTGCTGAATGTTGGTTTTATCCCTGATGCAGGGATTTGCAAATATTGGGTTTATTAGGGGAGTGTTGCTGAGTGGTGGTTTTATCCCTGATGCAGGGATTTCTGAGCTGTGGACTTGCAAATATTGGGTTTATTAGGGGAGTGTTGCTGAATGTTGGTTTTATCCCTGATGCAGGGATTTCTGAGCTGTGGATTTGCAAATATTGGGTTTATTAGGGGAGTGTTGCTGAGTGGTGGTTTTATCCTGGTGCTGTTCCCTAGTCATCCACTGTTCCCTGTTAGTGAGAAYTCAGCCCTGGCTGGACCTGTTGTGTCACCTTCTGTGTCCTTTCAGATGAAGTCACTCTCTGCCCCCCAAACTGTGGTGACACCTCCTCTCCGAGTGCCCAGCTGCTCCCTGGGCTCTCTCCTGGGGCTGGTACAAGTGGCACTGCCAYTGCCAAGGGCTGCTTGCAGCTACATGCAGCTTTTTAGAAGCTGGAATACCAGATTGCAATAAAAGATTCAATGTCAAATTTTATGGTCRGTGCAGAATGGTTTCCAATTTTTATGTAGCTGCAGAAGTTAATCTCCTGAAGAATTATGCTGTGTTTATAGCCTTAAGTCCAAGGTTTTSAAAGCAACTTGGATGTTGGATACCMGCTGCAGTTAATGTGACATTGATTCTGTAATCAGGAGTGTTCTGATCACACTTAGCATCAAGCAGAAGAGACGGTGGAATTTCTTTTTAAACAGAATTCTACTCTTAAAATAAAAATGACAAATCTCTGAGTCCAAGCCTTTTTCTCTTGATCCCCAATGCTTCGTGTTGAGCATTTGCTTTTTGCCATCTGCTATTTTCTGTATTTGTCAACACATGTATGCTTAGCATCTTGAAGGAACAGGCTGATGTAAAATTTCCAGAGCTAARAAGAGTTGGAGATCTTGCCATATGTCATCAAAAAGATGACTATAATTGCAGCTAAATCTCAGGATTGACCTTAATAATACAAAGTAGTACACAATTAAGAGTGATTGAGGTGTAGCTTTGTAAGAATGACTTCATCAGGGCAAATTTACTTAAAAGTGGTGAATTTTTAAAAACAAACCCCTTTTTATTAATTCTAACAAACTGAGGATGGAAAAGGTTAATAACCCAGAACAAAACTGGACATAGACACCCTACTAGAGTGAATATATTTTTCTTTACTGCGCTTAAAAATACATTTTTTTAATTTGGTCAGGTCACAACATATATGCAAGTGAATTATTTTACTATAGATAATATCAGTTCAGTCCTTAAGAATAGTATTAATTTGATACAAAAAATGAGTTTGGGCTAAAAGTAGGGATTTTTTTTCCTGCCACATCTTCTAATTTAAATRTCTTAGAAAATTTCCTTGAGACTTAATTTTTTTTCCTAATAATTCTTGTGTACTTAGGTGACTCTGATAGGTGGATCATCTTGATTACTGTAAGGATCAGTAGGAGCTTTGGGGCACAAGATGCAATGGGCCATTATGAGTTCTATATAAAGCTTCTTTTTAAAAGAAAATAAAACTTCTCTGCATGCAGGTTCATACTCTGGCACAAAGCTGCAGCCAGTAATTCTGAAAGGAGAAARAATGCAAGTGAGTGCATTGAAACCAGCAGAGATTCCTTGGCTGGCTCTTACAAACTCATGCTGAAATGCTTTCTGAAGCACAGAAGACTTGTAGTTCCCATTGTCTGAAAGGAATCCAGCAAATTCTGAAAATTAATATCTTGCTGAAGTGGTAGGAGTAGGTCTTTAATCTTCTGTCTTCAGAGCATGCTGGTGGGTTTGAGATGTTTGGGATCCACAGCCTTTTATCCACAGTCACATACATGTTGGTGTCGACAAGGAGATTTCTTAAATGGATAAATGGGGTTTGTGCTCTGTGCTGGGGTTTTTTAAGGAATCCATTCAGCTTTTAGGAAGGGCAGTGCTTATGTTCCATTTCTAAATGTGTATAAAATCAAWAGAAGATAAAATTAGAGCAACAGAAATAAGACATCCAGGACACACACACACACMCCCTCATCCTATTTTTGGCACAATTTTTGCATTTGCTTTTGGTCTAGCACTTTGTTGTCAAAGAATAAGTTGTCAGATTGTTTTTGAATTTTTATGTAGCTGCTTTATATCTGAAAACTGCTTTTCACAAGGAATAAAGTCACCAAACACATAAGCTTTGTCTAGCTGAAAATCAGGTGTCTGTTCCTGTTGATGCTGATGATATTATAGGATACCTTTCAACTGGAAAAAAATTATTGTGCAAGAAAATTATATGCTGCTGTTACAATGTGTGCCCTAATCTTAAAGAAAATCCATGTAATTTGAGCAGGCAGCAGCAAGAAGCTCTTCTTTTTAATATGGTAAGGAAATAAAATATATGTGCCACTTACAAATATATGCCACTTAACACAGAGTGTTACAAAGATTATCTTTTTTATCAAAAGGGGTGGTGTGTGTGTATATAAATACCAAGTGTTAAGGTGCTCACTTGATCTGTTTGAAAGAGTGGAAGATTTGCAAACAGAGCATCAGGCACAGGTGAGAATGACTCCCAGCAACAGAAAACAAGGAAATTAATAGAAATTTAATTTAATGAGGCAAAATTACTTCAAGAGGAGTTTATTCCATGGAACATGTTTAAGGGAAAGATATACGAGTTTCTGGAGAGTAAAACTCTGGTACTGATTTCTGGACTCATCTAAATTCTGCAATCAGAAGAAATGCAGAGGGTGTCATATATGTAAAGTTAAAGAGCTGCTTGTTCTTTTTTTTGTGATTATTCTTTTCATGTTTGTTGCAAGGTAAATTCAGTATTACTCCTGAAAGAACCTGSCTACTGGGGAACTTCATGCTGAGTTTAAGTTGAGAATTTGAAACTTAAAAATGAAAACACTTTGAGTTTTGTATTGGAAGCCTGATAATCATGCTTTTCCTGAGATTCAGGCAGTGTAAGTATTCCCCTTTCAATATCCTTGGGCAGGTTTTTATTTTTTTATTTGAATAGCAGCACATTTGTTAGAAGTGTTTAACAGTTCTTCGTGCTTAACTAATTCTAACTGGTAGAAAATGGATTTGTAATTTGACAATCCAAACAGAACAAGTTCAGTGGAGTTAATCTAATAACTACAGAGAGAAAGATAAGCATCAAGTTTGATACAAAGGACTATTGTTTCAATGCTCAGGGTAGATTTACTCTGAGCTGTTSTCTACATCTCATTTACTAATTACCACTTGAATAAAAAGAAGGGGGCATATTTTCAACTTGAGGAGTTGATTGTCAGTCTAGGTAGCACCAAGTGAAGCTCGGTGCTAGAGAAGTCACTAATCCAAACAGCTTCATTAGCCAGGTCCTGCTGCTGTTAAACTGTGAGTTGTGTGATTATTCACCTGACTGGTGCTGGCTTTTGTTTGGTTCACACTGTAATGTGGAATGATTTTTTTAAAGATGCAGGTGAATTTTAACGAGTGGCTGCAGTGTAAATACCCCTGCAGAAGAAGTTTTGTCTTTAACTTACACAGAATGTGAGAACCAAATAAGCCAACAAGTAAATAGTGCATTGCTTATTCAGGTAGTTCAGCCAATGAACTACCTGTAATGTAATGTTAGTTTTTTTTATTATTATTTCTAAATTTAATCTGTTTACTTACAGGGTTATTGTCCACAGTTCATTTGTTACAATGAGCAGCTTCTGGTACCTCACCCTCTSTAGGTTTATGGTTCATACACAACAGAATGGGCAGCAGGCATTGAAATGGGAGATTTGGCCAGTATGTGCATGGCCTTTGATGTCATTTGTGCTCTGCAGAGGAATCTGATGGCCCTGTTGAACACTTTGTGCCCTGGTTATGTGAGTTATTCATTATAACATATATTAAAGAAAGGATCTATACTCTGGTTTGGTAGACATTTTGTGAAAGGTGTTCAATACTCACAAATATTCACTATGTCCTTAATCAGGACATAGTGAAATATAAAAACTATAAAATAAAAATTAAATTTAAATTAAAATATAAAATAAAAAATCTGATCAAAAATAAACTCTTTAGTGGTTTATTAAATGCCATAAAGATATTTCTATAATATTTGCAATTGTTCTTCCAGCATTTTGAAGACATGTTTAAATAATTTTATATTGTGCAGTGTGCTTTTTATCTCATTTCTAATGAGAGGTGTTTGAAATCAAAATCACAGAGAAAAAGATACAAATTAAAGCACAGAGAAGGAGGCTACAAAGAGCAGCATAAAGCTTTTATATCACAAAGTTCTGGTTGTTCTGATATTTGAGCAGCCACAGCCAAGAGTACCTTGAGCTGTTCAGCATTTCCAAACCAGACCATGCATTCAGGAGTCCACGTCAGAAATTTTAAGCACCAGGTCAGTTATTTAAAGAAGCTCCAAGTCCAGAACAATGGTCAGCAGGGTGATAAAAGTTCAGGGTAGAATCAATCACGTGGCAATGGCTGTGTTTATATAAGGATCTCTTTTGGCTGTTAAACAAAATTGACCATGTTAGTGTTGAATCTCAGATAGTTATTACATTTTTTCAAATATTGTCCTGTGATGTACTAACCTGTAAAATTCAGTGTTTGGTGGACTTGTTGAGTTTTTTATTATTTAAATAAATAATTGTGTCTAATTTTGTCTTCTGTTTGAAATACATAATAAAATTATTATGTTGTTTAAGCAACACATTCTCATGTTCCTTCTTTCCTCCATCTTTTCACACTTTGGAGTCAGAAAATCCCCATTTGAATGATGTGAGGGTCCCAGCCTCCATCTTCTCCTGGCCTCAGTGCATCACAAACGCTTCCTCATCTCCCCTGAGCTCAAATGCTCAGCAGACATGAGCTCATTGRGCTGATTTAATGCAGAAGTGAGCTCACGTACCTGAAGGCTTGCTTGTAGGATATTTTGTGGGTAGCTTATTGCTCTAGAAAAAAAGTGCCCTGCCAGTCATTTGGATAAACTCTTTGTCATTTAATTTTCAGTAAATTAGAAGTGATATTTCAAGGCTGAAAAGTCAGTTGTCAGCTGTTGGCTGAGTGTTGTCAAACTTGACCCTTCATTGYTATTCCTACTACATTATCAATAATGAAAAATTTCACTCTGTTTTGCTTGGATTTATGACCTAAGAATGTCCATAGTCAGAAAAGGTAAAGATGAATGAGTTTGCTGCGCAGCATCTTAGCTAAAACATTTTTSTTTCCTTGGCAGAACATGAGGTTGTAGCTAATGAGGCGTTTGAGGAGAGGCTGGGCAGGAGCTCAGCTCTTTCAAGAGGTTCTTGCCTTCTGTCAGAGCAGTCCAGGCTTGCAGTGCCAAGGATGGGCTTGGAGGGTTCTCCCAGTGAAACTCTGGCTCCTGGAATGTGGGACATGGGTTTGTAGGGAATGCTCAAAGCCTGACAGAAAGCTCCCATAGTGTGCATCTGTATGCAAACTTTGAATAGAAATGCTGSTTTAGAAATGCCATGGAATAGGACAGACATTGCTGAGAGAGAAATGGAAACACARACAAGTTCCAAAGGATGGCCTTGCAAATAAGACTGGATCCTTTGGAGAAATAGAACTATGAAAGATGCAYTGTAGATGATTGGCTTTCAGGCATTTATAGMATGGTGTGGCAAAGGCTGATAGGCCAAGAAACATTTATAGTGTTTTGTAATGAGGAAATAGTTGACTTCTGATTGTGATGGTGTGAATTATAACATCTGTACATGAGACTGAAAATGGAGTAAAAATTTTTAAAACACCTCTCAGTTGCCCCATCTCTGGGTTAGAAAAGGGTTGAATCCCCCACTGGCAATGTTGCTGTTGAAACTCAGGGGATGAAAACTGGGATTATTCCTGACTGCTGACCTGTGCTAAGCTTTGACTTTCCCTTCTGAAAAGGCTCCTCCTCCTCTTGCCTATTCCCTTCTGAAAAGGCTGAGACTGCCTAGATGGAGTCTTATGAAATACCAGTGTCCCAGAGGTCCGTGGTGAGTTCTGGTGAGTGAGCAGAGTATTCTGGATATTCTGGATATGCTGGAGTCCCCTCAAAGTGTGTCCCTGCAGCGTTGTGGGGACATGCTGCCAAAGTTGTTTCCTTGCTGCAGATGGAGAAATTTGCCAAATCAAATATCAAATCAGAAATTAAATGAACACCAAACTAGTGATCAGTCCAGGTAGGAACACATCCTACACATCCTTCAAGCCTATGAATAAATCCAATACAAATTAATTTCTAAGTGTGTGTGATTCCATAAGTTGTGTTTGGAATTTTCTGTGTTGTTCTGTCACTGTGGCTACAAATTCTTGAAATAATGCTCACTTTTATTTATTGTTGCTGTTGTTAGGGTTTCATTTCTGTTGTGTTTTGGGTTGTTTTTTGGTTTTTGTTTTTTTAATACTGGTTTTCACAACTGAGTAAATTCTGTTAATAAGTAGCTTTTAATGTCCATTTTAAACGTTGTAATTCAACAAGGGCCAAACCTGTTATTTTGAGATCTCAAATGGCTTCAGACACTGTAGGGATTCTATATTGCTCTCTGAGATGGGGAAAGCTGAAAGAAATAGTTTCAAGTAAACAAAAAATCAAAACCTTGCCGTGCAAGTGTTGGAGTTATGGTTGCTAATCACTCATTGTTTAGAAGTCCTGTACTCTGAAGCTGAGGTGCCTTGGGGACTTGGATTATTTTGCATTCTGCTTAAAGCTGTGAGGCTGTTTTCAGGTATTCCAAAAGAACTGGAAAATGAATGTGACACCTTGGTTTGGAATGCTGAGTGTGTGACTGGGGCATGGGGGCAACACAGAAAATGGTGCTCTGTGCTTTGCCTTGGATTATTTTGCATTATGCTTAAATCTGACCTCTTAAAGCTGTGAGGCTGTTTKCAGGTATTCCAGAAGGACTGGAACATGAATGGGGCACCTTGGTTTGGGATGCTGAGTGGGTAGCTGTGRGTATCAGAGTTTTGGCTTTGCCTGCAGAAGGGTTCCCCCCCAGTTTTCCAGTAGTTTAAACAACCCTGCTCTGTTTGGTTTCCTGGAGTGGTTTTTTTGTTGTTGTTTGTTTGTTTGGGGTTTTTTTCTATAATAAAACAGAGGATTTGGGAGTTTGCATTCACGTGAAAGTAGCATTTGTCTAAACTGTTTTCCTAACAATTTGTTTGTTTGGAGTTATTACCTGACCAGGGCCACAATAATCCATGCCTAAACAACAGAACATTGTTCAATGTCATATTATTGGTGTAAATTGTGAGCAAAAGAGCCAGAAATTTAGAAAAAATCTGAAATTCCCTTTCTATTTTTACCTTTATACTACTGTAAATTTAAGTGGGTTTTTCCCCCTTCATTCCTTTGCTGCTTTTTGATGGATTCTCTGTTGTTTTTTCTTCTCCTGCTGTATAGTGTAGTTTTCAAAGGGCTTTTTGAAGTACCTCTTGAGGCTCTTGGGTCACTCTTCATAGGAAAATAAGGAGCCATGGAAAGAGAAGAAAATGAAAGAGAGTCTGTTTCTAAAAAGGTACCTTTTGGTAACCACAGCTTCTGGSTTTTCTCCTCATTTTCATTAGCCAAAGAATTGTTTTCTTCTGTTTATACAAACAACAGTTGGTATTCTTTTCCATCAATAGAAACTTAAACTTTTATACTTGACT
This sequence comes from Cardinalis cardinalis, assembly GCA_014549065.1. NCBI lineage: Eukaryota > Metazoa > Chordata > Aves > Passeriformes > Cardinalidae > Cardinalis > Cardinalis cardinalis. Next base: position 177,081 of record JACDOX010000194.1, read on the forward strand.
TTTTTACTCTGAAGGGCTCTAAAGTAGCAAAGAGTGTGGAAGTTCAAAGTAGCAGGGTGATGCTACAGTACCATGAGAAAAGCAGTTGCATTTTAAGTATATTTAAGCAAGATACCTTCAAAAAAAAAAGAACAACCCCAATGTGGAAACTAATGAGTTTGTGACAGTGTAATTTAGTCTGTGGGTTTTTTAATTGCACTTTGAGGTCTCCAGTAATTTTCAGGAGTTTGCTGCCCTGGATTGACAGTCCCATCCTGTGTTTTCACTGTGCAGCTGTCAGTGAACATCCATTTTGTGTTCTGCATACCTGTTGCACATTGCTCTGTACATTTAATCCTAATTTTTTCCTTTTATTTTTTTCTTCTGTCTGGTTTTAAAAGAAAGCAGTTTGGGTTGCCTGTGGGTGTTTCCTTTCAAAATTATCCACTGGGTAATGAGTAACTAAAATGTATGGGGAAAACTCCTTTTTCCTCCAGAGTGCTGTCTTGGGGATGTTTTGCTGCAAATATTTGAGTTACAGCAAGTACTTAGAGTTACAGCTATAGCAACAAAAGTGTTACYTGAAACATTTCTGTTCTGCTGGATTTTACTTGTCTCAGACAAAGGTGTAGGTGTGCTGTGCTGGATGTTGTGTGTGACAGTGGTAATTTCTGGCCAGAAGGTTATGGAAAAGATGAATACTATGTGTAAAAGATGCAAGCAGTGGAATATTGTGTGGGAAGATTGATACTTGTGCAGTAGTTTTGATCGTGGCAGATTATAAGGAGGAAGAAGGGACAAAACTGGGCACAATTTCCACCAGCTRACTGATCAATGAGAAATGTTAGAAAAAGAAAATCATAGAATAGGTAAGTTCTGAGAGATGAGAAGGAAAAKGAAATGGTCATCTTGTATTTTTCCACAAATGAGGAACATTTCCCATGAGAAAGACTCATCTTGGAGATGGGCAGTGCAGGCTGTAATTAGTGTCAAGGCCAAAGTTGGTCAGAGGCTTAAAGGTTGGTTGTGTTTGGGGGAAGAAAGGAAGAAGAGATGAAGTGAGGAATCATGCAGATAAATCCCTTGCTCTTTTGTCCAGCTGCCTTGGGACAGACATCCTTGGGGAAGTTCCAATCCATGAAAGATTGGAGTGAGGGAGCTCCTCACTCCCGCTTCTCCTCTCTGCAAGGGGAAGAGGAGGCTCCTTGCGCTTCAGGTCTGCCGGCCGAGCGAGCCTCTGGCAAGGACGGCCTGGGGGCTGGGAGGGCAAGTCTAAGACCCGGCATCACCCTTTTCATACAGGTGAACCAGTTCCACATTTTGGAGAGAGCGCTTTGCACCATCAGGGAAATACAGAAACCACCCTCA
>JACDOX010000194.1:179272-209272 GCA_014549065.1 Cardinalis cardinalis
TTGTGTACAAGAAGGGCTGCGATCCCAGCAGTCCAGTTTAGGAAGAGTGTAGGGGATGGAGCAGATCTTGAAGAACATCAGGAAAGTTTGTGGCTCGCCCTGGCGCCCTTGGCTGGGGCAGAGCAGCGGAACAAAGCCGGGCTTTGCTGTGCCCTGCTTAGCATTAGGTGGCAGTAGCGTGTTGTATTTGGCAGCTGCTTTGTCCTTGGCTTTTTCTCTTTGGTGTCTTCAGTGCAGTTTCATCAATGGAAAAAAAAAAAAGAACAGAAAAAACCGCGTGTATTTGATTTCTCACAGTTTTTATGAAATGCTGATTTATGCTTTGGCTGTGGGGCAGCCGTCCTGTGTGCAGAGGTGGGATTGGTGTGCTGGGGTGTGTCCACGATTTATTTTCTGGTCTGTGGTACCTATCAGGGATAACATTGAGCACACACATTCTGGTGATAAATATGCTGTTAATGGCCAGCTGGGTTTAGTTCTGCAGCCCTTACTKTCCATAAGCTGTTACCACATCTAAACATGATGTAGCCTTCTAGATGAAGTAGCCTTGGGGCTTTTTTTTTTTGCTTTTCGTCTTTATTCTTAGATAAAAACCAATCTTAGGCTCAAGAGAAAGTTGGTAGGGACATAATGACATAATTAACCTTYCAGCTCAGTGGTGTTATTGTCACTGCAGGTCCTGGACGAGTGCAGTTACCTTGTGACCCTTTTGGGAGGCTGTTTCCTCCCTTCATCCTTGCTTCTCCCAGGTGAAGGATCTCAAGGATTCCAGAATCCTGCGTTGCATTGTATTAACTGGGCAGGAGGATCAATTAATGGAAGAAGAGCAAGGAAGTGTTGACAGAACATGCTCCCTAATTAGTACCTGATGGACCATGTAGGCCGCCGGGGTGTTGTCTCAGGGTGGCGGCTGTACAAGACCTTTATGTGCAGAACAGACCTGTGGAAAAGCCAGGGAAGGAAGTCTTCATTGCTGGAATCTGTCCCTTCCCACTGCAGCCCTGGGGGCAGCTCCATCCTTCACAGAGGGAGCACRTACCCAATTCTCAACCCTGTGTTTTGTCCATGGCTTGCTCTGAGGTCACGTAGCCTTCTGTTTGCCCAGGTATTTTTTRATGGAAGAGCTGCTGACCTACAAGTAGGTGTTCTCTTTTTTTTTTTGTTTGTTTTTTAAATAAAACTCTGTAGCAAGAGAGAAACACGAGGGCAGCAAGATTTCCTGATGGCTCCTGTGATCAAATGGCAAAAATTCAAAGTGAAGAGCACCACAGTGCTGGTTTGGGATTACAGAGCAGGGCTCCAGGGTTTTTCAGGTGGAACTTGTGAATTGAAAAGCACTTTGAGTCTAGCAAGGTGGGATGCCAGAATTATTTAGTTACTGGTAACTAGTGGGGTTTTCCCATTCGTTTGTATAAATACATTGGTAATTAATTCACATTCTTCATTCAGAAGTTCCTCTTGCAATTACAGAAGTTTAATGTTTACATGGGTRAATTAAAGATTTTTTCAAAACTAACTTGTTTTCTCCTGCAGTTTAAACTTCTTTGTTTTACTGAGATAAACATCTTCCTGTTTCAGAATATTTTAATGAGTAAATACCCTCTCATTTTTGTGTGTGTAAAACAGTGTATTTTTTACCCTGCCCTGATTTTAGAAGTTCAGCTGGTGAAGCTGGAAAATGGCTCCTTGCTGTGACCTTTCAGTGGGTGCCACAGGGTGGGGGCCAAGTGCACGTTTGGCACTTTCTTCCCTGATTGTCACAGGTGGCCAAAACGTGCTTTCCTGACATTTTATTAGCCAAATGTTCAAATTCCAATTTAATAAAGGAGCTAACTGATCACTTGGCATGCGCTCTGATTTAAAACCCATCCCAGAATGGATTGTGCAAGAAGAACAGTTGGGCCCTAGAGCACAGCAGCCAGCCTGCCCTCAACCAGAGCAAATGCTCATTTGGAGGCTTGGGTGCTCACCTAGGGCTGACATAGGCATGGAAAAGATATAATATATAAAATATCTATTTTATATATACAAATATATACATATATGTATACATATATACATATATACATATATATATTATAATATAATATATAAGTAAGTATTATATATTATATCAATTATATATAAATTATATATTATATATAATATCTATTTTATATATTTTATATATAATATAAAAATAATGTATATAATTATATATATAAAATAATCTATAATCTATTATATATTATATATTACATATTATATGTTATATAGAAATACATTATATATATACAATATTGTATATATTGTATATATTGTATTATATTATATATACAATATATAATATTGTATATAATATATAATATGTATAATTTGCATCACATATTTTATATATATATAATAGATATAATATATGTAATAGATATTATATATTATATATATTCAATATATACTCTATATAATATATAATACCAGACCTGGGGTTAATTCTGGTACAGGCTRATGGGGATTTGTGGCTGAAAGTGTTCAAGGTGATGATGGAGGTAAAATTTGCCAGAGTGTTAACTTGGAATGTAATGACAGAGCTCTCAGAGTGTTGTAATTGCATTGTATGGCTCCTTCTCTGTGCTGTGTCCAGCAGGGAGGCTGCTCAGCTTTACATGTTGGTGCTTTATCAGCTGATCTGGAACTTTCAAGAGGCGCTGCATAATTTGAAAATATTGCTGCAAGCCCTGTAATGGCAGYTCAGCACTGGAAATGTGCAGTTCTGGCAGGATTTGGGGTGCTGAGGGGAGCCCACTCTCCTACACCGGGCTAAGCTGAGCTGATAGTGTTTCAGATGCAGGAGTTTCATTTCTTGGATAGCTTTAAACATTAATTGAATGAGCCCTGAGGCCAATAGAAGCAGAATTGCTTGTTCATGAGGGCTGGGGGCCTGGATCAGCCACATTTTAAACTGTGTGGGGACGGAGGTTTTAGTGTGGGTACCCTGCATTAAAGAARAACCCCAAAGTCAGCCTGAACTTTGCAGTGGAGGCAGAGTTTTCCCAGCAGCTCTCACACTGATCTCTCCTGCTCACAGTCTGCAGCAAGAGYCCCTCTGAGGAGCACTTCTGGACCAAAGCAACAGAACTCTATCTCCAAATGTAATTTTAGAAAGAGGAGGAATGCTGCACTAAGCTTAATTGTCCAAATTTGATGCCAGAGCTATGGGAAGATGAAGACTGAACAGARTCTTTTTGTTGAGAGAGAGAAAAAAACTGAGTACAAAGGAAACRTTAGCCTACCATCATATTTTGATTTTTGCAATAATTTTAAATAGTTGTTGATTTCTCAGATATTTATAGATGTGGCTTACATATTGTGGCCCAGATTGAGAGATGTTGTTTTAGGAATTGTAATTGCTTTCTTACTAAAATGTGTCCTCACGGTCTGTAAATAACCAGAGAAATGGATGCAATTATATGACCCAATCCAGCCCTTGTTTAGCAGTTAATTTCTCCAGATTTCTATGAGCATTTGTTCAGGCCTACACAGATTTGGTTGTTGGTTTAAATCTAGCCAAGGCTGGTGGTGTCTTAATTGCTACCACAGAGCAACCATTTGGCCTGTGTGAGATGGATGTTGTCAAGGTACCTTCTGCAAGGCAGACATTCATCCACTGGGAATGTATCAAGAAAGTTTTCATTAATTGGTCCCTTTGTTGGCATTCGTGGCAGAGCAGCCAAAAACTGAGTATGAACAGACAGTGTGTCAGGGGGTGAGATTTATTGGCAAGCCTCAGTTMAAAGTGGTATTTACTACATAGATTGTGAGCAGGGGCAAGGAGTTTCTTCCTAAGAACAGGCTGGCATTAAATGTACTGAGGTGGTTGTTTTTTTTCTAAGGCAGGGAAATGTAACAAGAATCCAGCCTCAGTCAGAAGTTAAATGGGAAATAGCCAGTTTATATTTTTCTGCTTAATGTTSGCTGTCTTGCAGCTTCTTTGTAATGTGATGTGAAGTGTTATGATGGGCTCTGTGACGTGCAGACAGATTCACATCRACCTATGGATGTGTCAGATGAGAACACTTGACAGGTTTTGTCCTGACTTCATTTGCTTAACCTGTGGATAATGACAATTACAGCTGATAATGTGTACACATGGAATAAAGCAGGACTAATGTTTTCAAACAGCTCCCAATTTCGGGATTTTTATGTTCACATTAATTTCTGCATTTTGATCTTGTCTCTTTGTTAAAAGGATGAACTTCATTGTATTGCAAGGAAGACTCTGGTACTGATTTGTTGATTTTGTCTAAGTGCAGCATGATTGTTTAATTTTGTACAGAGCGGGGCTCTTTGCATGAGGCTTGCTTAAACCCATTTTAATTTTTTTTATGCCACAGTGTGCTATAAATAAAATAACAGTTTGGACTTAATATTCTGAGGGGCWGAAGTTCTGATTCTGAAATTTGAATATATTGCCTGTTGGATATTGAGCTTTGGTAACAGAAGAAATAGATTGAACCCCCTAATACTGATAATGGGATTCAAAGCTGCTTGGTATTAATGTGTGCAGTTCCCATGAGGAGTCAAAGTTTCATCCTCTTGGATTCCCAGCCATGAGTCTGGCCATGTGGCTGGCAAATAATGGCTTGGGTTTCTCTCTTCATCCAGCTGCTTCCAATGTTTTCCCCATCCTTGTTTTCTGTTCTGAGCAGCAGTGTCCAGCTGCCTGTGCCAGGACAGGGCTGTGTCCTGCTCTCCTGCTCTGTTCATCCAGGGCCCCTTCCACCTCTGCCACTCTAGTCCACCAGCTTTGTATGGMTTGCATCTCCTCTCTTTGCAGTTTTAATTCAGTTCTTTTATTCATCACAAATGTGCCTGCACCACATMGGAAGAGTGTTCTCTTTGTCAAGCTTGCATTGAATTTCTCTTCCCTGACCATTGCTGAGTGTCTTTCATCACTGCTTATTTTTTGATATAAATTCACAACTTTTTTACACATTCCAGGAGGTGTTGTAGTGTAGGTTGTGAAAACTGGGGTTTTTTTGAAAGGTAATTCATAGTTGGATGGAAATGAGTCTTCTCATTGCATTCCATGGATAAAATAATGTCTAGCTATAAAAATACTCTATGCCTAACATGGAGAAAGGGTTAAGGATGCTGAGCTACTGAGTTWATTTGAGATGTTAATATTCTATCATTTGCTCTTGCTTAAGGGTCAGGTTTAGTCATTAGATGTAGCTCTTTCAAAGGAAGAAATACTTGGGGCATCTAAGTAATCCTCTGGTAAAATCCTACTACTTGATTTACTCAGGGCACATCTTCAGCTTCAAATATATCCCTTTTTCAAATATAGGCACACATCCTCTRTGGAAATGGAGCAGGAATTCCAGACTTGTCTAAACTTGTCAGTTCAATTTAGCAAGGTGATTCCATGAGACTGTAGATGATTTCAGAGTTAAAAATCCTTAATAAATCTGGTTGTTTAGAAATTTACTGTGCTGTAAGTGTTGGTTTTCCTCACTACTTCATGGTTACTTTATGACTCATAATAGCGAGTCCAGAATAATTTAACTTGAATTTTTGAGCTCTGGTGGTTTCATCATTGTTCTATGCCTGTCATTACTTCTGAAATTTAGAACCTTAAAAATGGTTTCCTTTATGGGGAAAAAATATCTAAATGGTGTATAAGAAAAATTTTAAAATCTGAAAATATTTCTCCAAAATAATCCTCTCAGAAGAGACGGTCAAGAATTTAATGCAGCTGCATTTGATTCRTCCTTTTTATATTACTTTTTATTTTCTGCTGAAGATTTCTGCAAAAGCTTGACAACTTGGCAGAAAATATTGGAAAGTAGGAAAGACAAAGCTGTAGAAGGTAGAGAGTACTCCTTAGTTTGATCCTGGAAAAAAAAATAAAACTGATTTCTCTTCAGTTTCCTCAGTCAGAAAAAGCAAGTCTGCATTTTAAGTSGCTTACTTAAAAGTTATGTCATTTCAGCTGGAAGGAGTTTTTTGTAGTTATCTGTGAAAATACACTGCAGTAGATATATTTGACTTACAAAAAGTGATTTAAAATTTGGAAGCAGTAGTAGCTTTCCTAGAAAATGAAGCCTCCTGGCTTGATGTACAGAATTAGGGATGTGGTGCATCTTTTGTCTTTGGAGTGAACACCCTTTATACACARGGCAAAATAGCCATAGTAATGTATTAATTACTAAATGAGAAGGGATAGCACATTCTAAACATTTTCTAAATAACCAGCTTTTTCAACCTGGTGTGTGGAAAAGCAGCTGTGAGTAAAAGTTTGACCACATTAAGTGGTCACATTAAGTTGGGTATTCCACAGTTTAGGAGGAGATTACAAATCATTACAARTGCAGTGTAAAGCTCAGGCCTGTAAAGCTTCCACTGAGCTGGATTCAGCTGATCCTCACTGGGTGCTGTCAATGTGTGTCTTTCATCAGTGCTTATTATTTAATATAAATATGTTTATTTTTACCATTCTAGAAGGTGTTGTAGTGTAGGTTGTGAAAACTGATTTTTTTAAAAAAGGTAATTCATAGCTGGATGGAAATCATACTTCTCACTGCATTCCACGGATAAAAATGTCTCCCATGCAAAACCCTGACGATGAGTAGGGAAGAGGAGATCACCAGAATCCATCCTATTTCACCTCTGCCATACAAAACCAAAGCCCCAGCTCTGCTTCTGCAGGCAGCTGCTCCAGAGAGGGAGCAGGGTCAGAAACAAGAATCTGTGACCAGGAGTGAGGGGAGGTACCAAAACAGAGTATGATTTGTGTCTGAAGGGAAAAGCTTTKCACAGAAAGGGTGATAAAGTTCTGKCATGGCTGCCTGGGGAGGTGCTGGAGTCMCCATCCCTGGGKSTGTTTAACARAGCCTGGATGTGGCACTGGGTGCCAGRGYTTRRYTGAGGTGTTGGGGMTGGGTTGGAYTKRATGATCYYKAAGGTCTCTYCCAACCTGGTCATTCTGGGAATTCTGTGAGARCTCTGTGAATTCCTGAGGAGRTGGTGKAGTCACCATCCCTGTTTAACAAAGCCTGGRTGTGGCACTGGGKGCCAGGGTTTAGCTGAGGTGTTGGGGMTGGGTTGGGCTCGATGGTCTTGAAGGTCTCTTCCAACCATGTGAATTCTGTGAAGTATTGACATCAGAGTGCTCCCTCTGAGCTTCAGTACTTTTGTAAAGTCTCCTCTGCGTCTGAGTGGCTGAACAGAGTCTAAAACAACTGGAGAGAGAACACTTTGTTTGCTCTCTTGGAGAGGGAAGAGCAGGGCAGTTGAATCAAGAGTGGATTTTTGCTGCAGACAAATTCCTGGATTTTGATTAGCAAGCCTAGAGAGTGGGAAAATAAGTCAGTARGAGCATAACCATAAGTACATAAATCCAGATGAAATGGGGTCACTGGAATAAAAGGCAAGAATAAGAGGAGTATTAGAATAAAAGAGCTGATTTTGAGGGTTTTTCTTAGTGTAGATGTAGTTTGCTAAGGGCATTAGGTGAGAAAGGCCAAGAAAGGAAGGAGCAAATAGGTTCAGAAGGCATGGAGACCAAAATGGAGAGAAATAGATAGATAGATAGAGATGCATATTTTAATGAGTAGGTCCCCTCCAATGGAATTGATGAAAYTGAAGTCTTCTAGCATAAAACGTGCACATGCTGCAGAAACTAAATTTTCCAAATCTGTAGGAAAGGAGTTAAGGGCTATGTGTTAAATCTGAAGAATAATTAATTTTCTGCATCAATGATTATCTTTCCACAGTACTTTKGTGGTGTGGGGCTTTCAGTATAGTTCAGAATCATTGCTCAGCCAAACAAGGCTTTGGTGCAGCAAAGGGAAAGTGTGACCAGTTTGGTGGCAGTGTTTTCTCACCATGGCTGGCAGGAGGGAAGCCAGTCTGCTTGGGTCTGCTTTGGGCAGTCAGTCAGTAATTTTTCTCTATATTTCTAAGAAACTCATCTGAGAAGGTGTGGACTTTGTGGCCAATCCAATTACCTAGCAGTTATCTATATAGAATACAATGACTTCATGCAATGACCAAGATTTTTTGGTTTTGTTTGCRCCTGAGAATTTTGTCATGTTCAGTTGAAGAGATAGAAAAGGGAGGAATCTTTATGGATCACAAGTGTTCTTCAGCTGTATTTTTAGCAACTTATAAGGTAGTCTTCAGTCTTGAATGCAGAGGGGACTTCCAAGTGGAACAAAACCAGGATTTTGTACGTAGGTGAGGTTGGAGGGACATCCACCTGTGTGTGTTCAGGAGCACCTGTGAAAAAACCTGAGGTGGGAGCATTTTGCTGTTGTTGTACAGGGGATTTATGTACTGATAACTGATCATTACTGATCACTAATTTATGTACTGATAACTCATCATCACTGATAACACCCATCAGTGCCAATGACAGATCCCATCAGTGGGCAAACAGACTCCAGGAGAAGTGCTCCTTTACATTTGGGATTCTGTCAACTACACATGTTACTAGTATTCTTTCCTTTCCAAAATGAATTATAAACTCAGATTCATTTAATCAAAAATGTGCTTAATCACTTATAGAACAGGTATTGTACATCTTAAAATCTGCTTCACATTTCAGTGCCCCAGCTGATGCTGGTAWAAAGGGCACTAAAAGCTCCAGAATAAGAGAAAATTTGGTCTATGATACAGTTATAAGCTGTTAGGCCTGAATATGTTGGAACTTATATTATAYTATATTATATTATATTATATTATATTATATTATATTATATTATATTATATTATATTATATTATATTATATTATATTATATTATATTATATTATATTATATTATATCATATCATATCATATCATATCATATCATATCATATCATATCATATCATATTACATTGATTATATTGGAACTTTCTCGACTTAAATGCTGTTTCCTGTTGCTCTGTCACATCTCCTGAGCAATTTAAAATAGCAGAAAAAGAGATTACTGGAGATGAATTCAAGGAAGATGGAGCTTTGAGGGTTCCTCTTCAGTAGGCATTGGAACCACTCTAGTCAGAATGCTCTGCTCTGCACAAATGAGAAAGAAAACGTGTTACCATTTTAATTATYATTGCCTGTTTAATGTGGGATTTCTTGAATAACCATGTCCTTGAATAATCATTTCTTAACGAAAATGACAGAATTTTGTAGCCAGTGATCCATGATTTTAAGTATTTGGAAGGGCTATTGACTCACTGAACTGGAAGAAATTAAAGATGTTCAGGCATATTTTCAAAAGTAGAATTACATGTAGTATAAATTATATTTGATCATGTATATTTTATTTACCATTTAAATCACRAAATAGCTAGGCACGTGTAATGCAGCATTCAATTGATCTGCAATAGCTTTAACTAAACATTGGTGCTTATGTTTAAATCTGTGTTTATGCTTAAATATTTTTAATTTTTTTTTAATTTTAAGACTGTGTTTGTGTTTAAATATGTTTAGCTCTATGGAGTGTTACAAGAGCTGCGAGCACCTCCAGCACCTCCTCTTGTCCCTGTGTCATGGTCCCCTGTGTGTAYCTATTTCTGTTTGTGCTAGTCACTCTCTAGGTAAATTGTCCATAAGACCCGTGATTGGTGCTTATGTTTGAATATTTTTAAATTTTTTTAAATTATAAATCTGTGTTTATGTTTGTGTTTAAATCTGTTTAGCCCTGCGGAGTGTCATGAGAGCTCCCAGCACCTCCTCTTGTCCCTGTGTCGTGGTCTCCTGTGTGTACCCATTTCTGTTTCTCTAGGTAAATTGTCCATAAGGGCAGTGATTGGTGCTTATGTTTAAATCTGTCTTTATGTTTAAATATTTAATTTTTTTTTAATTTTAAATCTGTATTTATGTTTGTGTTTAAATAAGTTTAGCTCTGCGGAGTTGCCAGCACCTCCTCTTGTCCCTGTGTCGTGGTCCCCTGTGTGTACCTATTTCTGTTTCTCTAGGTAAATTGTCCATAAGGGCAGTGATTTGTTGCTTATGTTTTAATCTGTCTTTCTGTTTAAATATTTTAATTTTTTTTTWAATTTCAAATCTGTGTTTATGTTTGTGTTTAAATAAGTTTAGCTCTGCGGAGTGTCAYGAGAGCTGCCAGCACCTYCTCTTGTCCCTGTGTCGTGGTCCCCTGTGTGTACCTATTTCTGTTTCTCTAGGTAAATTGTCCATAAGGGCAGTGATTCCATCAGCAAATTATCCAGAAAATGCCATCAGTGCACATGGTGACACTCGTGCCACTGGCGGCTCTGCTGCCCTTCCAGTGGGATAATCAAACTGGCAGGTTCCTCTTGTGCCCAGCGCCGTCACCTGCCTTCCTTTGGCTCCTCAGCTTAGCCCYTCTCCTTTGCTGTGTCCTCCTAGCTGGGCGTGAGGTGCACGATGGATGGCTCCCCTGGCAGCCTGCTCACGCTCAGCCCCCCAAGCCCTTTTGTCCTGTTGGTTTTGTTGGCAGTACCACCCCGACAAGCAGGCGGCGGCAGAGGCAGAGGCAGAGGCAGAGGCAGAGGCGGAGGAGCGCGCGCGGCGGTTCCTGGAGATCCACCAGGCCTGGAAAGTTCTGGGCAACGAGGAGAGCAAACAGGAGTATGACCTGCAGCAGCGTGGTAGGTTCCTGCCAAGGAGGGCTGGAGTGGCAGCAGCAGCTCTTCACTTAAGCCAGGGGCCGGGAGTGGTAGCGAGGTGGTGTTTTAAAATGCTGTTCAGYGCTGAACGGAGTGCTCCTTTCACTCCTGTCCTACTTTCAGGCGTGGATCCATTATTTATAGCTTGAGCTACACATACATCAGCTGCTGAAAACACAGAATGACTTCCAACAAAACGTTAGGGGGCATTCTTCCTGATAGTTTGAATTAATATGGAATTTATACTGATTGCAGACCATAGYCCTTTTTATTTTAGAAAGTAGCTTCATTAATTATTCCTAATTTTAAGTTTTATGCTCCATTTTGTTGCAGTGTTTTATATGTAAGTATTAATCCATCTACACCTAGTGTTCTTTGTGTATGAATTTATAACCAGAACCATTAGGACACATTGTGGGTGTTAGGTAGCGTTCATAATTCATCCACAGTCTAAAGTAGCCTTTCTAAAGCAGGTTTGTAAATAATATTTCAATATAACATATTAACTAGGCAGCTCTAGCACGCATTCCTTTTTATAGCTCTCAGAAAATAGCTTCTTAAACCAGTGACAGGCTGTTGTGAGAAAGAAAGGGGGGAAATGTAGGTCAGGTCTGTCACACATGGGCTACCATTACATGAAGTGATAGGCTGTCTTTCTGCTCTGGCCTCGGGATAGGAGTCCCTCAGCCTTCCATTAGAACCTTCAATAAATGTATATCCACCCTCCATGTTAATGGGGGGAGTCAATAATAGTGGCTTGCCCGTGGGGAAAACACTCGGTGGCACTCTGCAGTGACACACTGGGGCCAGCATTGACGTGGAGCCACCACCACTGCGGAATGTGCTGATAAAAGGCCACTGTCTGTGCAGCTTGTTATTGAATTCCTGCTTTGTGCCCTGGCACACCATCAGCCCCTGGCCCTCGTGCTGATTTTTCACTCCCCACACAAAGGCACCGTGGCATCACTGCAGGGTAGAGGGTGCTGCAGATACACAGGGGGGATTCTCCACTTAAAGGGCTGCACTGGGTTTGGTTTGGTAATTTGAGATTTCTCTGGTAATGTACTAATGAGTGGGGTGGGTTTAGTGGTGGTTAATCACCAGTGTATTTACAAACTCATTTCTTTGATATAGGATTAGGAGAAAGGTAAAGTAGTCTTGAAACTTTACAAGGGTATAAACAAAAATTTATTAACAGTAACCAAAAGAAAAAGTAATTAGAATCAGAACAAAACTTCTAGGACACTTCTCGTGGCTCATCACTTTTGTGAATGCCTCCCATACAAAACCACCACAATAACCTTGTATTTCAGACTTCATGTGGCTTTGGGAAGAGAGGGGGAGGGGTGAAAACASAGTTGTGGAGTAAGTATTTTATGGAAAAAATTGGATCTTGTTCTATTTGTAATGTAAACAATATTAAGATCAGACTTGAATAATTTTTTCATCTCAAAGTTATTTTTGAAATGCCTGAAGGCAATGTCAGAACAGGAATTTCTGCTGCCCAGCACTCTCATGCTGTTGTACCTTTACTATTGTAATATTGGTCGTGCCTTCTCTTTTCACAAATTGTATGTGCAGAGGAAAAAGGAAATACTAGAGATTCAGTTGGGAATCTTTTCAGCAGCTGGTGAATTTTACCTAAAGCTTAAATTCAGACCATGAAGTTCCATTTTGCCTGGGTCAGGTTCATCCACTGGAGTAGAGAGCTACATCAGGATCTTGTTTTCCCTTGGGATTTAAGGACATACAAATATGTCCTTAATCTGTAAATTAGTCTTTGACTGTAATTAGAAGAGAATTTTCTATATTTTCTATATTTTCTGTATTTTCTGAGAATCTTTTGCATCCAGATGAGTTCTTTGAAAAGGCATCTCGAGATTGTGGATGAAGGACTTGGTAGATGAGGGAATCAGGCTGTGCCTCTGTTGAGGCAGGTGTTGGGTGATGGGAGATCCTGTTTTAGCACAGAGGGTGCCATTCCCAGGCCCCAGTGCTTCAGCCACACCTGACACACACGTGCAGTGCTGCTGCATTCTTTCCAGCAYGTTCCCTGGCAGCAAAATGATGGGGAAGTAAATTCTCCTTCTTTGAATGCCTGTCAAGACCTTCTGCAGCCACGATTCCAGACAAATTCGTAGACACTGCCATAAAGGCTGACAGAAACAAAGGGAYTGGGGCAGCAGCTGAGGGGAATAGTGCTGAGAGAGGGAATGCAGCAAGTGAAGGTGCAGAGGAGGGCCAGGGAGCAGGATCTGAAGGATGGCTCTGTGTGTGTGTGAGTGTGGCTGCCCGTCAGCAGGAAGCCCTTTGCTCTGCAGTCCTTTCCTCATTTCACACACTGTTTGTTTGTTTGTGCCTTCTTGTGTTGCACTAACTGAATCTGAACTGCTTGGCTCCGAAGTTCAGGAGCCAGAGAAGTTCCAAGGAGATGAAATCCTGTGGGGCTCTATGGTTTTCATTTTCTTTTTGTTGGAATTGTTGAGAATAACAAGCAATTGTGCTTTTGTATCTTAATACTGCTTTTCTCTGAAGGTTTCTCAATAATCTCCTAATTTTTTGGTGCCTTCAGGCCATAGAATTAAAGGGGAAGGGACAAACCACAAACTGTTCAGAGGTTAGACTCAAATACTTATGCAACTTTTTCTAATCTGGAAATCCTATAAGAACTGCCTTTTTGTATGTTTTCTGAAATTTTTTCCAATTCATTGTTTTGCCATATAAGAACACCTTTTTATGATGGTGAATCTTTTGCTTACAGTYCCTGTGAAAAATTTGGGGGATGGAAAAAAAACCTGCATAACAATTTACCTATGAAGAATGGACTTGGGTTTTTTTGTCAATAGATTTTCTTCTTAGATTTTTCCATTCCTTTTTTTGATATCCCWCTTTAAAAAGATGAATATGCCGTTAAAACCAAGCTTGACTCTGATAACTACCAGAAGTTTTTAGTGCGGATAAAACCCGTTTCACATTTTTCACATTAGAAATTTCCCAAACGCCAAAAGTTCGTGCTTTTGTGACACAGCTGGAAACAAGAAAAACTTCTCAACAGAATCAGAGAATCACAGAGGCTGGAAGAACCTTCCCAGGCCACCCTGTGCAGGTCAATCTCCCGCCCTAAGCCAGTCCTCACAGTCAGCTGCTCAGCCTGGCTTTAGTGTCTCCAAGGGTGGAGATTCTCAGGCTGCTCTGGGCAAGAAACAACACAAAAAGTTGTACTTAGTGTAAAGCAGCTCATTTGGTAACACCTGGTCATTAAAGCAGGCTTTGCTGACTGCAGCAGGGATCTCAGAGTGCCAGGTTATGCTGTGGGTGTGACTGAAGTGGGTGTTCCTTCTCCAGCCATGGGTTTGTGGCTGCAGCCCCTCAGCTGGAGCACAAGCCTTTGAACTCCCTGGAGTTAAATCTCATCTGCAACAAGTGCAGCAGGAT
The DNA here is from genome assembly GCA_014549065.1 of Cardinalis cardinalis. Lineage (NCBI taxonomy): Eukaryota > Metazoa > Chordata > Aves > Passeriformes > Cardinalidae > Cardinalis > Cardinalis cardinalis. The sequence goes on from JACDOX010000194.1 coordinate 193,326, forward strand.
CGGTTTGGTATTTCTATATCTCTTTGTTATGAAAATTCTTCWCGTGACTTCGTTAAAATTTCAAATTAAAGTAAGTGTGATTGTTTTAAATTGAGGCAGCAGCTAAGAAAAGACTCAGAAAAGTCAGAAGAGTCTGAAAAGACTCAAATTTAAGTAATTGTTTTAAAACTGAAAAGCCTATTTGAAAAAATTATCTTGTGAAAGCATCCAGTGAGTATGTGGTGATTTTTATGCAGAGTAGACACTGTGAACAGTATTTGACTGACAGTACATATCTTGAAGTTTAATTGTGTTTGGTTTGAAAAAAAAAATCAATCCTAAGTATGTGTGCCTGATAAAGAGCTAGAAAAATCTTTTAAGTATTATGACTATTTTTACTATAACCATAAACTGTTAAAAGGGTTGAATTTCCATTTACTGCTTGCAACCCTTTCCCTAAAACTCAGCCTTAAATAGCCCAAGAAATATTTATTGTATCTCCAAGTGAAACTTAAATACCTTTCCTCTTTTACAATTTCTGAATGACCCAGCAAGGGCTCTAGTAAAGCTTTACTGAACCAAGCTGCTAATAGTTATTTAATGTTGTTCTGTAGCCTGAAAGAATCTCAGTAGATTTTTCCTTTTAATCTCTTTGAATTGCAGGCTCATAAACCTCTCTGATGAGCCTGCCAGTGTTTTCTTAGATCCTGCAGTTGAGACAATGGAGCTGCAGAATCCTTTCACCTCTTGTTGTCAGACAAATCCAATAGATGGCAAAGCCAGGCAGGCTGTGCTGCTGGGAATTAAAATTTGTTTCACAAGTTCTGGTCCTCACATTTCCCCCCTGGATGTTCAGGGTGGGTTTCAGAAGTGACAGCTCTGTACACCGAGTTTTACAGCCTGAGCAGACATGACAGAACTCAGCACTGGGACATTCCCACTCTCCTTGGGGCTGGGAGGCAAAATGGGACACCAGTTAGGTTCAGACAAGCACCAGCAAGGAGCCATGGCTGTAAGAACAGTGATACAGATGAAATAAGGAAGGGCACAAAAATCTGAGAGCCATCRGGTTGGATGTTCTGCTTGCAAACTCAGACTGGGCTGTGCTTCTGTTTTTAAGTGGCTTCCTCTGTTTCTGCTGTCTCAAAGTGTATTAGGCTGGGTAATGGTTTTAGTAGGAGACTTAGAAAATAAAAAAGCTTTGTCCATCTCTGGAAAATGTTCCTCCTGCTTGAACCAGCCAAGCAAATAAATGCAGTGTGCAAAGCTGCCTGACAAGAGCTGGTRCTGGATTTTGTGGGAAGTCAAGAGTACTAATAGAAAATTTTTGTTTTTTGAAATAACCAGATTTCAGACATCATAGAATCACAGTCATAGAATATGCTGAGTTGGAAGAGATCAGTGAAGGCTGTGCACAGGACACCCCAAGAATCCCATTATGTGCCAGAGAGCATTGTCCAAACCCTTCTGAGCTCTGCCAGGCTGGTGCTCTGAGCACTGCCCTGGGGAGCTGTGCCAGTGCCCAAACACCCTCTGGGGGAAGAACCTTTTCCTGATATCCTGAACATTCCTGACCCAGCTCCAGCCATTCCCTGGGTGCTGTCCCTGTCCCACAGAGCAGGGATCAGTGCCTGAACATCCCTGACCCAGCTCCAGCCATTCCCTGGGTGCTGTCCCTGTCCCACAGAGCAGGGATCAGTGCCTGACCCAGCTCCAGCCATTCCCTGGGTGCTGTCCCTGTCCCACAGAGCAGGGATCAGTGCCTGACCCAGCTCCAGCCATTCCCTGGGTGCTGTCCCTGTCCCACAGAGCAGGGATCAGTGCCTGACCCAGCTCCAGCCATTCCCTGGGTGCTGTCCCTGTCCCACAGAGCAGGGATCAGTGCCTGCCCCTGCCCTGCCCCTGGTGAGGATGCTGAAGGCCACCATGAGGCCTGGCCTCAGTCTGCTCCAGGCTGAACAGACCCAGTGCCCTCAGCAGCTCCTCACACTCCTCCCCCTCAGGGCCCTTCCCCTTCCTCGTGGCCTCCTAGGGCTGTTCTCTAATGGCCTCATCTCTTTTTATGTTGTGGCACCCCAAACTGCCCCAGCACTCGAGGTGAGGCCGCCCCAGCTCAGAGCAGAGCAGGACAATCCCTCCMTKGCCCAGCTGGCCACGCTGTCCCTGATCCTCCAGCATCTGAGCATCAGATGGAGAATAACAATGAATAASAATCTCTGTTCAGCCTGGGAATTGTGAGGAGTATTATTTTTGCCCGTTGATTTCTTTTATTATTATTATTTTCAAAATTACAATTGCAGGGATGAATTAGAAAAGCTTTGTTGAAATTCTGCTCCCTGGGCTTTGTATTAGACCATGTTTGGAATAGAAGAGAGAGAAGACTTTCCTTCAGCTGCTTCTTCATTACTTTARTGGTTGGACTCAATGATCTCAAAGGTGTTTKCCAGCACAAATGATGCTGTGGTTCTATGATTCACAGTTACTTTACTTGAAGTATGGTAAGCTCATGAATTTGCACTGTACCAGTTCTCTTCGGGTGGCCCATCTGCCCTTTTTGTACTTTCTAGCAGTGAGGCATGACCCAGACCTCCACCACCAATCCTATAAAAGTTTTGAGAGAAATCCTGCGTGACTAATTCCAAATAGGAAGCTCTGGGAGTTTTCTAACTCAAGTTTTTTGTTACCTGTAGATGTTGTACACTTTTCATYTCATGCTGTGCTCAACGTTGGGAGAGTCTGGGGGATCAAATGGCAACAGATCTCTCAGGTACAGGCCAGAACCTGACTTTCTTTCTGTGCTCAGAGACTCTTTTCATAAAAGAGCACTTGGACTGCTCTTCCCCTACAAGTGTTTTCTGCAGGACTTACCTCTTCTGCAGGATTTATTTCTTTGCAGGAATCTCAGTGCTGTTCTCACACAAAACATGCCCTTGGTGCTYATTGGAAGGTTTTTATTTGGCTTCTCCTCCTTCCTTCTCCAGGAATGGGGCTGCCTGAGAGATACTGAGATGTCTCCATTTGTGGAGATATTTAAAATCTGCCCATCCTGGTCAGCTTGTTCCTGCTGCCCTGTGGGTGCAGGAGGCTTTGACAGGYGATCTTGAGAGGTCCCACAAATCTGTGAAAAGTCCAGGCTCACCTTCACCATTTCAGCTTGTGGAGTTACAGCCAGCTTTTGAAAGGCACCTACATCAAAACAGAAGTTTGCCCCTAATTTCACACAAGTGCTGGTTTCAGGGTCTTAACTCAGTCCTTTGTTGTCACCATTTATTTTCCCTGGCTACAAGAGAACATGTTCCAGCTTATGCAGATCTATGGAAAACTAAAATTTTAGAGAACTGCATTTTGAAGTGATACAGTGGTGTAGGCAGGACTCTGGTAGGGACCAGACTGACTGCTAGGTATGTAAACCCATTAATTTCTCAGAAAAGACTGAACCTCTATCATGTTTGCTTTACAGAAGATAACCTGACAAARGAATGGCCACTTCATGAACAGATTTATCTTGAGGACATGTCCTGGAGTGAAGGTATGAGTGCCTTGCTGCTGGTTCCTAATGCTTTTCTTTGTCCCTCCTAATGTTTTCTCTTTCTTTCTGCATCTTGCRCCATTGTTTCCTTACTTCAAGTGCTGGTTTTGCTGTATTTCCTGGCACTAAGCTGTTTTGCTCTCTGAGATTACCTGGATTAGAACTTAATTTTCTGTTACATTGGTTTTCCATTCCATCTGCATTTCTCCCCACCCTCACTTGCAGTGCCACTTTTCACCCAGCTCTCCTCSTGTATCATCGAGAGTACATAGATTTTCCCCATATCTCCTGTGCATCTTCTTGCCCCTCCTGTGATTGTAGAATGCCTGTGTTTCTTTTTTCATCTGCCACTGTTCCTTCCCTCCTGTCTATTGCTCTGGCTTTTCTTGTTTAATTGCTTTTTGGAATAAATGGCTGATATTTATTTTTATTTTTTAACTTTTTTTTTTTCTAAGTTGTGAGGGGAAAAATCCTACTTTCCCTTCTTCTGTTTTGGTTCCTGGGTTAGCAGCAGGTTTTGGAAGCATCCTTGATCTGTGTGACTAACACCACTTAGATTTTTCTTTTAGTATCATCAGATTGTGCACCTTGTTATTACTGCAGTTTTTGGTTTTGTTTTATTATTTTTATTTTTTAAGAGACTCAATTGGCTATGGTTGTTTAGTGTAAGAATATATCAATCACTGAAACACTTTGAGATTATTTTTTGAGCTGCAAATGGTAGCACAGATACTGACACTTACAACCCAGCAATGGGAGGTTATTTGTCACTAAGAGCAGCTTTGTGAAGAAAATTCCAAATAAATTCTTGACTCTTCTCCAGCACTAAAGGTGTTTTTGTTTTCTTTTTTGGCAGATGAACAACTCTACACTCTGTCCTGTCGATGTGGTGGGAATTACAGTGTCTCCAAGAGTGAAACCAAGGATGTATCTTTGGTTTGTTGTGACACATGTTCACTTGTTATCGAGATCCTGCAATGATTGTTTCAGTGAAGCACATTGAGTGTTACAAACTTTTCAAAAGACTGGACAAACAAGTGACAGAATCTGCTAAAGAAATGTATGTTAAAGAACAGGGGGGCACTACAAGAACAAGTTCCTTCAGGGTTAAAAATGACAAGTGCCCCTTTGCTCACACAGCTGTGCAGGGATGAGGCTGGGATCTCCTTCTGCAGCTGAAGAGCTCATTACTCAACACCTCCAACCCAGAACAGGAGTCTGTACAGCTGGAATGCATCTCCTGATCTAAAGGTTTCTTTCCCAGCAAACAACAGTGTAGCTTCTTCCAATTTCAGTCTAAAGCAGCTCTTGGGCCCTTCTTCTTAGGTTAAATCCTTGTAACAGCTCAGATGACAAAATTCAATCAGGAGGCACAGATGTGAGAACGCTTTGAAGGTAATGAAGAGCAAAGTTCAGCAGTGGGAAACAGGAACATTTTCCATTTGTAAGCTAAATATTTAAGTTCATGACATCCTCTCAGGGGCTGGGCCCTAGGAGCAGGAGGCAGAGGCTGGCAGCTGGAAGCAGTGGCTGTGCCTGCCCCATGACAGTGGCATCACCCGGGCAGCCTGGAGCGGGAGCACGTGCTGAGCTGGGGCCCGCCGTGTCAGAACAACTGGAGTCACCATTCCTGAGAGGAAAGCTGAGGAGGAAGGTGTGCTCTGACCCCACTGGCCAGTCAGAGGAAACCCCAGCAGCAGGTCTGGAACCCCAGTGGCGCCGTGTTCAGTGCCAGCCCTGGCACCACCTGCTGATGGCAGGCACRTCATTTTGGCTGATGGCACAAGTGTATCATTCCCACTCTGAAGTTAGGTGTCATCTCAGAAAGAGATATTYTTTGTCAAGTAATATTTTTGTTTATTCTAAGCAAAAATAGTTCCATTCCTTTTAGTAGAAAATACTATGAAAACTGCCAATAGTACTTAAGTCTTTTAATCATCAAGAAATCTGTGGCTATTGGGGCTTGCACGTAGAAATCCAAAGTCATTCAGAGGCCATATCTGTAAAATAAAGAACAGTTACAAGAGATTTAATCACAATCCAAAGTTCAGTGTTTTCATTTGTTATTGGAATCCTTTCATAAACATGATAATTCTTTCTCTCTTTGGTAAAGAAATTTGCTCACTGATGTGCTTCTCTTACTAGGAGTAATAAATCCTGTGTATTACAGGGAATTGTTCCAGAGTGTGAATTTTACAATTTATACAGGAGATATGCTTTGCTATGGAGAGCCTCATGAATTCCATTGCTTTTTTCACCTTTGGAAATAAGTATGTTCCTAAAGAGTGTCTTTCCAATGCAGTGTTTTCTAGCTTGTAAAGCTCTTCATGACTTTAAAGACCAGGTATGTGTTTTCTGGTTCATCTAGGAGAAAAAAAGTACCATGCACATGCACCTCCCCATGGTGAGGTGTATTTTTCTTCTATTTGTATTTTCAAGATGGGCCTTTGAACTGGAAATACCAAACCTTGGAAAAAAAAAAGATCTGTTGGCTACAGGTAAACTCAAACTTAAACAGGAATGAAGGGGTGGAAGTGCCTGCCACCACCCAGGCTCTGGATGAAGCTCCTCTGAGAAGGGACAGTTRTTTCCAAAAGAGCACAACTCCTCACCAAGTACAGGTGTCAGAGACTGATGCTGGCCAATAAACAAATCTTCTCTCCAGAAATTACCTGTGGAGCTCTTCATGTACTGAATGCTCCCAGGAGTACTTTGCTCTGCACAGTCATTAATTACATGTAGGATGGTCTTGGATGCAAAAAAAAAAAAGGCAATAGGAAAGCAAGGACATTCATTTACTCATTGTCTCTTGTTTCCCTTGAATGTCTGTGTCTCTTTCAAAGATGGCACAAGGGGCTCAGCAGGAAGAAGGGAAAGATGAGGATGAACAATCAGTGCCCTCTGTGGCTCTAAGCCCATACAAATTTCACAGCCCTTGCCCAAGATCAGGCAGCCTAGACAGTGCAAGGYGGGCTGCCACCTTGTTCCCAAAGCATCTCTCAGTATTTTGGTTATCTCACTTATTTTTCCTTAGAATTTGACCTTAAGGTAYAAGAACAGCAGCCTAAGAGCAATCCTGAGTTGATGGAGCAGCCAGAGCACAGAAGAAGGAGCCTTTGCTGCTCTGTGTGGAGTGAAAGAGCAATTGTCTCRTTTCAAAGAGGAAGCACAGGCAAAGGCTCAGCTATTCCAACCCCTGTGATGTGTCCCSAGCACCAAAGGCTGTGCCAGGAGAGGCTGAGGCAGCTCAGGAGGGGCCTGGCAGGAGGCAGCAGCAGCAGCAGCTCTCTCCTGGCTGGGGCTGGGCCCTCTGCAGCCCCTGGCAGCACTGTGCCCCACCAGGAAGGCAGASGGACAGTCATGCTCAGGACCTCAAGTGCTGTGCATCAGGAAAAGGCTCTTGTGCAAGATCTCAGACAAYTCCTGTGGTTCTGGCATGTGCAGTCAGGGAGGAGCAGGAGGAACAGCTGTGGCACAGACCCACAGAGGTGATGTCTTGTCTCTGTGCTGATCAGTGAGCTATTCTAAGTTCCTCACAAAAATACAGATACAAGCCAACAACAGAAGGGTATTTGTGATCTTGGTTAGCAGCAAAGCTGCAGAATTCAAAGCTGTCCAGAGGGCCTGTTCTGGCTGCAGGCTAGGTGTCAAGTCTTTGTTTGGCCCTGAAGGCAAGCAGAAGTAAAAGGAAAGAAAAATATCCCATATAACAAATCAAAGCTGATCTCAGTAAAGCCCTGGAGAAGGTAGTTTTTTAGTCTGTTCACTCCAGCACAATCTCATTTCAGGCAACTCAAATCACACCTACTGCAACTTGACTTTCTTTCAGTGAAAGTAATCAAATTAGCATTAAATGTTGCTTTGACAGTGTAGTTTGAAATTTGTCACAGTAATCTTAGTGGTTGAGTCAGAATGAAAATGATGTTTTATCTAGTCTGCATGCAGGGAGAACCTGAGAAACAATACTGGTGCTTGGAAAGAGATGGAAAGGCCTCCTCTGTGGAACAAAGACATGCCACTCTGTCTTTAAAGTTCTGACAGAAGTTGACTGTGACTTGCTCATTCAGACTGGCTCTTCCAATTAGCAGCTCTTTGCCCTCTCTGCTTTGGCCTACATAGATAGATTTGATCTGATGGACGGGGCATAAATGGGGCTAACTAGCTCTTTTGAAGATACACCACAGGTCTAGTTGTGACATGGAGCCTAAATCCAGGGAATGCACAGGATATCCTACCTAGGACAGGATGAAGCATGAGTTCTAAGTGGGATTCCCAGTGCTTTTCCTGAATTTGCAGCTGCTTTGATTTCAGCAGCCCTTTATGGCATGACCTTGTGTTTGGAGTGGCAGGGCAAGAATCAGGTGTTGGTATTTCTGTAAGGGTTAAAAACTGCTGCACCAACACTGAYTGAGAACCCTTGGTCTAAACTTCAGATAAACATTCATGTTTTGCCAAGAATAGGTTGGCTAAACAAATGCAGCCAGCTAGGCTGGCTAAACTCACTCTCTTCTGTTGAAATCCCTGACTTCCAAATTATATTTGGGTTTTTTTGTATCCATTCCTAAAAAAGTAACTTAGCACTGAAAGGCAGTGTTACATCTGCTCCTCCAAAATCCACTGTAAGACAAAGACACAAAAACTTCMATTCTGAAGGCAGTAAAACTGTTGGAAGGAAGAGAAGCCAAAGCTGCATTRAAGCACCCAGAGGTTTCCTGGCCAGTGGCCAGTGGCCAGCCAGCCCTGCCCCGTGCAGGCTGTACCTGCTGCCCTGCACTGCAGTGTGCAGCAGCAGCACACAGGAGCAACATCACTGTGTGCTCAGGTGAGGCATCACAAAGAGCCCAATYAGAAACACTCCTTTCAAGAACAAATTAATTTTTGCTTTTCTTAGGCACCATATACTTAAATCTCACAAAAACTTGAATAATCTCTACTCTATGCCACTGTTACTAAACAACTGCTGTGAAATCTGGTTAAATTATTTTGATTAAGTATCAAGTGATTGCATAATTATTTTTTTTAACAGACAATGTTCATAATTATTTTTTTTAACAGACAATGTTTTTAACAGAGCCCTAAAGCAGCGCTTCAATGTGAATTATCTGTGAGTTCCACTGTTCCACTCATTGTACAGAGTTTACTTAGGGTTCAGTCCTGTCAGTCACTTCATTAAGGTCTTTCAAACACCTTCCTTGTCAGGGCACAAGCTGGACACAAAATCTATTGCTGTGGAGAGATACTGTGACTGATTCTGGCTGTCCATACGCACAGGTTCTTCATAGATCCAGTATCTGCTAACATTAAAGCAGTAAACAGCAGCAGCTTTTCTAGACCTGTGCATCAGCTTGGAGAAATGCTTTTTTTCAGCTGCGTTATTACTGCCACATTCTCATTAGAGGAGTGGCAGCAGATTAGCATCCTTTGTCTCTTAGCAGTCAATAATTCAAGCTAAAACTTGGTCATAAAAACAGCCCTGTTGGGAACCAGCCTTTTCCCCTCTGGTGTCCAGGGCAAGGCAGACAGCAGGAGAAGGGGCAGAGCCCTGAGTAAACACCAGGGAAGAACTCAGAGCAAACGTGAGCCAGGAGGAACAGAGGTCACCCAAAACCTGCCAGTAGGGCTGAGGGAGCCCTGTTGTCTGAGGTTTAGAAAGCAATTACTGATTGTGCTCAATAGCTCCAAGGGGTTGTTTTGAAAAGTCCCAAATTGTGTTCATAAATACTGTAAATTAAGGATACAAGGCTTTGCTAAATTGGAAAGATCCAATCTTCCCTGTGAATTCCAGGTGTGCTAAATTATGGGTTTGTGGATGTGTTGAAGTACATGGAGAAAACCTTTTTTATTGTTCTGAATGAACAACTTTAAATCCAGCTTTCTAAAAGCAGGTGCATAAGTGTGTAATACACACTCCCCTATTTCTTAGATTAAACATTTTATGGAGAGGAAATTGTGTTATGTTTCTTCTTTTTGGTAAAAGAGTAAATTAGTAACACAGATAATATCAAAAAATAATTCAGTGTGAAATTAAGTTGTAGAATTGTTGAAGCAAAAGGAGAAAAAACCGCGATGGTTTATACAGTGCAATATTCATTTACAGCATTTTTTTAGTTTAAAAAGCAGCAAGGCCAGGCTACATGTGCAAGTCCTGGAAAGAGAATCTTTTCCTCCATTTTGTTTTTTGGACCAGAGAGCTACAACAGTGAAAAATCATTTTGCAGAGAGAATCAAAGTAAGGATGAAATGTACATCTGTGCAGTAGGGCATATGTGTGTACATTTGTGGTTTTATCATGTTTGGATTTGCTTGCAAAACAATTCATTCCATTTTCACAGCAGTGAAAACTGCTCAGTGCTGCTCCAAAGYCCTCCCTCCAAAAACCCCGTCACTGCTGATTTATCCTTTTACAGCAGGTGGTGGAGTGTTCATGCTTTCCTTTACATTTGCTCTGGCCAGGCAGCTGGGGAGGCAAGTTTCAGTACCTAACACCCACTCATTAAAAATGTATTCATGCAACTATTTTTAGATAGTAGAAATTCACATACCTTAAGACAAATGCGTCCTCTTATCAGCCCATAAGGAACAGGTCCRTAGCACCTGGAATCTGTAGAATTCCTGAGATTATCACCTTCTAACCAGACATGTCCTTTAGGCACCTATAAGCAAGATTGAAATGTAAAAAGAAACCAGAACAGCATGGTGTTAAGCACAGTTTGCCTTACAGTGTTTTTTCCTGATTTCTGTGCTCTGTATTTCATGACTGTGTAATGCTCGAAATTTTATTGAGTCTATAAGACCCACTGCCAGATTTAGAGGGATGAGAAGGAGTGCTCCAAAGTATCTGTTCTATCATGTGCTCAAAAACCAAAGGTTTGCAACAAAAAACCCAAAATGAAGATGCAAGAGGTTAGACCAATGTGACAGGGTCATTAATTTAATAGACTTCAAAAGAGGTCATTAGGATGTTGACTGAAAATCTGCCCTCCTGTCGCAGTAACAGCATGAACAGGGCAGCCACACACTCATCAACATCCTGGGGCCAGCACCAAGGCTAGACCTGTTAGTAGATTCATGATGAACTAACTGGTAATTGATTGTGACATCAATTACGAATAATCTCATCATTTTATCGGAGTAGGCTTGTCAAAGTTCTAATTAAGATCACAGTTCATTCTATGTGCAGGCAGAATCCACAACACATTATATTGCAATAATGATGATCACAAAACAGCAAATCCCTTTTTATAATTTGAAAATTAATGATGGTGACCTTATACTATATGACAAAGACCTTTCATTGCCCATATATATTATGCATTAACTATATTACATACCACAGATTCATGGCATTCACTGGCTGACTCAATGATAAAATGAGAAATAGCAACATAGCTGTAAYAGTTACCTAAATGAGAGTATGAAGCTTTCATATGTGAAAAAGTTGCTCCTGCAAGTCTTAAACTAAGATATCTACTTGAACATACAATACTATTTTGTAATGTTTTCTTAAAAATGTKTCAGATACAAATAACCTCTTTCAAGTTACCAAATAAAATACTTAATTACTTYTCTAATTGGGTCTGGTTTCTAAAATTTTAAACCAGCCTGAAAATTTAAATGAAGCAACATAYTCTCAATTTAGAGAATATTTAATATGGACTTTAAACACTAATTTTTCCAAAACAAAGTATCCACTTGAAACATTACTATGAAGTATCTATTTGAAACATTACTACAACCACAATTCAGAGGAAAAACATATGGAAACAAACTGACTAAATAAACAAACAATTTCAAGTGAAACTCAAAGTACAAGTAGCATGAATGTTTTAGAATTGAGCCATGCACTGTAAACACAATAGTCTACATAAGAGAGAGTTCATGGGTAACAGAYTGCACAAAGTGAAATAGCACTCTAGACTAAAGGCAGGTTGTAAACCAGTAAGAACAAATGCAGGTCCCCCACTGGAGCAAACTGCRGGTGGTACTTGTAGGTATCTGGCCAGGTAACACTCCCTGGGAACCTGGGCTTTCTCTTGTGTAGCCATGCTGCCACGTGCCTGTCACCAGGGCAGCATCCCAGGCTGGCACCCTGCTGCCAGAGCCCCTCTGCTGAGCCTGGCAAATGTGCCAGCTGTGCACTGAGACACAACAGGTCACTCGGGCAGCATGAAACACGCTGCAGAAAGCATCTGTCAGCCYGGCCATCCCTCCCAAGCAGCCCTGTGTTTCTGTGGCACCAGGAAAGGTGCTGGAGGTGTGTCAGAGGGCACAAAGCCTGCCCTCAGCACTTCAGAACGTGCCCAGCAATGTCTAAGCCCTTCTGAAACCCACTGGTACCATTTCCTGCCACAGGTATAAAGGAATGCCACCTCCTTTGTTTTTAACTCTTCCACTACTTGAGCCAAGCTTGTTCTCCCAGTCCTTCCAGACAGGAATTCCCTATTCAGCTTGTCTGTCACCTTTGTTGCTTGGTAGGCTGATCAGATTCCTGGCACATGCACCAAAGGGTTTCCTCTGGGAAGGCCAGCTGGTTCCAGCTACATGACTTTGGCCCTCCTCCTACTCAAGCAGCTTTGCACACAAAAAAACCAACCAGAAGTGAATTTATACATTTTCAAAAGCTTCTATCTGGAGTCCAACAACCTGTGCAGAACATGCATCTTGTGTTTTTGATAGGTCTCTGGAAGGTATGACTGGGCCCTACACCTCTGAATTTGGCATTAAGAGTTCTGTCACAATGTGTGACATTATCTAGGGATAATGCACCTTTGTAGTGTGTCTGTCCATCATCTAGGCACTTCACAACAACCTAGAATCAAGTCAAGCAATAAAAAAAAAAATCACAAGAATTACAGGAAAATGTAAAACCAAATACCAGTGACAGGCCATAATCATTACTTTAAAAAAAAAAAAAAAAAAACAACAAAACCCAAAAGTAGTAGAAACCCCTTTGAAATAAAGACCAGTGCCAGAATCCTCTATGCACCAAGCCATGTCTACACCACATCACTGATTTCAGTGGGATTACTCACAGGGAATAGTGCACTTGGAATATCAGAGGCCAGGACCCAATCTGAAACACTGCAAAGCTCTGCAAGCACACTAGCTGGGAATAATATTCACCAAAGGAAAAAAAAATTGGCTGTTAAAAACCTGTATTTTCAGTAAGAATGTATTAACTGCACGGCAACGTGCTGCTGCTGCTGCCAAAAACCCCAATGCAGAGGGAAAGCCACTTGTGTGACAGCTCACAGAGTTGCACTTTGGAATCTACAGGCAGTGGACCTCTTAGAGAAAGTTAMCTGCATCCAAGAAGTGCCACTGAAACCGCAGCTCCCGCTACACAGAGGGACAGGGACTGCAAACCCCCACTGACGAGGGGTAAAAGCATTGCCCTGGGCTGGGCAGCATCTCTGAACTGCCTACACAGAGGCCAGAACTAAAGATGGCAAAGTCTCACACAGCCAGCAGCTGAATTTTCACAGAATGAGTGGGACTGCAGAACCAGCGACTCCTGAGCAGTGCAGGCTGCTGTGAAATGCTGTCTCTGACTGTCTGCAGGCAGCTCCCTGTGCCTCAGCAGCCCCTGTGCCTCTGTTCTGTGCAGATTATCCCGGGATTTACCTCCCTTGTTCCCAGGCAGAACCGGTTATCTGCAGTGCAGCTTCAAAGCGGGACAATGAAAGGCACCACCAGACCCCCTCTGCTCCCTCCCCAGGCTCTGGACCAGAAGGACAAGACTATCCCTGGGAACAACTGAGCTAGAGGCAGTACTTCATTCTCTTTCACCCCAAACAAACATCTTTCACTGAGACAAACTGGCAAAATTTGCAGAGCTGCTGGAGTTTACTCAGTGGTGCAGTTAAAGTGGCAGAACTGAAGTACAGGGCAGGTGTTTGATACTCACCTGCATAAAACATTAATTTACTTAARGGGGGGGAAATCATCAAGTAATTACATTCTTTTTGTCTCTTTACATGATGCCAAACTTTTTTCTTTGATTACTCAATTATCTTCAAACCCAAGAGATAAGAACCCTGTGCTGCATTAAGTGACATATTAGAAAACTAATGTAATGCAAATAAAGCTAACAGAACTAAATTATCTGCCTCAAAAATACTCCCAAACCCAACTAACTGACAACAGGCTTCTGTGGTTTGGGGTTTTTGTTTTGAGAGAGCTTTTGCTAGTGATTTTAGGGCACTTATAAACATGAATGTCTTGCAATCTCCAAAAACATCAGCACATACAATCAGCTGGGAGTAGATGTTTGAACTTTTGTAAGGTCACAGGTATTCACATCACCTCCAGCAATATCAAAGTTTCCAACTTAAGAAGAACTTTAAATAATTCCCATCTTTTCAGTTCAGAGGCTTCCTTCTTGAGCTATGATAAGAACTAATCTCAGTGCTGGACAAAAGAATAAAGTCTGCAAGTTCTCATCTATCCCCACTAAGGTCTATTTAAGTGCCTCCCACTTTGGTACAAGCAACAAATGTAATTGCTTCATGGCCTGCGGGTGTTCATTTAACAAAAGGAGCTTTTGTGAATAAACCACAGGTGTTACCTTTCTTGATTAAAGTGAAATATGATGAAAGATTCTACAATATCAAATGACAAATTTACTAAATACTGATTAAATTGCCTTATTTAAGTAAATTGCATCTAGTTAGGATAAAATATACACCATAGAAATGCAGGAGTTTGTTTTATCACTCTATACTTAAAGTCTCACATAACTACTCCTTAATCCCTTATTTATTAATTCAGAACCAAGACTGAGTAATGCTTAACAAATACTTTTTTAAATGATCCAGTTGCTCCAGGCACTGTTTCTGTAGGTTTATCATAAATGTTGTTCATAYGAAGGCTGCCATCTGTATAAAACCCAAGTACATTAATTAGCTCAACATTTTCAGAATCAGGGTAAGAATYTGTATTTACTTTTTTGTGCTGTAAAAAGCTATGAAATGATAGCAACCACACTGGAACTTAAACAGTATAGCAGATGTTAAATCAACATCTTCTATGTACCCTTAAAAGTCTGAATTACCTGGAATTTAATACTCCTTAATATGACAGAATGAATTTACCTTAAATTTATAAATTTATGAATTTATAAATTACCTTAAATTTATAGGTACTTCTAAGAGTCTAGCATTTTCCTTCTACTTGCTGAACAGTTTAAGCTGCTTATGAATAAGACATAATGTACTTGACCCAGTTTGTTTAAATGCACATATTAAAAAGAAGAYGTTATGATGTTGGTCCAGGTTGTTATTAGAGAGGATGACAGTGAAACTCTAATGTGTTTTTATACAGAAATCAAATTCGTTGTGATTACATATTTATATTATGAATTCCTTCTCTCTACGATGACATTTGTAATTTTAATGGAAGATTTCTAAAAAGATAAAATATGAAGACTTGCCTAAGTTTTGAAATTAAATATTAACCAATATTAAAATCACATAACCTGCAGTGTTAACTCACACACCACAGGGGAACTAAGGAATATTAACTTAGGCTTGAATTCCTAAGACATTTCAAGGTATTTTTCTCTACCATGAAAACACACCAGTTGTTCTGCAACAAAAAAGTGGGTAAGCTGTTTCAGTGAGAGCACTCATAGGTTATTTCAATCTTTGGAGTTTCATCACTGCTGCTCCTTCTAAACTTTGTGTAATGTAGGAGTAACTACTGCTGTCCTGAGCTTGACAACATAAAAGGTTTGATCACTACACCCAAAGCTTAATAGGAGAGGTTTGCACATCAAAGATATCTAGGGAGTCATATATCTAAGAAAACTATCTGTCAAATATGAGAAAAATATCTGATAGTCAAATATGAGAAAAATATCTGATTTCTCTTAGTATCACTTTCTACCTGTTCCAAAAGTTTTCAACTGTGTTGAATAATTCAAACACTTGCATTCATTGTTTATTGCTGTAAATATTTAATGCTGGGATCTAGATCATACTGCTAAATACACAGATCTCAATCAGCTGAAAAAGCTATGTATCTGTTTTCTAAAACCTCTAGCTGCAACCCTAAATTTAAATYATGGGACATCTTTCCTTTTCTAAAACTATTATCTGTTAAAATTAAAACTAACTGGTTCATTTTCTTAGGCCAAAACTTTCAGACCCAAATCTCCGAGTTACATTTAGAAATTCCTGAACAAAAATTCAGATTATGCCTGTGATTGACCAGTCCAGACTCTTATTAGCCTTAGATTTTTAGAAGAAAATTTTGATTACAAATCCATCAAAGATTACTTAAGAGTTTGCAGAGACCTTTCTGACAGTAATAATTAAGAAGGGTTTGATTTTCTTCTCCAGATAATAGGTGATGTAACAGGGTCACCCAAAAGTGTCAGTGTGAGAGCACAAAACCCTGTGGGTGCAGACCCTGGTTCTAACACAGAACCCATCACCAT
>JACDOX010000194.1:209532-231020 GCA_014549065.1 Cardinalis cardinalis
TGGTGTGCCCTGTGCTCACAGATCTGCAGTTCAGCCCAGGAGAGCAGGGGCTGATAAATAATATCATCAGGGCTAAGGAATCCTGTCTGCCACTCCATCAGGATGGACCTGAATCTCTCCTGCACAGCTGGTACACTCAGACTAAAACCTGTGCTCAAAAGCTTCAGTTGAGTCCCAGCAGTTGGTTTCACCATCCTGAGCAGCTTCCCAGAAGTTGTTACTGAACTTTGAGCAGAGGAATAACAGAATCATAAAATGTGGCTACTTYTATGTTCTTGAAGTATCACCAAACCAAAACTGCAAAGGTACAAAKRCCAAGCCACTTGAGCAGAAGAAATYCTGGAAATATTGGGAATTAGACTGATAAAATCCTTTGTGTTTCTTTTCCCTTGAACAATTTAGTTTTGACAGATCGGAATTTTGATTTAAAACAACTTCTCAGAAAATTCAAGGTAAGCATGAGTCATGAACTCTCTGTGGTGGATACAGAGCCATCTGCAAACCAACAAATATGCCAAATGAGCTCCCCTCTCCCACAGCCACTCAGCACAGCTGCTGGTTAGAATTATGGCATGACTTTCTCTTGAGCCTCTGGAACACTTAGAGCTAAGGAGGAGCAAGGAAACACCTTATTCATTTTCCATATCAGCAACTACTGAAACTTACTCAGCAAACTACTACACCATGAGTGTAAACATTAAGATACTTAGAGCAAATGGAAAAGAAGAGGTGTTTTCATTAGGTTTATTTTTAATTGCTATTTAGGATACCTTAAAATGACTATCCAACAGTACTGAGTGCTCTGAAATACCAAACCACTTTTCAGTGTCTTGCAGKGTGTGTTCAAACCCTGTGATTACGATTCTGAGCCATTTGTTTTGACATTATGTTATCCTTAGTGCCCACATCATATTCTTACTGCATTAGCCAAGAGCTGCTGAAGAGTCACCAGCACTGTGCAAACACAGTGAGGTGCATTATCCTGGGAATTCTGTTGGCTCTGGAGCTCCCACAGGATGAGGAGATGCCATCTCCGTGGCAAGGCTCATTTTGCTGCAGCACAAGGCAAACACTGGCCCAGCAGCCAGGCTGGCAGCATTAGTGGGAGCTGATTGATCACCAGCACGGCGTTGCTGAGATATGGATTTGTATCTCAGCTTTTTATCACTGGGACTTGCACGAGGCAGTTCCTTATTTACAGACTCTGYCTCTATTAAGTGACATTATTAGGGACTACTTTTGTTTAAGTGCCTCAAAGGCTCAGCATATTGGTGGTTTATGACATATAAGCTGTTTGATTCTGATGTTTAGCCCTCACTTTCTCGCACTGTAAATAGGACCTGCAACACAAGAACATATGGTACCTAAAGAAATTAAAGCTAAAGTAAATGGCATTAAAGCAATTTCAAACAAAGCAGTAAGATACTCAATCTGAATTATAAACCTGTATTAAGAGTTTTTAAAACAGGAAATAAAAGCTTAAAYATGAAAAATAACCTTTTAGCTGTGGGGTTTTTTTTAGGACCATTTCAGGGGTTTACTGTGATTAATTTCCTTATTAATCCTCATTAATTGCTATATAGTTAAATGGATAAAATAGGATATCTCTTAATAAGTGAAACTAGTTCTGAATACAGCATTAGTTGTTTACCTTTTTAACTTCTGGGTTCATACCACGTTGCCTCTGATACTAAAAAAATACATTATGCATTCTTAAATATTTATTACAGCAAATACACGTGTTTCTATTTACAAATGTACATTTAGCACAAAACCAAAAAAGAGCCCTGCAAAACTGCCAGCCTGATGCTCACAATCCATATATCAGGTATAAAAAAAGGAAAACTACCTTTTCCTCACTTTGTAGCATCATAGCAGCTTATTCAAAAAAGGAATTTCATTATACTTTCATGTAAATAGGAAGATTTCCCTAATTATTGTTCTACAGATAAACTCCAATAGTATGTACTTAAACTGTAATTTCAGCATATGCCTAATTTATACCACTCAGTTTTCTATGTGGCATTAGTTCCATCAGCCTGTAATCCAACTCCATCAAAGACAGGTTTCTGATACAGCTTTAGCTTTAATGCACGCTGACAAAAATAATTCTCTCTTATGATGTATTCCTTCAGTTAAATAGAGCAGCAAGAGTATTTTAACTGCCACTGCTACTGTGCATTTCTACTCAGCTGAAATACCTCGTTCAGAACAACTTATTCATAATAAGTATGATTTTTTTGTTGTTTGTTTCTTTTCATTAGAGCTTGGGAGGTTGGTTTGTTGTGCTTAGATTTTTTTTTAATCTCCAGGTATCTCCTTGGTTGTTTGCAGCAATAATATATCTCATCTGTGTAATTTTACAGAGAGCAAATTGCAAACAGAGTTCTCCATACACATAAAGGCATCCTGAGAAGCATATTCATGAATGAACCAGCACCTCAAGTAGGATCTGATTTTAGCATTCTCTTAGGCTTCAGGGTAAGAACTGAGTGACAATGCTTCTAATCACAAAAACCTCAAACTTCATTGCTGTAAAATATACCAACACTATCAATGACACAGTCAATACAGACTAAGAACAATTCCTACTAACRTGGCTCCAGGGATTCTCCTTTTAGGGCAAATCTAAAGCAGGTGCTTACAGGTAATTTTCCCATTGTATGGCCATTACTCTGCCACCTCCAGCAACTGGCTAGCTCAGAAAACCTAYCCACTAGCTGGCAACCAACAGCACAGACAGAAGCAGGGCTCTGAGCTGCCTAATTTGGCAATATTGCTGGCATCTGATATTCCCATTTACTGTGTAAGTCTGCAGACATGACACAAAGTTCCCAAAATAGGAGATAAGCCCTCAAGGAAAGCTGAGCAGTTCACTGTAATAGAAACAAAGACTGCTCTGACCTTACACACTTTGGAGTCACAGCATTCACACACCACTCAGATTTCCTGTTTGAAAAAAGGCAGTCAGCAGCCAAATACAAAGTGCAAAACTCATGACACTTTCCAGGCTTTGCTGACTCAAGGAGTGGCACCTTCCCCTGGCAGAGAGACCCCCCAGCAGCACTCCTGGCCAYCTGGAACCACAGCCCAGGCCTTTCCTCAGCTTGGACAACCTTTTTACAAAACCCACCTCAGGCAAGTATCAACAAAACAGCCAGTTCTCTGTACATCTGCTGCCATTATTTGCTGTGAGGAATTCTGTGTTTGAGTTAAAAGTGCATAGCACAGTGATTCACYAAAAAGAAGGAATCTGATGAGGCCATTGCCTAAACATAAATACATGTCATGTTTCCCCTCCCCAACAATTTACTTAGTGAGTAATCCAGCCTCAGTTATGAACATAAAGTACAGATATCCMCGTTGAGAATTTACTCTTCTGTAAAGGAAGTGTCTCCTGAACAGATGGAAAGACCCACCTCTTTACCAAGCACTAAAGGTAGAAGAAAAACTGGTATCAGGCACAAGAGCACTTCCATTTAGATAATTTCTCCTCCTAGATACAATTTATGGTGTAAGAATTACAAAAGCTTGTCCCTTCTCTGTATTTCCACACATTAGCCTTTATGAAAACAGGAAATGGACTCTGCATTCCCCATCTGCTCTTCCTCCTCATATTTTGTATTAAAACTGGAGACAAGAAGCCCTGCACTAGGGCAGAAATTGTTCTGCTGAATATTCACTTGGTCACTACAGTGTTTCTGTATCCTGTTTTAAGTACAAATCTTTCCTGAACTTCCTTTCCAAGACTAAGACAAGTGAGGAAAAAGATGCTCAGAGAAATTCAGTTTGTGTCTTCTGTCAGTGTACACAGAGTTCAGGTTGGTCTCCTCTGGGAAATGTGTATTCCACATTTATGAGCTCACAATTATGAGCTCCACCAGAGCTAGAGGATTCCTTTAACTTGGTGAGAAAGGTGGGTTTGTGTTCTTTGGGGGTTTTGGTAGGTATTCCCTTGGTTAAATGGTTAACACAATTGCATTTGTGGAAAAACTAAATGTTTTGTACYCTCCTTCAAAATGTAACAGAATGAGTTCCCTCTTTATGCCCACCAGTGAGCAAAGTCTAAGAACAGCAGCAGTGCAGATTAGAGGCAGGAGCCCAAGGTGTCTTGCCTCAACACTGGAGTGAAAGGAACAAATTCAAACCCTCAGAGCAGGGTATGACTCATGGCCTTACTTCCTGGCACTAAACAAGAATTTTTGCTTTAAGTAAAGACAAACTCCACTTCAGCTGCTCAATACAAATGAAGCAATGCTAGCTGGAGGCTCCCTGGTGAAGGTGGCTGCCTTTAGGGAAGCTAAATTCTTACAGGATTTCTGTGTCACAAACKGGAGCTGCCTGTAAGGAGTGCTCCATAAAATTCTCCACCTTCTCAGCACAGGACTTTGGCCACATGCTTATTCTTCTTATTCTGAGGACGGAGTGGATATGAAAGGGCAAAATCACAGCTTTGTTTAAAGATTATCTGGGAATATCTGATGGCTCCACAAGTGCTRAATAGAGGCAACAGTCAAACATGCTTCTGGGACAAGAAAAAACCTACATTCTTCTRTGATCATCATTCCTGAGGATTTTTCTCATGATAGCCTAATAAAAAGTTGCTAAAAAGATTTTGTCAAAGATCTTCCCAAACTTCTGTGAAGTCTATCTGCATAAGGACAAATGAACATTGAAATTATTTTTCCCTTTTCATTGCATCATCTGACTTTTTGGCCAAGTTAGGAAAATTTCTGCTTTTCCAACCATACTGAGGAACATTAAAATATYGCTACATTGAAATAGAGATACACTAAAGTAGAATTTTGAAAGAAAAATCTGCAAAGCTATTGCAGAGTCAAACATTCACTTCTTAGTGTTTAAAATACAGGAACAGTTTTGCTTGAACTCCAAGCACCTGTACCTGTCTTTTGTACTGCACTTTATACAGAGAATTTCAGAGCATTCTTCCAAAGGGCACAGCAGAAATATTATCTGTCTACAGTTCCTACAGAAACAAAAGGCAGAGGAAGACAGCTTGGCATAAATAGTCTAAAGGTAMAACATTTTACTGTACATAATCAAGAATAATAATTTATTAATGTCATAATTTATGATTTATTATGATCCTCAAACATTGCAAATCCTTTACAGACCACCAGGCCTATTTAAGTAATCATTAATTTACATAGGAAGAAACTCTAATACTTACATAGCTGTGACTCTTAAGGAAATCTGAAGGGTTGCTTGTGCAGACTTTATCCCCTTCCAAGCCAATTACTCTTTTACAGATATTTGATTTGGGGTCATTTGGGCTTTTCACAATTACAATATCTCCTCTGAGAGGAAAAAAAAACAAACAAAAACAAACAGAAGAACTCTAGTTACAAACTATTTGGCTGAGTACATGAGCATCCACGTATCTACTCCAAAAATACTCACACACATTAAAGACAGTCCACTGTGCTGAAAATTCTTGTGTACAACTTTGGTTTCTTCAGTTTTACTCAGGTGTAATTTCCCAGAGTTTTAAAAGTTGAATGAATTTTTGTTATTGAGATCATTTATGAAACATCTAAGACTACAACCTGAGACCAGTAATACCCATAGCTGGTTTTCAAGACCAAACTGCTTGGAGAAGAAGTTACATTCACTCAGTAGAATCATTTAGGGGGAGGAAAAAAAAGATTTTTTTCTATTTTTTGGACAAAGCTGTGATACTGACAACGGATTACATCCAAACTGAATTTYTGACAAGTTGCTGATTGGGCTGTTTGTGCTGGTAACTTTAAGATTCTTTAGACACAATGAAAAATTACAAGTTAGAAGCGGAAAAATACACTAGAAATCAAGGGCAGAATGTGGTTATTGGCAAGGCCTACAAAGGGAATGTCAGATGTGCTCCCAAGAGAGCAGCGTACTTTCGGATGCAGCAAAAGTGGCGGCTGAGGCTCTCTGAAAAGACAACATCGGAGTTCTGAATGGTTGGTTCCATGGAAGGTCCAGAGCACTGCAAATGAGAAAGAAAGGAGAAAAAAATTACTATTTCAAACTGCTTCTTTCTAAAATACACTAATATTTAAATGGTATGCTAATAAATTAGAAAAGGCGGAATGTAGAGAACTCAAAGTGAGCTCGTCCATGGAATGTGTGATGCATTTCAAAGCTGAGGGGAGCCCCCAGAGCACCTCCAACTCTGTTACAGCTCCATATTTCCTCGGGGGTGGTCCTGAACTGCACTAGGTGCTGCAGGCCCTTATGGATTCCTTTCAGCACTGCATGTCCAMGAGATTTTTAGGAGCAGTGCTCAAAGCCCTACCAGCTTACCCCTTTCTCTTCTCTGTGACACAGAATCATCACAGAAGCTGCAGGAGCAGCTCRCAGCCAGACTCCCCCATGCCCAGCAGCAGTATCTGCCAGGTTAAGGACACGGGGAGGAGGGGCAGGGAGCATAAAACACCCAAAAATTAGGCCAGAGTGTGAAGCAAAGGCAGTTCCTATCACTGACTCCAGCGTTTCTTAAAGGATGGACTCTGTACAAAAGGCTTAATCAGAGTTTCCCATTTCCTTCAGTGATGCATCAAGCAATAACACATCAGAAAACAAAGTACAAATAACTTTCACAAAGGCTGGACCTCCTTCCCATAAACTGTGTTAAATGCTTTGAAGAAAATTAAGAAACCTGAAATACCGGCATCATCACACAGAAAAATGTCAGTATTCATTTATCTCCCTGTAAATGTCACGAAAATGAGGATTACCACAACAATTCCTCCAAGGTACTCGAAGGCACAGTGTGCTATGCAGCCATATTGCACCGTGTAGCCCAGAAGTCGGAAGGTTTTTCCTAGGGCATTGCGAAGCATCCTACAGTGGAAYGGAGCCCAGCAGCTCTACAGCAAAACACAAGAGGCTCATTCATTGGAGAACAAGCAATCCAACATCTGCAAACCCATCTTTGGTGTGTAACAGGTGGACAAGATTAAAAAAACCCAACAGTGTAATGATACCAACAAATAATCAGACAGACCTGAAGAGGTGCCCAGAGAAATAAGGCATCAGGTCTTTCTGTTCTCAGCTGTAGCACAGTGCCACAACTTCTGAAGTACATTAGCCTGTAAACATTTTCTGACCCTTTTCCCCAAACATTCAAGTCCAACTCTGATTACGAGATCCAGTTCCTAGATCCTAATCTAAATAAAATGTTTCTGTACCACAATTTGGTGGTTACACTTAAGGAAGTGGAAAACAGACTTAATGAAGTAATTGAAGCAAGTTCTACATTCTGCAAAAAACTTGTTCCCCTTAAACTCAGTGTTGCCTTACCATGAACTAAAACCACTGCAGGATTTCCTTCTTTTCCTAAGATGTGTCAATAGATTTTGCTGAGCAAATACAGTATGTTGAAAAGAAGAAAAGGAAAAATGCTGTATAAAATATGCCCACTTCAAAATGAAATAAAGACATCTTCTACATTTCACTAATGAAATGAAGGAATTTAAAAGTGCATGGGTTTTTTTTCACAGCTCTCACTAGAATTTAATGGGAGTTTTGCCTGACTACATTCAAAAGACAACCATTACTGGGAGCAAATATTCTCTAACAAGTTCTTTTCCTTGTTCCTGAAGAGATGTCCTTTTTTATCTACATAAACTTCTCTGCGCTAGAACAGCTTAAACCAAGCTGTGATTCATCATTCACTACCTGAATTTTCACAGTAATGACCCAAAATACAATGGCAAACAGAAAAGTCTTGAATTGTGTCACTGGCAGATGCAGCACCCAGCACAACCCACTGCAGGAACTGGAACAGCTCCCCTGGAAGGGGAATGCACTTTCAGCAGAATCCATTCTGGCGAGGCACAGAAGTGGCTGGCTCTTCTCAATTCAGCGCACCAACCAACGCCTTTCTCTTAGGCCAGACACAGAGAGCCCAGAACTGTGACACAGGGGACAAAAGGAAGGTGGAGGCACAGCAGATGAATCTGAGTTGCAGAAGTAGGTGAATGCACAACTACGTTTTCAGAGAAGCCCATCAGCAATACTTCTTAACAGCATCTGCTGGAAAGGAGCCTCACATTGCTTCTCAGTTCAGGAAGAAAGAAAAACCCTGCACAAGTATCCACTATTTTTGCCCCATGCTACTCAGAAACCTTATATTAACACATTAACTGTCGTCCTGATTTTTTAAGATTTTCTAAGCYTTCTGATGRTTACATTCTTGTAACGAACTTTCTCACACACTTTCTGTAAATAAATTATTGTTTTGCATTCTTTTATGAAGGAGGAGAAATTTGATGGACTGTTGGTTTGTCCAGTGTCATTGGAGAGGTGGCACTGTCACCCTCCAATCCACTGTCACTTTTGGAAATCTATAAATGTTGGAATCAGAAGTTAAAAAGTTTCTTTTTACCTTGAAAAAAGCAGCATGCGCATGTCGTGTTATTTCGTGTCCTATAGTGACATTAACATATTAATATAGTAGAGAATTTAGGCACCTGTGGGTATTGCAGGTAAAAAAGCATTTGCAAACAATGCATTACAATGCCCAAAGTACACAGATCAAACTGGGACAAATAAACAGTAACAACATTAAGAGAACGTGCAAGCSTCCCATGCCACCAGCTGTCAGGTTGTAACTAAAATATTTCTATTACGAAACTCCAACCAACTGCTATACATGTCAGAAAACAAGTTTCAAAGTGATTGTAAGCTGTTTCCCTTTGGATTTTGGGTGACACAAACCTAAGGATAGTTACCCTGGACACATGTTTCCTTGGGATGCTYGTGAGTTGATCTGGGAGCTATTCAAGGACACCCAGGGCTCAGAGTGAGCTTTGCCTGCTGCCAGAGCTGCCATGGTAAAAAACTAACCACAGGGACAGAACATGAGTGAAGAGCTCTCAAATTTTGTTCCCAGTTCTCTTAAAATAAATTCTTAATGCCTGAGATATAGATTTCACCAACCTCTTCTTATAAATGTAGTACAAAGGATTTTTTAAAATGCTCAAGCTTATCAGATTATATGATAACAATCAAAACATTCCTAGCTTTATATAAAAGCTTTTGACTACTACTCAAGAAAGTTAATTTCAAATGGAGACACATATATACCTGGATTATGGAGTCTGACCCTGGCAAGGTACCTCCTGAGGATGGGAGGGTGATTTAAACGTTAAGGTTCATATTTAGACATCTAATATTCATTCCAAATAACTAAAATCCTAAGAGTTTCCACGTCACTTTAAGTAACAACTTCTAGATAATAACTGGTTGTAGCAAATCCAGTAAAAAAACCATCAGACCAAATTAGTTTATTTAAATAAAAAAAACCACACGCACAGAGAAATAATTAACTTAGCATCATTAAAATATAATTGTTAAAAAGTATCATTGTTAAAATGTAATTGTTTCCTCTGAGAACTTCATATCATTATATTTTTTGAAACAATGTCATATTGTTGATCACAAGGAAGTTTTCCACATCACACAATTTTAATACAAAGCACCATCAGCAGGCAACTCCACCTGAACGAAAGACCATTAAGCAAAATAAAATGAATTATTTAAGTCACAGGCCCCTTGAAAACTTAATGGCTCTGTAGTATAAGCATCCTTATTGCAGAATGGCCTAAAACCTAATTACTTCCAGGTACTACCTACTATCATATAGCAGGTAGCTGAAAAATTTTTACCAAAATCAACATTGGTTAAAAAAGGTCACACATCTATATTTATCACAGAGAACACAATTTCATTATTTCATCACAACTGTGTAATTGCAAAATACACAGCAAATAAAATGCAAAATGTAATCACTAGTATCTTCTGTTCCCTYTTCCYCCCATAGCCTGTGCTTTCATCCCTYRCTTTTTGTTTGTTTGTTTATAAAATTAATCACAGCTAGCAGGGTAGAAATCACTTTGAGCCTCATGAATGACATCCAAGAGATGGGAAAGGATTAGTTCTCAGTTGCTGCCAGTTATAGCGCCAGGTGGCTTTTTCTGCAGCGAAGGTGTTACCGATAATCCCATTACATTGGTACTAAATCTTGCAGACATCAAAATTATCACCAAGGTTCCTTTTCATCCCATCCTTTCCAAATGACTGGAAGTCGCTTCACCTGAAAGAAGTCAAATCCACATGCAGCTGCTGTTTTAGCAGCCAGCGGACTCCCTGAGAATGCCAATTGTGATCCAATTTCGCTGTGCTGGTGGCCCCCTATTCCCTGTCCAATAATACATCTGTTAAAAAATCCTACAGCTACAAATCAAGTTTAATCCTACCAGGGACCTCATGTTGGTCTTGTCTTCCAAAAAGGCAGCAGGTTTTGCTGTCTATCTCTGTCAGTGTCTGGGGAATACTCTTTAAATCCCAGCTCTACTTAGAAGAATAAGCTAAGGATCACAAAACATGACCTCAAAAACCCTGATATGACTATATTCTGACCCAGAGGCATTCATTCTAGGTGAAGATTAGAACTTTGCATAATAAGATTACACAGCAAGTGAATGATATCAAGGGACTATCCATATGCAGCCGCCTGGTTTTCTATAGACAGCCTGTGCTCTGCAATATGCAGTGCAGACGAAACAGAGCTTGGGCTTTCTAGCTGAAATAAAATAGATTCACATAAATTAGTTGGCCATTTCCAGATTCCTAAATCCCCTATTACATCTTTTATTGACAGCTCCTGTGAGGATAGCACAAATGGTATTCTCTTTGTACTCTTTGCTTCTGTAGCACCCGCACTCTCAGGGAAATGTACATAGGTTGTCTAGAAATTAACATCTTGTTTGCTGTAATCTTGGATTACAATTATTGTGTATATAATAAAATTAGAAAATCAATGAGCAGATTTACCATTTCCAGAAGACCAATGGCATTGTGTAAGACAATTTAAGATACGGCGCTGAATTTTTAAATACAGGAAAATCAAAGTTGMAGGCACTGAAAGTGTCACTAAATAAATCACTACACTTGGCACTAAACAGATTTTTCACTTTCATAAAACATCTCCGGTCACATTYGCTTTGTATCATGTTTCCCAATTCTGGCATTTCATTGAATATGTAGTGAGAGATTATCAGTTTTTCTYTCCACAACAGAAACTCCTCTCCTAATATTCTCCACGTCTAACCAGACACCTTTCTCTACGCATAACTTGCACCATCTCWTTCCCACAGAAATACTCTGAGATTACTTTAAAAAACAATCCAAAAACCCAAACCAAAGAAAAAATTGCACACCAACCAGGCCATTTAAATATTTATGTTTGAACTGTTATTTATATTAAACTATTATTTTAAAACTTCTGCATGAAACTGATGTCACGTGATAGAAGAGTGAAGGGTGTATATCTTGTTTATTTGGATGCTTCCCATATTAGATACACAAYATGTTTTAAATATGTATATATATGAATATACAAAATATAAATAYACAAAATGCTTTAAATATTCTAAATTCAATCTGAGGATTCTGAACATCTAAAGCAAAACAAAGAACCATTTTCAAAAGGTCCCTCTGTGCTGGAGATCAGAAGAATTGCTTTTTACTTCCAGCTGTTGCTTTACTCTGGAAGAAACACTGGACTTGGTCTGGCAATTGTGARCAAGCTTGGTGATATTCTGGAAGAGATTACTTTTTTACACATTATCTCTACTAGGCATTGGCAGTTTGTCTCCAACGAGAGCTCCTTCAGCTGCTGATCTCAAGCTGACAAGGAGTTTAATCCTGTAAACATAACACAATTGGCTGGTGTTAAATAACCAGAGACTACAGACAAGAATGAGCAATTTCCCAACACAGATTTCAGGTAGTTCTCACTGGTTCTATTTACCTTTGGGAAGCAGCTCCTAACACTTGCACAACCCTGAATAAAACGCTGTTTTAATGGCCAGATGCATTCCAAAGCTTGTCCTCCTCTGCAGCTCCATTCACTCCTCTTTGCTGAACAGTGAAATCCAGACAGCTGAGCAAAGGCATGGCCGTACATGTGCCTCTGAGGGATGACAAAATACTCACTTTACAGTCTTCTGCAACAAGGTCAAAGTCAGGGCAAACACCAAAGGTCTGGCAGACACCAGAGTCACCTTCCTGGTAACTGAGAGAAACGGGCTGTGCCCACATCACARTGGTCAAATAACTACATGTGTTTATCTTCAATTTCAATACATTCACTTCCTTGAGACACACACATGTAAACATTGAAAATTCATTTCAGTTTTGTRGGACAAAGAGTTACAAGCCTAATTTTCACATTAGGCACTACAAATCTACAACCCTACAAAAGCTGAAGCTGCCCATGGCTCACGTGTCCCCTGCACTTCCCAGCTGACACAATCTTGTGGAAATATGATTTTGGAAATACTGCTCAAAGCAGTGAAGAGAAGAGGGATGAAGAACTCTCCTGTGCACTGAGTACTAAAAAGGCTGTTTATTTAAAATATTTTGTCATTACAAAAAGGATGGTTTGCTGGTAAAAACCAGCCAACCCAACAAAAACACCACAAWCAAAAACCCAAACCCCCTCCACATTTCAGTACACCATCAGCAAGACTATTTAGAAAAACCACAATTGTCTCCACCTTGTTGCCAGCACTGGTTTCAGACAGAATGCCATCACTGAAGAGYGCTCCACAGTAGTTTAAAAACTCAGAAGTCACAAAGTATCAAATCTTTAAACAAACAGTAAATCAAACAAATAAACAAACCATTAAACATCTGAAAAATACAAAAGCAAAAAACAAGACCAGCTTTAGCAATGTCAGAAAATAGCAGTGAAGAATCCTTCTGCATGTTTATCAATACTCCCCAGTTATGAGCATCACCTTCTAATGAGATAGCRTATGCACATTCTGCATTAAAAAAGTGTGTTAAAAACAGGAGAAAGGCAACACACTCCGACAAGAGAGTGCTCAGTATTTACATTTTCAAGTTACCTGAATAGAAGAAAAATGCAAATCAAGTGCTTATCASTGCTGTTATTCTGCAAAAATGTTGAGTGCTTTCCCAAACCACTTTTTAGTTACAAAGTTCTAAATACACACATGTTCACGGACTCAAGGGCTTTTTTCAGAGCAAAATGGTACTTCAGGAGAGTTTATGCAGTAAAAATAAACTGTAATCAGTATTTTTAAAATTAAATAAAATTTTATTAGTTATTTCTGAGCTGTTTTATGTGTAAAACACAASTTCTGAAAGGTCTTCTCCACTCAGAGATACAAGTATAAAAAAGTTCCAAACATCAATAGATGAGTGCAATGATATTCAATCTAAGTTAATCCCCAGACATCCAAATCCATGAATAAAAATTCATCAGTTTTAAATACACTGAGCCTATTAAGCAAGAACAAAAGCATATGCACAAAAGAGCTTTTAATATATTTCAAAGCCCACAAGAGCCACGGTCTCATTAAAATTATAAATTACACAAACATGGAATAAAGATTCAAACTGCAGCGCAGCTAAGCAGATTACAGCAAACCCCGCGTTCCATATGATAACACACCATGGCCCTCCCAGATGGGGGCTTGGAACAAAAAGGCCATCACTGCAGCTAGGGAAAACCTCCTTGTGATCTCTGCTTTCTGTTCAGCAGATGACAGCCAAATAATATGTTGATTATTCTGTTTGTGCTGCTAAGCTTGTAAGATGGAATARAAGCGATATGATCTATTGTGAACTCCATGCTAATGTGTTGCTCCACTCATAAATAATATACTGAATGTATTTTGAAACTATCTTTTTATCTGACTTCCAGGTTTTAAATGCATGAACCAAAATAGAAAGCCAGCATAAGCTATTATTTAATTTGATGGTTTAAAATAAAAGATACAGCTGACACAATAATAAATGTGAAAACCGACTACTTAGTCAACCAAGTAAGTAGAGGTGCCTTTCTCCAATTTAGTAAATGATCCTAAGCTGAGGTGCAGAGCACACTCCAGCCCCACAAACTGCACCCTCACTGATACCAAACACATCACCAAGCAGGGCTCATTTTACCACAGACATCCAGCCCAAACAGGAGTTTCAAATGAGGACACAAGTACTTGTGAAACAGAAACGCAGTRCAGAAACAATCACTGCCTAACTTCATTAGTACTGTCTCCCTGGATTGCCTTCTTAAAAACTTTGCAGGTTTTTAATAAGTGCTAAGATTTTATTTCATCTACGTTTGCTCATCTGGTTTGTTCCAAAAGTACAGAACACGGCTTGCCCTTTCTTCCATAATACATTGCTTTTCTAAAAGGAAAATCAGTGACTGGTCATACAGCTCCTTTCACAGATACTTTGTGCATGCTAAGAAAATTGATGATATTCCTACAACTTAATGTTTGTGAATTTCAGTTCTTTTGTGCCAGAAATGTTAAAAATTCKATTAAAAATTCACTGTGGCTTGGCAACAGCATAATAACACTACRATCAAACAGTGCTTCACACTTCTTGGACCAAAGGAAGCACAACTGAGGGAAGGTGGAAGCATGAGGCTCCAAGAATGTGCAACAGTTTTCACAGAAATATAAGAGCAGGATGTAAAAAAAAAAGCTCCACTACCTTTCTCCCTCTGCTAGGGACACAGTCACAGGTGTAAATCACAGAAATATTGAAAACATAGCYACTGAAGAGACACAGGTTTTCCAATAAACCTTAGGGCTAAAACTTCAGATGAATTACCCCCTCAGTGCAATGAAATAAGACATTCTATTCTTTCCACACACAATCAACACAGGACTTTGAAACACTTAGTGAAGCTCACATTTCCAGCAGCACCCACAAGTAAATTAARCTCACAATTCATTTCCAAGATTATTGTTCCGCAGGTTTCAGTAATATTGTGTGTCCCACTAGCAATACACTGAGTTATTCTGCAGTAACCACTTACAGGATTGTTATTTCTAGGACCTTGATRACATTTTGGCCTTCCCTCAATCTGTTCGAGCATCTACAGTTTAAAATGTGAATTCAGTTTTATTCCTTTTACATATATTATCTCACACAAAATGCAATTCAGTACAAAGKGGGGGGAAATTGGATAAAATGGCAGCCCTGCTCCCAGATAGATGCTCCTGAAATGGKGTTCCCACAAAGAACTTTTGGCATGGAATTGGCAGGCTCGGTGTAGGGGATGGAAGCTGAATCCACTGAGATAAAGAATAATGATGATTTGCTAAAATACAGCCTGGCTACAGAAAAGGGCAAGATATTCTTTATTTTATTTTATTATTTCACCAAAACATTATTCCAAATTTGAAACAATTCAAGTTTTCCCTAAGTAGCCAGTTGTGAATCTGGCTTTGCAATGAGTTTTACTAGGCTGCTTGCTTGTCTTATCCAACTTTATAACTCACACTGAAAAATCTCAATTTTTACTTCCTTGCTACTTAARGGCCAAAATTTTCTTCATCTGCCCCTCAGTGACCAAATTAGTTTACCTTTCTAGTCAAATTTTCTGAAGAGCAAGCAATACAGAATTATTTACTGCAGGACACCATGGCCCTGTCTCTGCCTCACTCTGTGGATGGCCAGAGTGCTGTGAAAGTCAGTGGGAGCTGAAATATGAAGTTAGCATTCCTGTCTGGAATATCTATGGGAGACTATAACCACAAAACATCATTGGCCAGTACCAGAAACCTGAGGTTCCTTCCATGTTTGTGGGTCTCACCAGGAAGTATGAGAAAGACAAGGAAAATAATCTCCATTAAATACAGCACTAATCTCTATGATGCTTATTAAGACACTAAATTAAACTCACAATTCACTTTCRAAATTATTGTTCTGCAGGTTTCAATAATATTATACTGTACGGTTCTGAAATTACAGAAACATAAAGTAACCTTTAAAATAATTTCTTGTCTTCRGCACATACTACTTWAAAAAAATTTTTTAAAAATTTAAAATAGAAATAAATTAGGAGACATGAGTTTTTCTGTTTAAATTTGACACAGGTTTAAATTTTTTTCCCTGTTGCTTAGGATATCCACAAGGAYGAATCTGGGTAACATCCAGAGGCTTTCTGAATAAGATCTTATGTTTTATATAATATCATACAACTGGCAAGTCCTAAACACTCCAAATAATTCTTTCACTTGCCACAGACTGACTGAATAAGCAGTCTTTAAGCTTTTTCACACTGAAAAAAAMCAGGTCTTTTGGTGTCAGAGCTTCCAGGATTAAACATTCTTTCCAGTTGTTGGCTCATGGCCTGAAGATCCTGCACTTTCAAACTTATCCCATTCTAGCTAGTTCAAAGATGAGGAAAATGAAGCCATCTTCTTTGGAGCCATAATCCACGACCCATGCTGTTAGATGCTTAAGAACATCTCCACAGCAAACTACCTTGTTTCAGCGGCCAGCAGGAGCTCGGCCGGGCGTGGCTCACACGACAGCCAGCCCAGCCTGGTCAGGTGACTCGGTGCCTAATCTGATTTGGTGCCTAWAAAACTTTAATCAGCACGGTCTAATACCAGCACATTCCACAGCTGAGGAGAGAAGCAGCCTGGCCATGGAACTGCAAACTCTAATAAGATTATGAATTACAACAGCTACTGGGATGTGCTTTTCTGGTTCTCTATCCCACACATAAAGGCAGCAGAAAAATATCACTGAAAACTGGTCTGGCAGATATATATAAATGAAATTAATTTGAAATAAAATGGGTTGTTTTATTCCAAAATGAACAGCATTCTGTTCAAAGACAAGAGAATACATGAATCTTCTGCAGCACAACTAAAATCCTGCAAAACCATTGATTTGAAAGCAAAGGCAACAGAACACATCCATCAGTAGTAACACCCTGTTGTTGAGGAACACTGCCCACACAGTGCTGCTGGTGTTAACTTGCCCTGTGAGCCTACATGGGCAACCCACATGGTGAAGAGAGGCCATGGCAAGCRTGCTTCCTCTTACTGATGCCTTCTGTCCCTTCGTGGTCACCAGAAGCTSATGCCTTGTGCAGGCTGCCCTGGAGCAGGGACTGGACAGAGCTACTGAATAAAGCAGGGATTGATTCCAAGCATCTCCTCCATGGATCCACCTTGGGCAGCACCAGAGCCCAGCCAGGCCTGCACCCAAGATGAACCAAAATGGCCCCAAAATGCACCAGCGCTCCCGGGCTCTCTCCCTGGSATCAGYTCTGCTCCATTTGCATCTTGCACTTCACTGTCCCATCCCAGCTTTAGCCCCTGCAGTCCCACCCTGCTTGTTTTTCTCTCTGCAGCCCACGGGSKTTGTGCTCTGGGGCTGAGATTTGGATCATTTGTCCTTGGTGCCCAGCTGGAGCAGGAATTGTTTTGTCTCCCTGCTCTGTGCACAGAGCTCACCATCCCTGAATATGGAGCTCAGACCCACACACTAAAGCAGCACAGAATGTGAAAAATAGAAAAGCTGAAACACTTCAAGGGCTGCTATTCTGGGGACACCAGGATTTCCCCCAAGTCTGTAGGCTACAGTTTTGGAAGAGAAMTGTCAAACATACTTGCAGATCAAATTCCAAGCATTACCTTTCCCCAAATGTTCTGACTGCTCTCTYGCTTACCACTGTATTCCCTCCATTTTTTTTCCCCTTCGGCAATTTTCACCCCAAATCCTCTTAATCCATCTTAGAATCTCCAAGTAGCTGAACTGGACCAGGAAGTTTGCAAGAAGAGGAAAACAGAGAGCTTGATTTCTCCACAGCACAGTWAGGATTTGCAGTTAAAACTGACATCCTCATTTGTCCAGCTCTACGTGACAACATGTGAGCTGTGAGGAAGGAAAGTTGATTACTGTACAGTTTGAGACATCCCAAAATAGACAACAAATGTTTAAACCTCTGCATTCTCCAATGAGCTGAGTAGGATCCCTGTCCATTGCCATAGCTCAGCTGACAAGAAATAACTTYCTAAGACACTTCCTGAGCACTGGAGATCACTTCCAGGTCCCTGAGTCTCTCTGCACTTCCATTCCACCCTAGAGCAGGAGCAGCAGGATTTCTCTAGCTCATAAWGTGCATTTGAGGATTAGGGAAATGTCTACAACCACAGCTGCTGTGGTCTTGCCTTCTGCCAGACAGCAGATCCTAGAGGGATCTTCTACAACGACTGAAAATTCACCTTTTCAAAACCTGACATGTGATTATAAGCAAACCTTCAGTATCATT
This sequence comes from Cardinalis cardinalis, assembly GCA_014549065.1. Taxonomy (NCBI): domain Eukaryota; kingdom Metazoa; phylum Chordata; class Aves; order Passeriformes; family Cardinalidae; genus Cardinalis; species Cardinalis cardinalis. The sequence continues at coordinate 227,657 of JACDOX010000194.1, forward strand.
CAAAAAGGATGAAAATAATATTGTTATTCCTGAAAATGAAACACCATTGATTTAAAAATTATTGACTAAAAAAATATGAAATTAAACTTCCATTAAATCAGTTCTTTCTCTGAAATTTGTCTGAAATACAGGTAAAGTCACATGTTGTGAGCTGTATTTCCATAAGCACATATGCAGTTGGAAAGCTTTATTGTATTAAAATGTTGACGTTTGAAAAATCCCCCACACATTGAAAAATTGCTTATTTCCACTCACTTTTTAAATCAGTAGGATTTGAACTGCATCCATCAGGTTAAAATGTGACTGGGGAAAAATGAACACCACAAACAGAACTACTGCTATATTTTAAAAGTTCAGTCTCATACTGAAAAAATTKTATCTACTTCATCATTTTTGTTCTATGTGAAACCGTCTTTCATGCTGTTACAATGTAAGACATCATTTCTCTATATTTGGAAGGATGTCTACAAAAAAACTTTGTAACAAAAATATCACTTTATGTAAAAATCCRTTTTTTAAAATGTAAAAATCCAATTTTTATTCTGAAATAACTACAAAATTCCCAGCTAGCAAGAGCTGGGAGGTGGGCTGCCCTCCTCCATGCAGCACCAGCTCAAAAGATGGCACAAAATAAAATTATTGAGAAAGTCAGTTGACAGCTCCAAATCGGTTCAGTGAGCTCARCCAGCCCAAGGAGGGAACTGACCAGCACCAGGGTTTGCTGGATTGGAAACAGAGGAGGACAGGCAGTGAGATTTCCTCTTTTGCAACCCTGGCCCACTGGATCAGCTCCTGAGCCACTGAGATTGCCAGGAAATGTGCAGTTTAGCCAAGAACCACTAAAAATGGTAGGGGCATGGCACAAGCGTTCCCATTTGCAAAATACCTGCATTATATGTGTTCACCTTCCAACAGGAAAGAGAAAAAAAACCCTCTTTTTTATTTTAGAAGGAATTATTTAGCCTCCAATTTCAATTGGCCTGTAGGAAAATGAGGTTTTAAAAGTATGAAAAAACCCTTACATGGCAGGCAAGTAGTAATGAAAGAACAAAAGTGAGGGCTCAGCATGGGATCTATGTCAAGACAACCTACAATAGTGTATTTTAATTAAAAGAAACAATAGAGCAAGGAAATACTTTGTGTTAATGAAGTAAGAAAAGAAAATGTMCTGCTTGGAATGGGGAAAAACCATCCCAGAGATTGAGAGGTGCAGTTTATCAGTGGATTCTCCTTGTCTTTTCACTGCTCACCTTTCTGACAGGTWRGCARWSACTGATCAGAGATATCCTCATCACYGGGTCAYGAGCTCCTGGAACAAAGATCTCAACAGATACCCTGCAAYTGCTGTGGCACACACACCTGCAAGCACTCCCACCTGAAATATTCAGGGATTTGGGCCCCAGGAGCACAGTACAGCAACAAAAGGCAGAGTCACTGTGATGTTTGAAAGYGGAGAACTCTCCCTAGGTTTCAGCCTCCTCTTCAGTCAGACAGAGTTCACACCACACGATCCCACTGACAGAAACAGAGGCCCAAACCCTTTTAAAATAATTGTGGATTATACTTTGGGTCTTTATTTTGTTGGCCTTTCCCCTTCCAGATATTCACACCTCACTGGTCACATATTACAGAAGTGAAATTAAACAGCTTGGTTTATTTCTTGCCACGGTTTCCAGTCTCCTCTGATTTTCTCTACAGACAGATACTTCTAACTTTCACTAAACAATAATCTGCACTTAAAATTAAGTATTATCCAGTATTCCACAGCTTAGCAGAAAATAAAAAAATCTTCAGGCCACCTCTTGATGCTCCTGATAAAAGATCTTGATTTGTCTACTGCTCAGCACGTGTGGAAGCTTGGCCAGCTTTGCCCAGCTAGGGCCACATGATGCTGAAGTTTATGCTCCTGAATTTGAACTGGATATGAAGGGAAAACTCTGAGGTTCAGGACTGCCCACATATTGCTGCTCTTTCATGCTGCTCATATTTAACACGAGGATTTTTTCCCCTCAATTAAAAAGAGACTCAAGAACCACAGGTGTTCAGAAAGTTGGCTTACAAGGACAGTAAGCATGATCGACTGGAATTAAAGGCTGAGAGTGAGGGATTACAGTATTAAAGCTTGGTTTTTATATTCTACTTGTACAAGAGCCTTCAAGCAGCTTGGATGCACCTGCATCACCGACATGAAAAACAAACATAAAAATACTTGTGGTAGTTGCTGTTCTCTATACTGACAGGGGCTTCCCTTGCTTTCAGAGCACCAGAACATAGACCGTTGACTGACAAAGCAAACATACTAGAACTTGTCAAAGCATTTTAATGTCTTTTAATCTTTTTCTACCACACATCTTGGTCCACGCCGACACAAGATCTCGCTGCCAAGTGAAGGCATTAAACCACAATACAGGTCTGTGGCCATGCGCAACCAAGCCGGGACCCAAGTACACTCACRTTATGTTACGAAAATACATTTTACAAGCACTTTTCCCTCGCAGGCTCTTTCCGAGGGGGCTGATGCCGCTCCAGACGAGCCTGTCCGCCCCGGCCCTGCAGACACCGGCGGGACAAGCGGGCTGTCCCCTCCACAGCACCCATGCCGCACTCCCCGCGCCATTTCGTGCCCGCTGCCGGCCCCGGTGTCCCCTGGTGTGCCCCGGCGTCCCCTCAGCCCCGGCAAGGCCCCGCTGTGCCCCGGTGTCCCCTCAGCCCCGGCAAGGCCCCGCTTCCCTCGGCGCCGCTCTCACCTCCCCGTTCGCCGCCGGGCCCCGCAGCGCTCCGCCGGCTCCGCACGTGCCAACAACGCGTGCTCCCATTGGCCGGCGGCTGCCCGAGCCGCTCCCCCATTGGCGGAGCGCCGGCCCGGCGTGCCCGRCCCCGACATGGCGGCGGCCGGCGGGGAGCGGGGCCGCACCAGCTTCCAGCGCAGGCCCGGGGCCGGCCCGCGGCCGCCCGCGCTGCCGGGCACTCGGCCCTCGGTGCGCCACGGGCAGCTGCTGCTCTCCAGCGGGCTGCCCTCCCTGGACTGTGTGCTAGGTTGGTGGGAGCGGGACTGGGACCCGGTGCTGCGCCCCCGCCGCCCTCCCCTTTGCCAGGCCCTGCCTGCCCTCCCGTAACCCCGAGGCTGCTCCCGAGGCTTCTCCCGAGGCTTCTCCCTATTCCCCACAGTCCCGGGGGTCGCGGGGAGGGCGGGAGGGGCAGGAGGACGGGGAAGGCCGGTCGTGTATCGCAGCTGGAGCTGCGGATGAGCCGTGTGTGCCGCGCTGCCATCGCTGCGGGCAGCGCTGAGGAGCTGCCCCGTGAATTCTCCCAGCGGCACACGGCCGGGGCGATTCGTGCTGCCACGGGGAGGGAGGGCTGCTGG
>JACDOX010000194.1:232821-265512 GCA_014549065.1 Cardinalis cardinalis
CCCCACAGGTGTTGGGATGTGTTGGGGTTCTCAGTTTGTCTTTTCTACCTTGCCTGTYACGGCTGCATCGTCGAAGTCCCCCCTTAGATGAATGGCTCTGGTGTGGCGCTGGTTTTGCTGTCTCTTGGTGTGAGATGGTCCCGTGGACTCACCTGTTGTCACTGCTGCTGTGCCATCCGTGTCAGGAGCTGGCACTTTCCCTTTGCTTGGGAGCTCATTCATTTGCTGGTGTTTATCTGGCTGATCCTCTAACTCTTCACACAGTTGCAGTGCATCTTTAATGTACATACATGGGACTTTTATGTGAGAACAGCCCGATTTTAGCTTTGTTCAGTCGTCCTTGGAATACACAGAATATGCCACTTTTCTCTCTAGGGATGCTCTGTATGATCAATGATTATATAAAAAGTCATATCCATTGTATAAAGGACATTTTACAGTCTGTATATAATTTTGTGTGTGTCTGCACTTCCATCAGGGATTAGGATCATTGTGGAGGAAGCTCTTCCTGCTTGAGAGAGAAATATTTCATTAAGTGAGTGTAATTTTGCAGCCTTTTAATTGCATGAAAAGCAGATTTGCATTGAATATTCCTGTTCATATTCCCTTTTAGAAACAGTGCATTTTGCACAGCATGGCTCAGACAATGTAGACAGCTCCCGTGGTGGCAGTCTCCTAAAATTCTAGGCACCTGCTAACACAATTAGTGGTTTGTTATGGAAACTGAGGATACTTCCAATAAACCCAGGATCCCTTCTACATTCTCCTTGTCTTTTAAGTATTTCATCATTTCCTGAGCTTACTGATACTTAAACCTCAAGGAAATTCCTTGCCCCTAGAAACAGCACCTTTTGAAAGTACTTTTAGATATTTTTTGGAGTTTTAGCATTTCTGAAAACTTGGGCTCTACATTCCTCTGTTAAACCTGGGGTAAGCTCCTAGCCCTGAAGTCGCTGATTTTTGGAGGCTGAGTGGAGGCACGAAAAGGAAAGACTCATGCTAGGCATGCTGCCTAGACTCCAGTTCCCCCTGGTGCCAGGCATGCTTGGAACACACCTGCAGCTGGGTGAACTGTACAGAATCACTGATTTTGGAGGCTSAGGAGGGACCTCAAGAATTTCCCCTCTGCAGCCGTAAAGCAGGCTCAGCTCTGAATTCAGAGCTGATTGCTCAGGGCTTTGTGCAGTGGAGTCTTGAAAATCTGCAGTGGCAGAGATTTTGCAGCACCTCTGGGTAACCCAGCCCAATGGTTGATTATTTTTTGTAGGGAATTTTCTTTTTCCTTATATCCATTGTTATACTCCCCTGTTTCAGCTCCTATTTGTTGCTTGTTGCCCTCCCACTGCRCCTCAGTGAAGAGCTCAGCTGTTGTTGTGAAGTCTTGGSTTCTTTTTTKTTAGGGTCAGGATTAAATGTATGAGAWGGTATTTCTTGTTTGGACTCAGATGTGTATAGGTTCTTATTCTACAGTCTCACAAACCCTGAGTTCTGCAGCACTTCCCTCTAACAAACTAAAAATGGAGCTGTATCTCCCTCTCTGCAAGGCCTTTTGAGGATAAACTGTCCAATTAAGAAATGACACCKAAATTATTKTYACTTTTAACCCAATAACCAACCACAGAATGCAGACTTTTYTATCCAATTACACAAAACTGCCCAAACCTGTGAAGAAAGACTAGCYTCCACCCTAAAACCTCCATCTTGCTTTATATATATTGCTATATTCTAAAATCTTAAACTCTAAGTTTTCCCCCTGTGAYGTTGCACACTTCTATTCAAACTCCACACCCACAATCCCAGTTCTGTCATTCCATTTTGGAAGCTTCTCCACAGCCTCAGGTCAAATGCAGTGTTCTCTTGGGAGTCAGTGCCTGCCAGCACAGAAAGCCTGAAATTCTCAGTAAGCAGAGTTCCAGCAGTGTGTCAGCAGCTTCTCTTGGGTACCCCAGGGCCTTCAGCTTTTCCTCCCTTCTCCAGGCTGAGCAAGCCACTTCCTTCAGCCTCTTCTCTTGAATCAGTTGCCCCATTTTCATATCGCTCCCTGAACTCGTTTCAATTTATCTTTATTTTTTCTTGACTGGAGGAGCTTGAAGTCATCTGGGCCTCGTGTTCCAGTTGTGATCTGAGTAAAGGGGGGCATCTGACTGAGCCTCTGATGGTGCTGATGCCTTGAGCAGGCTGCCCTGGAGCAGGGGCTGGACAGAGCTACAGAATAAAGCAGGGATTGATTCCAAGCATCTCCTCCATGGATCCACCTTGGGCAGCACCAGAGCCCAGCTAGGGCTGCACCCAAGATGAACCAAAATGGCCCCAAAATGCACCAGCGCTCCCGGGCTCTCTCCCTGGCATCAGTTCTGCTCCATTTGCATCTTGCACTTCACTGTCCCATCCCAGCTTTRGCCCCTGCAGTCCCACCCTGCTTGTTTTTCTCTCTGCAGCCCACGGGCTTTGTGCTCTGGGGCTGAGATTKGGATCATTTGTCCTTGGTGCCCAGCTGGAGCAGGAATTGTTTTGTCTCCCTGCTCTGTGCWCAGAGCTCRCCATCCCTGAATRTGGAGCTCAGACCCACCCACTAAAGCAGCACAGAGTGTGAAAAATAGAAAAGCTAAATGGCTGAGGCCACTGTGTTGGTGACTCTGCAGATGTTGACTTGGTCTGCTTTGTGCCCCTTTTCTGGATTTGGAAATGCTTCATGATTGTGTTGCAGAATGCTGTTTATGTGTTTCTGAAAGAATATTGATACTTTTCTTCTTTTGTCTTGCCCACTAGCAATCAAATAATTGACTGTAAAAATATTTAATTTTTCTTGTCACCAGGGACTGAGGCAATCTTTCTTTTGGTATAAATTCCCAATGGAAGTTAGTACAAACTCTTTTAGTCTGGTATTTTCATAGACATGCTTTGTAACAGTCACTAGGCAGTCTCGTAGATCTCTGGCTTGGGTTTGAGTTTAACTTCGCTCTGTTCAAAATCTGTAACCCAGATACAGAATTATTTGCCAGACATGAAAGTGCAGCCTGTGAATGAGGGAAAGCGTGGTGTTATCACACACAATGAGGAGCTTCTGAAGTGAGGAAAAGGCAAAGAATCCGAGAAGGATTTTCTTTCACCCTACAGCTGATGGTTACATTGTTATGGCTCACTCTAAAGGAGTGAATTCCCTTTGGAAGAGAAGTGGTAGGTAAGTGCTGGATTTCAAACGCAGTCAGGGCATTCTGCACTTCCAGAGTTTATTTATTTTATAACATTTATTTATATTTGTTTTATAAATGTATACATTTTATATTTATAAATATTTTATATTTATTTCTACAAGTTTACTTTCAAGGTTTATGGGCCATATATGCCTGATGTGTGCCAGAGCAGTTCTCTGCAGTGAGCTGCAACTATTGTGTAATGTAACCATCACATGCCTGGTATTAGATGTTTGTTTCAGGCTGCTGGAAAAAATGTCAGGGATATGCTTTGAAAACAATCTGGGCACTTCTTGGCTTGCAAAGTTGGTTGTGCTTCTCTCCATAAGATCTTAAATCTCTCTTGTAAGTAGCAATGTGGAAAGTTACAAGTTTGTCTCAGATGTTTATATATTCTACTGCCCTAGATACTGACAAAGAAAAATGAAAATAGCGAGATTAGGAAGAATGACAAGTTCACAGCAGCTTTCTTGGGAAACTTATAGATTTTGCCTCTTCCTTTTGATTCCATCAGCATTCCTGCTGTTTTTTCCTGTTGCCTTTTGTTTAATTTACTAGTATTGTTGCTGGTTGTAATATGAAGGTGTAACCATGGTAACTGGAATAGTTTTGCATTCCCRCTAATAGAAGACATTTGTTCAAACCACTCAGTGATAAAGACAATGTTCTGACCTGGGATTGCCTTTAACAACCAGGGTATGGGCACATAGAAACAGTACCATGGATGACCTGAAAATGCAGCTTTTTGAGAATTTTGACTGCGCTGTTTGACAAACAAATTCAGTGTAAAAGCAGAAGAGATGCTACTTCTGTCATGGCTACAAGTGAACTTTTCTCTAASCAAGGTTTTAAAGTCCTTATTGCCATGAGCTGATTCATTACTTATGGCTGCTCTAATCATGTTTTCTATGTCATTTGGTAAAATCTCAACATTTGGAGCTTTTCTTTCCAATGGGCTGTATAGAGCATGTGCTCATTTTAAACAACTGTTGTTAGAAACCTGTGTGTTCTGGCTCCCTGAACAATTAAATGCAGTGAATATTGGAAGCATACTTTGTGTCAAACATGAAGTATAATTTTAGGTTTTATTTTTTTGTTTGTTTTTGTTTTGCTTTCCCCTCTGGTACATCTTTTAGGTTCATTTGCATTAATCTCCTGAACAAATAAATGGAAAAAAAAATCATGGGCTTGGGACGTGGGGATTTCATGAGTGATTCTAACTTTCTGATAAACAGCAGTTAAAATTGATTTGTTGTTTGTTTTTTATTTAATATCTAGAAATTGATTAATAATCTGATCAGCTTGCTGTAGCTATTGAGGCATTCATACATCTTGACTCAGGAGTTTAGCTTGAAACATCTGCTTYTCTATAGCTATGAAATTAGTAGCTGACTAAGCACTTTCAGTGTCCAGTACTGCTTGATTGTGGTGCAGGATGGCAAAGTGATCCTGTTCTGGTTTTAATTCACATGCTGTTATGCAACAATATTAGCACTTTTTGGCCTTTGGGGGAGCAATTTGCTTTTTTTCTTCCTTTTGGGTATATCAGCATTGCAGACACTGCAGGCATTTGTAGTCCCACTAGCAAAGCTGAAGATTAGAAGTTGATCCAAGTCATATTGGAATCAATTTTTAGTGGAGTTTTTTCATTTATAAAATGAAATATCCTGTTCACTGGAGTCCATCTGTGCAGCCCAGAGTTGACTTCTGGAGCTTTGCATACTGTGCTGATGGGGTTCATCAATTAGTTTGCTCCTAAGTTGCTTTTAAATCAGTACAGAATTGCAGTTTCCATGAAAACACTTCAGTAGGCTGGTTACGTGTGGCCARCCTGAACACTTCCAGGGATTTTTAGCTTTCCTGTCACAGTCTTCCATAATTGTTAAACAAAATAGTCTGATTTCAGGTTATTCCACGATTGTAATTCTTGGAATTCAGATTACAAATTAGTGTGTTTTTTCCTGAAAATAAAATATGAGTTCTTCTTTCTCTGTCCTTATGAAGGGGTTCATGGAGTTATGTCCAAGACCTACTATAAAAGACTTTTATCTCTTCAGTAGTGTATGTTTTTTCATAGTGTGTGTTGTGACATTTATGATCTCTGAGTCCAGGTTTCAATGGGTGAAAGTCTTGCTGCCATGTCAGTAAGATAAAGCAGTGGAGCCAGGATTTTGCCTCGAAGGCTTGGGTGGAAATTTGCTAAAATCTATTGAAATCTTAGTTGGCCACGTAGCTTACATCCTTCTTGGTACAAAGGAATATCACTTATAGTGATATTCCATTATAGTGGAATCACTTGATAGTGGTTAATATTAATTGAATTGAATTTGGAGAGTGTTTACTCACATGAGTTATGCCAGTAAAAATCTGCTGGCTCAGACCATGCATCACCACTGTAGTACTTGAGCGTGGTTGCATAGAGCTCTGCAGGATCTTTTTACCACAATGATGATAGTACAGTATATTGTGAAAGTAATTGTAATGTGCAGTATGTAATTACATGTAATGTATAATTATTTCATAATAGAGAATTGTAGTAAGTATTGCAAAGGTAATTAAAATGTTGTTCACTTTTATATTTTTAAATTCCCCGTTATCACCTTTCTTTGACTTATAAACTAAGAAAAGTTAATTGTTCTCCAACATAGTATTAAAGTGTAGTCTTACTTTATTCTTCATTTTGTTTTGTTTCCAGGTGGAGGCGTAGCTGTTGGAACCCTTCTTCTTATTGGTTAGTATAGAATATATAGATTCTTGAAGCCATATTCTGAAGCTCTTCACTCTTTAATGTGTTCATTAAACAGCCTCTCTTTTCACTGTTTTTTGAAGTTAGACTTCAGGAAAGTATAACCCTCAGGTTCCTTCACTTTGTGTAGCCTTCAGAATGGACTGTTGTCTGTCTCAAGAATTACTGGAGGTGAATCAAAATCTTAATTTTGTGGCTTGAGCACCCACAAAGAATACCCCAGAAATCYGTTTGAAAACAGGGCATTTAACACTTTTCAGGACTTATTAGCAGAGTGCACACATTAGTTAAGATTTTGTAGATTGCTGTTAGATTCAAACTGTGTATTTTTAAATTTGAGGAAGACATGCAATGCAGAGCCTTTGACTCTTTTGGTTGCCAGAGTCAGCTGAGAGCAAGGTGATGGAAGGCTGCTTTCTCTCCGGGTGTGGATGAGGCACACTGAGATGATTAAATAGCTTACACCAGAATTCCCTTTGCAGACCACAGTGCAGCTCTCTGGGCCCATCTCCATTGCAGCTGAGGTGTCCAGCTTTCCTTTCTGTTTGACTGAGTTGACACAAAACCAGCAGAAAAAGGAAGAATTCTTGTATTAATCTCCACTCTGAAGAAGCACTTGAATCTCATAATTGAGAACAGGGCTGGATTTCAGCCTTGCCTAGGGACAAAGCAGACTGGCACGTGCCTGGGTGATTTGGGTGCTTTCAAAGAAGTTGTGCCTGCAGAGTGCTTTAAGAGCCTGCTTGTCTCTAGTGATAGACACCAATAGAAGCTCTTCAGACTGGCTTTTCAGCCTTGAGACAGGTTTAATCAGTAATTTTCATTCATTTTGTTAAAGGGATGAAAACATTGTGGTCTGGGTATTTTATTTGTGTTTGCTTTCCCTGTGGAAGACAATCATTGCTTGGGAAACTGAATTTGTATCTACGTTTTTGGTTATGTATTTTGAATTTTACAACTCAAAAATTGGTCTTAGCACTAAAGATCCAAACAGTGGGATTTGGGGAAAACTTATTTGAAATCTCTTTTAGCCACTACTGGAATTACAGCATGTTACTTTCTGTTGGTGTAGGGCTCATGTAACCTGCACTAGAGACTGAATAAAATTTTCTGTTTGCCATTGAGGAAGGTGATTGCTCCCACTATGGCTTGTTATTTCAAGGCTAGTCTTTATTTTTGCATTTTATCCRTTAGAGACAGTTATTGATGTGCCATTGAGTCTTAGAAAATGTTGATTTTTACATAAAGTATATAAATTAGTGTATGGCGTGGTGCAGATTAAGTAATTTGAAAAGTTGCTTGCCAGAAGAAATAACTGACATTACCTCATTCCAACATTCTCAGCTTGAGAAGAGCTGCARTCTTGCTGTGGTAAAGGAAGAAGGGAAAAATAGTTAGAACCTATTCTATTTTACATAAATCTGAGATTGTGAGGCTGGATTAATTTGGTCTTCCCATGACAATATTCACTGCCCCTTGCAGCAGACAGGCTGGGTGCCATCCAGTGAATCCACTAGCAGGAAAATTGTCATTAAATGGAAGAAGTGGTGCAATATTTCACCACAGGGTGTTGTGGATGTGAAAAACAGTCATGTGGGTGCTGGTGGCTCAATGGAAGATTTTTCCTGAAAGGATTTTTGCCTGAACTTTGGTCCCTCTGAGTACATATCTGGCCATAGTCAGTGGTAGGTTTGAATTTGCTTATCCCCTTTGTTGGTTGTGTATTTGTGATCTGACCTGAAACTTAGCTTGAGAATGTCTCTTTTAGATCTGAAAATGATTTTTTTTTCCCAAATGAGACCTACCATATGTTATTTTGAAACATATAATTATATACAAAAAGTCTTCAAGCAGGAACTGTATTTATTCATGACTCATTAGTCTAAAAATTTGGAGACTGATTTTTAAAGTTGGTGCAGGTAACATTGGAATGGCATTGTTAGAACATCCTGTCAGCACACCAAGAAATTCTGTCATGAGATTAGTCTAGGCAAGCTTAATATTATCAGGATTGAAGCTGTCAGTGATAAACCTCCTAGGAAGATCTTTCTGTGTTGTACTCCRAGTGTTACAAAAAGGTTAAATTCTTCCCCTTCCTTCAGCATTCTCTAAGGTGAGAATAAATTGAATTGCTTTTAGCTTAGCTCCCTTTGCAAATTAAATGCTCATCTTCATTATTTGACTCATTATCTTGGTTAATTTAACCAAATAATAGTAGATTCAGGGTATTAAAATATTTATTTGAACTGTTGTGTTCTGAAGATGTAGTAATGGCACAGGTTACTTGAGAAGACTGTAAAATATTGTTTGAAATAGAAGTGTGCAAGTTTTTGAACTCAACTCATAATAAAGAGCATTGTGATTTTCAGTTGAGCTTAATTCTATAGTATATTCTTTTGACAGTGTTTTAATTATATGAAAATTAGAGAGTTGAAGCACATGGTATTCTCATGGAAGATCCTACCTACCAGAGCAGCTTGAGACKTCTGAGGTTTGTTCATCTAACAAGAATTGGGATTTTAACTATTATTTAGTTTAAAAAAAAAACCTTACAGTAAAAAGAAGCATTCTGGTGTGGAACCCCATCAAAGCAGCTTGTTCAGGATGGAGGTGAGACCATGTTTGTGGTTTTATCTGAACCTGCTGCAGAAGATCAGCTTCCCAGGAGAGTCCCCCTTCTCAAAACAAACCAGTGAAACAAGCACACTCCTTCCCCTCTCCACTCCAGTGTACTTCAAGCTCTTGCATGTGTGATTTGCCAGCCCAGGAAGAGTTTGCAGGAGGATATTTTGTTTGTAAATTATTTTTATTATGAGAATAATATMTMTAATATAATATATTAGTATATAATATTAATTATATTAAATATAATKAATATTTAATTATATATAATTAATATATTACTATATAATAATATTAATGATTATAATTTTTAAAAATATTTTTTAAACTATTTTAAATTATTTTGTTTTAAAGGTAAGCATTGTTTATATAACACATTCTGCATAGTGAGCTGCAGCACCCTCACTGGAGGTGTCCTGAGCACCCTGTAAGAACCTATTCTKGCTTACCTTTAAAAGCCCCAGTTTTGACAAGGTCACTGACAGCTAAATGTTTTAAAGATTATCAGTAGGAGGGGTTTTGTTGGTAGCTGAGGTCAGTTATTAAAAGTTAAAGTTGTCTGGTGAAAAGCAGGTCTCTACTTGTACATCYTAAGCCTTGAAGCAGTTTCAGCTACTTTAATTAGCTACTTTTATTTTTGTTAGGCATGCAATTTAACCTGAYTGGTAAGAGCTCTCTTCACTTGCCAATATAACTGATTTATCATCTTTTTAAAGCTGAAAAAGATAATCTCAAGAGAGGTACAAAACAGTCATTTGCTAAATATAATCCTACAAAATACCAGTTAGCAGAATTCACCTTCCTGAAGTATGGCTAAATGCCAAATATCGTAACTTATGTGTTTGACAACTCTGGTTTGGCATGTGCTAATTAAATGCAAGTGACACAAAGTATATCCCCTCCAGCTTAGTAAACGTGGACATTAGAAAGTATCTTTAAATGGAATTTGAGATTATTAAAAAAATCTCATTTCTAACCTGCAGCAATTTAGAGTGATGTTTCATAGCTGGAGAAAGACACACCTTAGGTCACAGGACCACAGTGTAGAAGCATCTATCTGGTAAAAAAATTATCAATACTGATAGGCTGTGACAGGCTTTTGGCAGCTTTAGGGCAACCTGTCTAGACTTTGTAGAGAGAAAAAAAAATAAGCCATCTGTACATTACATTGTTGCAGGCTTATCCTTCTTACAGCTCTCATCATTTTGAGCAATTTTACTACAAATGACCACTGGAGTTTTTCAAAGACCTTCATGCTGCTTAATATAGTGATGTTTGAAAGTGAGGTGTTATAAATACAATATTTATTGATATGATATCTGTTACCTTATGGTGGGTTTTGTTCCTGACTTCTTATTCTTCTTCCGGTTCTAGTGATGCTTATTCTGTGTCCCTCTCTTGGAACATGAATGCCTCTGTGCAGAGGGAGTTTTTCCTTAAGGTCACATGGTTACATATCAATAATYCTATAACTAAATCTGTTTCCTTAATTTTTAAGTAAATTCTGTTTTTACAGTGCCTCTGCTCTCTTTTGTTTGCTGTGCCTTAGATAAAAGCCTTAAGATTCTAGACCTAAYTCTACAACCCGTGAATTACTTTGAGTAGTAGCTGCAGACAGGTGTGGAGGAGTGTCCCTTATGTATTTGGTAGCCTGTTGGAACCTGGTTACTGAGAATTTCAGRSTTTCTGTGCTGRCAGGCACTGACCCCCAAGAGAACACTGCATTTGACCTGAGGCCATGGAGAAGGCTTCCAAAACTGAATGATAAAACTGAGATTATAAGTGTGTAGTTTAAATAGAGGTATATAATATTGTATAGTAGAAAACTTAGAGTTTTAAGTTTTAGAATATAGTWATATATGYAAAACAAGATAGAAGTTTTAGGGTGGAGGCTGRTCCTTCTTCTTCACCTTCTTCTCCATGGGTTTGGGTAATATTGTGTAATTAGATAAAATTTCCTYATTGCAGAYAAGTAGTTATTAGGCTAAAAGTRAAAATAATTAAGGTGTCATTTCCTAATTGGACAGTTTRTCCTTAAGAGGCCTTGTAGAGAGAGAGATACAGCTCCATTTTTAGTTTATTTGAGTGAAGTACTGTAGAACTYRCAGTYTGTAAGACTGTAATATAAATGAAAACTAATAAATATCTGASTCCCAACAAGAATTTAATTTAATTTAATGCCAACCCTAAAAAAAAAAGAAGCAAAGACTCCACAGTAGCCTATACAGTGCAGTGCTGAAAGGACCCCTAAACAGGAATTGCTCTTTATCCTTAGTGTTCAGCTATAGGGTTATATGCTGGAATGCCCTGTGCTCACAGTGACARTCCTGCTCTTTCTCCATGACTGTTTCAGCCAGGAAAGCACACTCGAGTGAAAAGAGACCCGTGGATAGTCACAACAGACTCTTTTATTTATGTCCTTACCTGYAGGATCAGAGGAGCTTCTGTCCTGGAGACAATATGCATAACTTCTAGGTAAATAATCTCTTTTCCTTGTGTAGCTTCATGCTTCACTAGTTACTCACCTGCTGCTTAGCTGGAGAACACTCTTTGTTCCAAAAGAATGGCAGAAAGCTGCTCAGTGCCTTGTGTGTGACTTGTGGGGACTGCAGCTGCAAGAGTCTGATTTGTTCATGTGCCTTGGTAGCTGGAAGTGAAGCTCACAATGAAGGACCAGCTCTTTAGTGCAGAGGCTGAGACTAAAGGTTTGGGCCAGGCGTGTCCTAAGTATCGACTAAAACAATCTGAAGTGTTAGTTCCTACAAGTCCTGAGTGAAGGTAGTTCTTTTGGATGTCAGAGAGTTTGGAAAGATAAAGGTAACAGTTGAAAATTTGTCCTGGCCATTCAAATGCTAACTTCAAGMATTCTCAGGAAAGTGTTTCATTCTGGGATTCTGTGGAAGTCATCAGTGAGCTGCTGAAGTACCTGTGCTAAGTGATTTGTTTGTTTATTTACAAGAAGAAAGCTGTGCTCCTTTGGTTTTGAATGYAGCTATTGAAGCCAGGGTACAAATGGATGCTATCAGAAAAGCCCCATATGGATGCACTTTAGATCTTTTGAATACCACAAAAGTTTAGTGACCTAGAAATGAATCAATAAAAAGCATCCTCTATCTGACAAATTGAAGAACTGAGGGATTCTTACAGATGCATTGACTTTAACAATTCCAGATACACTGTTTGTAAAGGCTTTCTGAGACACATCTAGTCCTTAGAGTACTGTAGGAAACTATGAGGTGGTTTATATTTAGATCACTTTCCAATTCTTAATTTAGTTTTTTTACTGCAAGTTTACTCTTATGAAAATTTAAGAAAGGAAAGGCTTATGTTAAAATGATGTGTCCTTACACTGAATGTGTTTTTAATTTGCTAACTTGAACATTCCTTGTTGTTTTGCAAAATATATTTTGGAAGAGTATGGCCATGTAAGAACCTCTCTAGCTGTGTTATATTACAAATAAATCAGTGAATCAACAAAATTAATTAGAATTTCAATAAGTCACTTAAAAGGTTTATATACTAGTTCTTCATGGCTTTATTTCTACAATATGTTTTAACRTTTCAGCATTTCAAATAAAATTTGAGAAAAATTCTTCTTAACTATTACAGCCATATTTCTTCTTAGCTTAGTTAAATGATCACCAACACATTGTGTGATTTCTTGTATTTCTCCATGGTTTATAGAGTTTCTGTTATGTTTGGCACAAGAAATTTAGTAAATTCTTTACTTTCTAAGGAATAATTAATATCAAAAATGATGATCCAGAAAGACTGCCTGTATAGTTGTACCCACAGACTCAAGCCATAAAACTCTTGGACTCAACGAGACGTTTTCTTATTTTCCATTAAATGTCAGTTAAATACATATCAACTCAGTGTTTCTGTGCCTCAGATGGTGAAGAAGGTGAACTTTAACCTGTAGTTAAAAATTGAGAACCCAAGATATTTCATTCAGCAAGGATGATGTAAATGTTGCAGCTGAGGATCCTTCCAGAGTGCYTGATGAGTGTTCTTTTTCCTCTTGTGTTCAAAGAGAGAGAGAGATCTAACAAAATTGTCTCCCTCCAGTGACATCTGCCATGGTGATGTGATTACAGGGGAGCCTTGGTGGCTTCYTTCAGGTACCTCAGACAATTTAAAACAAAAAATGTAGAGCTCATGCTGCCACTTTGATTTCTAGAAGTCTTTGCTTCTTAAATTGAGAGCTTCATAGTTGGAGATTAGCACATGGAAATCAATATAGTGTGAATAATATATTACTGAGCATAAAGCAGTAAGAATAACTAGAGAGAGYCAGTGTTTGAGGGGGCAGGAGCTGTCAGTGGTCTGGACTCCAGTTACAAGGGACACCTATTCAGCAGTGGGATTTTATTTGCCTCTTGAAACAGTTTAAGCTTTAAGCAAGCTTCAAAGACTATTTACAAAATACGACCATAATACTTCTTCAAAACTTAGGTAGTGTCAGTTCTGCCTTTTGTTTCTGCAGTGGGAGTGTTTCAGTTTTAGCTGATCGAGCCCTGTGTCCRCCTGAGTCTCATAGCTGGCTGTACATCCTCAGTCTCATCACTGAGTTAGGAAGGCAGTTCTTCAGTAACATTAATAATGGCTTTATAAGGATGCAAGAGTAAACTGGGTCTAATATTTAGTTAAAAGCTCCAAATTCTCAAGTAAATTGCAGTTTGGAAATCCATCCTGATGTAATTTTGACAAGGAACCCAGTACTGTCACCAGTAAGGTTTTGTCAGTCCTGTGCTTTTTATGATTCAGAACTGTCCATATTCGTAACAAGACCCTTATATTAAAAAAAAAAAAAAAGTCAATGTGTTATTGCAAGTACATTGAAGGCTAATATGGCCTCCTAAGCAGGTCAACAGTATCAAAGGTAAGTTCTGTTAATGCAATTTAAGTTCTTAAAAGCCTAAGACTCTACAGTAAACTGCAGAGTGGCTAGTACTAGTAGTAAGAGTGTTGTAATTATTGTATTCCCTTTGGCTTGTTTGGATATTCAGATTTATGTCATTTCCTGTCTTAGTGCCTGGATTATGAAACATTTTTCTCTGTTTTGAGCTACTGCTTTAGACTAACTTCTAGTGACTCCACTATCCCAAATACTGAATTTAACAGGGAAGTTTAAAAAAGCAGGAAATAAATTCTGTTTTACTTAACATCCTCTGGAGGTTGGGGAATATCTCTTGGAGAACTGGKTTTTTTCCAGTGGTTTTGAACACTTGTGGTTTGAATTTCTTGTTAGTCTGAGCGAGTATCAGTACATGTGCAAGACGTGGGGAGTGTAGCAGTGCAACAACACTTTCCTGTGGTTTGTTTCCTAGGTTTCCCCATTCCTGTTGGCTTTCATTTTCCTTTTTGGATATACACTTTCCTTCTTTCCTTTTCTCCTTCACTCCATTGATTCATTTTGATCATGGTACATGTCAAAGTTAGAGTATTTTTATTTTCYTCTTTACTGTTTTTTGCAAGTTGGGTATGAATGAAGACTTTTTCATTTTCTCTCKTTGTTACTGGTTGTTTATTTTTAATTTTACTCTTTCATATGTGTAGTTAGAGAATATTTCCAAGTCACACAAATAATAGATGGAGTTTTGTTTGTTCTGTATAAAGAAATATCTCTCTCTATTTTTCTGCTTCAGCATCCCTGTGTGTTGTCTTTCAGCTGCCAGATAAAGAGATGAAAAAGTGAAACCTAATGTAGCACATTCACTTTTCTCCCAAAAACCATAAAAAGCATTCAYGGTGCTATTGTTGGTACTTCCTACAAATAACAAAAAATCAGCATGGTTCAGATTTCAGTTGTTTTGCACACATCCACTTCCCATAGCTTGAAGTTATGCTGAGTTTTAATTGTATGAGTTCATTTAAACTTGCTAATTCTGTAATTTCTGACMCTGAACTTGCACCAGGGAAGCTGAAGGAAATGCTGCTCTTTCTGAAGTCAGAGTTTGTGTTTTCATTTCAGTGRGCCAGTATTCACAATGTCTGCTGATAAGTATTGTCTCACTGCTTAAACTGCAAATTCATGAGTCTTTTGAATTTTGAATTTGTTCTGCATTTGCATTGGTTAGGTTTMAAAAAAAGCATTGCTAATGGTTTGGTTTCTTCAATACATCCATTTGGCTTTTGTAGTTTTCACAACTTTGGAATAAATGCTGACATAAAAATGTCTCTATTCTGAATGTTACCTCTGTATAGGCTTAGCATGCCAAATATGGCTSAATTTTGAAAAGCAGCAGGTAACAAATATTTTAAGTGAGTTTTAAGCACTAAGAATATGAATGTTAACATAGTTTTCAAAATTAAGGAACCCCTTGCCATTAATCCCTAAATTCAGCCATGTTAGTTGATACTTGATGGGAAGCCTTGTAAGGAGGCTGAATCCCATCCATATCTTAGAATCAAATGCCTGATTGAGGACTATTCCTCTGGCTTGAAAAATTTGAAATAACAGTATTATCAAGCACTATTTTAAAAGTTTTGGAGTCCTATTTTACCTTTGATCTCTGTTGTAAATTCTGTACTCCAGGAGATAGACCCAAAGAGGCCTTTTACAGTGTTGTAACCTAYAGGTGGGCAATTTATCTCACAAAAAAAATCCAACCATTCTTGTTTTCACAGAAGAGGATAAATATGGCCTTTACTCCAATTTGTTGTTCAAGCATTTTCTCGCAGAAGGAGTTGTCTGTGGACATGACCTGTTTGTTGCTTCTGCCAAAGAGCATCCTGACAACATTTTGAAGGTAAACAAGACTCATTGCTTTTGATAAGTAAAGCTGTAATTTCTTGATTAATGGAATGCATTTTAAAGTGTACATATTGTGTAGCAACAAATGAATTAATCTTGGTGATTCTTAAGAATGTGTTGGGAAGTACAGGATTATTTACACTAGCCAGATTTGGGAATTAAATTCAGGTCTCTACCTCCCATCTGTGGACAGTGGAGTAAGATCCTCCCAAGGCCMAATCAGGCTTGGAACCTTGTTTATTCTTTATTTTATTTCTTTATTCCACTGTCTTAGTGGTTTCAGTAAACCCAACTGCTTACAGTTTCCTCATGCCCAGGAGGAAGAGTAGTTAAGCTGCCTCCAGTATTTTGTGATAGAAACAGTGTACAGTTTGTGTGGATATTTATTCTAGTTTCCTGTGGAAAATAAAAACATCATTGAACATCTTTACAATTTCCTTTACACTTACATTTCATTCTGACTCTTTTTTGTGCTAGGGAGCTTGGTCAGCTTTGGATCAGGTCACACAGAAAGGATCCCTCCAGACTTCAGTGGACTCCCAATCAAACACTGATAGTTTCTGTCATGAGAAAATTGCATAAGGGAAAAAGCCTGATCAACAGTGCAAAAAATGCTGAAGTGTGAGGATAATCTTGCAAAATTTCATTAAATATTTTATGTCTTTCTAAGGCTGCGTTTTCCTAATATCAGAAGTAACATATAATTTCCTGATTACTTCTGCATCAAGTGAAGTCTGGCTATTTCCTTAAGTGTCTTCAGAGACTATTTCTGGACAAAATGATTACTCTTCTGTTTTCCTACCTAGGGATGGTAAATTCTATGCCTTACCTCTTGAACGTTRTCTTCAGTATTCAGGAAAAAGTATATTCTTAATGAAATGAAATTATTGTCTTGTGAAAAATCAGTTTTTTAATGCTCCTGAACCTAAAGAAGGTTCATTTAAGGGTGAAATCTTTTCTCGCTTGTGGTTTAGAATAAAGGTTAAACAAACAGGTTAAAATTTGATTTTCAAATACGAATTATATAAGAATGTACTATATTTTTTTAATTAAGTGGTTTTAATTAACTGATAATCAAGTATTTACTCCCTGATGATACAACACAATTGTTGCAGTTGTTTTTCTCATTGAGATTTAATTATCTAAATCAGTATTTTTATTGCATTGCATTRAATTTTCTTAAAATGGAGTAGCTAATGTACATTCTATTTTTCTTTCATTCACCTTTGATTCAGTTTTTCATAGCYTGCCGTGTTTTTTCTGGCTCCTTTGTGTGATAACCAGCAGACACTGTTACATCCATCTGCCATACACCTTGTACCACTTTGAGTTTGGGGTCAGTCAGTTTGCTGTGCCTTACCCAGCTCTGTTGTCTGATATGGAATCATTTTCCTTCTTAATTTCCAGGGGCAGGCACTAGGCAGGAATGCTGTATTCCTCTGTTGTGACTCCATGGAGGTTCTGCCATAGGAGACTATAAATCCAGGGACAATATTGCTCTATAAGCATCTTCTTGTTTTGATTTCTGCCTCCCTTTGTGCCCTTGTGTATCCAACAACATTCTTGTCTGTGCTGTTTACTCTCACCTTGGCTGTTCAACACTAACTTTGTTTAGCAGACAAGGCACAGCAGAGTTAATTTCTCTGTTTCTCAGAGTTAATTTCTCAGAGTGAAGTATCCCTCACCTTCAGGTGCTTCAAGAAGATCTCTCCAGTCATAAAAATGAGCTGCTTGGGATTTGGATGACTCCACAGAGTTGGGATTTTAATAAAGCCTATCTGAYCATTGAATAACATGGCACTTCGTTTAATGAGATTAGTAATTARTTTATTTTCAGTATCTGATTGGACTGTATTCTTTCCTGGAAAGATAACACAGACATGGTAGACACCAACCTGAATTACACCTTAGGCTTGGGTTTTACTTTGCAAAATTCAAATATGGATTCAATGCATTCCACAGCCAGTATCTAATTAGCTGGTGTATTTCATAAAGGCAGTTCATTACTGTCCATCCTGTGTCCATATTAAATGTCCTTATGGTGTGGTCAGTCTGTTTGCACGTTCAGCTCTCTGCTGAAATGCCATAATTGCCCTATTCCAATTTTGTGATGTGATTGGAAGTTTCTTGAACCTATAACCAAGACAAATATTGCTGCTAGCAGGAAGGGGAAAAGACATTCTTATAGACCATAATTATCTTGAAATTGTGTATAACTAAAAGACAGGCAGAGGATAAAAAGCCCTGATCAGCTGCCTAAGATATATTATATTACCACCCACCAATTTATCCATCATCCTTTGAAAATATATTCATGCCTTTTGTAGTCAAAGCTCCTTCAGGAAACTGGCATTAAGACGTAATGCTGAAAAATTATACACCTCTGGTAAAACCTACAGAACTGTATACATGCTGGTTTTTAGAAAGTGTTTTAATCATTGGAGAGCATTTCTGTTCATACAGTCTTCAAAAAAAAGGCAACTTTTTACTCTAAGGGCATAAGCACTGGGAATGTATATAATATAAGAAATAATATGGTAACTTCTGTGATCATAAAATAAACTGCTTGCATTGGTAAATGGAAAATTTATTTAATAGTAAAATTACCTCAGGTTTGGCATTAAAATTCTACAACTGCCTAAACTGCCTGTAAAATAATTTCTTTACCTTTATTCCTGATTATTTTATTTAGGTTGGGGGGTAGAACTGATTCTCACAAATTTTAATGAGAAAAGATGGGTTATTTATAGCTTACTTTGACAATAAAGATTGCTCTGTTAAGTTGCCTTTGCTGTGGAGCCTGTACAAAGTTGGATGGAGGACACCAGGCTGCCAGCAGCACGCTCAGTGTGCAGCCTCTGGAGGGCAGGGATCCATCCAGAGGGACACTGACAGCCTGGAGAGGCCCAGGAGAACCTCATGGAGCTCAGCAGGGCCAAGAGCAAGGGCCTGCACCTGGGCTGGGGCAATCCCAGCACAACCACAGCCTGGGCTGAGGATGGACGGATGGATGGACGGATGGATGGATGGATGGATGGATGGATGGATGGATGATGGATGGATGGATGGATGGATGGAGGGATGGATGGATGGAGGGATGGAGGGATGGATGGATGGATGGATTGATGGATTGATGGATGGATGGACGGACGGACGGACGGACGGATGGACGGATGGATGGATGGATGGATGGATGGATGGACGGACGGAGAACAGCCCTGAGGAGAGGGAATGGGGGTGCTGGGAGCTCAGCAGGAGCTGGCAGTGCCCACTGGCAGCCCAGAGAGCCCAGTGYGCCCCGGGCTGCRGCCAGAGCGCCGTGGGCAGCGGGGCAGGGCGGGGATCCTGCCCCTCTGCTCTGCTCTGCTCTGCAGATCCCAGTGCAGCTCTGCAGTAAAAGGGCACAGGCCTGCTGCACTGAGTGCAGGGGGGGCCACGAGGTGCTCAGAGSGCTGGAGCTCCTCTCCTGGGGAGACAGGCTGAGAACTGGGGTTGTGCAGCCTGGAGAGGAGAAGGCTCTGGGGAACCTTCCTGCAGCTTTCCAGTTAGGAGAAAGCTGGAGAGGAGCTTTCACAAGGGCAGTGTAGTGACAGAGCAAGGGGAAATGGCTKTAACTTGACAGAGGRCAGACTTAAATTGGATATTGGGAAGAAATTCTTCTCTGTGAAGGTGCTGAGGCCCTGGCACAGGTTGCCCAGAGAAGGACCTGGTGGCTGCCCCATCCCTGGAAGTGTCTGAGGCCAGCCTGGATGGGGYKCTGARGAACCTGCTAGTAGAAGGTGTCCCTGTCCGTGGCAGGGGGCTTGGAATGAGATGATCTCTGAGGTCCCATCCAACACAAAACYTTCTGTGATTCTATGATYTGTCTTGTAAGGAAGACTTAGAGTTCATTATTGTTCTGAAAAACAAACCAGCATCCCCTGGAGCACTGCACTTAACCTGTGGCACCCTGGCCAGTGCTGGATCTGTGACCTTCCCACGTGGTACCTGCAAGCCTGAGGTGGAAGAGTGGGAGCTCCAGAACTGCTTTCTACAACTGTCTGCTCATCTCTTGTGGAAAACTTTGATTATTGCCTTTCAATGGAATGTCTGTTTTCAAGTGGCAATTTTATTGCAGGATACTTCTGCACTCAGCTGAGATTGCCTTTTGGAGGTTCTCTTCCTAGAAGAGAGGATGAAGGGTGTCACAGTGGAAGGGGAAGATGCAGTTTCCCATGGTGGTGAAGCTGAGAGGGATGTGTGGGCAGCTGTAATGGCTATTGAGGAAAAAAAACAATAGGGAAAACATAAAAAAGACCCCTCCAGGAGCACTATTTTTGAAAGTTTCTAAGCTGAAAAGATATCTAAAGCAAAAGTTAAAATTAAAAATTTTAATTTTATATTTTTTAWATTTTATATACTTTTTAATATCATATTTTATATTTATATTTGCTTAAGTATCTAATTTGGGGAAGACTAAAAAAGTTCTGCCTTCAACAAACAGGGCAGGCCTGAAGAACAGAAAGTGCTCATTTACTCTTTTCCTGCTGAAAAAGGGAATGCAGGARGAACCTAGCAAAATGAACTTTTATTATTTCCATTTCATTTTAATAATAATAATAATAATTAATAATAAAACAACAATAAAAACCTTGGGGCTGCTGTATTATGGTGTGTGCAAACAATGCCTTGAAAGAAAACATAGCTGTCTGCATGGACTTTTTTCACTTCAGCAAAGTACATTCAGCCATGATGCTTATGTTCTTCCCTCATGGATATGATCCTRAACCATGGTTTTATCAAAAGGAAAAATGCAGACCTGGAAGAGATTATCAGGCTGGTGGCCAGGGCTGTCTGTTTTCAGAGARTCATTCTAAATATTTGCTGTCTCTTTGCTGTCTGGTATTGGGAGAGAAGCTATGTATCAATGCTAGAGGTGTTTTTTCAGTTTTAGATGCTCACAAATTAAAAGCATAATACCTCAAAARGTAAACATATATGTGCAAATAGGGCTACATTCCTAGTCTTTTTTTCTGAATATATTTTYAAAATGCAGGAACTCGCTGCAGTGATTCAGCTGCTGTATGCTGTTAAATGGTGTCACTTAATACACAAAATCCAATTACAGTTACAGCAGAAAGGAACTTTCCACCTCCCTACTACTTRAAGTCTTGTGGTAGCACAAAGATGAAGGTTGAGGCTAAGCCTGGCAGATGAGTGGAAAAATTTAATTTCTGTTTTTCTGTAGCTCTCACTCACCTGTTCGCTTTTCTTACTTGCATGTTGGGTGAGTCTTTTACATTTTTCATTGTTAAAATGCAAATATTTCATTATATTGTAATGTACAACTTTCTCCATTATGAACTGTATTATAATCTTGGCATAGAAGTTATAGAGGTGTGAAAGATACACTTGGGAAAAAAATTTCTTGTGTTTAAAAAGAATTAAATCTTTTAAAGCAGTGCTTTTTCTGGAAACTAAAGCAGAAACCTTTGTCGTTGTCAAAAGTTCAGATCAATCTAATAAAAAGCTTTTCTAGAACCAGAGGAAAAGAATGGCTCAAATTTTTGATTTCTCATCTGCCAGTCTGTTCATCAAGGAAATTTTCTTTCATCATCTTACTTGTTCAGAACTTAAGCACTTCAGAACTTAAGTTCTGAACTTAGGGGTTTTTTAAACACACWTGTCACTCGTAGGCACAGAGYTTGTGGTGGTTGGAGTGGGGCTGTGGCTGATCCCCAGTGGCTGCAGCCGTGCAGGACAGGTGAATGCTGTTGAAGGTGAGGAGCCATGGAGTGCCCAGGGGTGCTGGGCGATCACACAGGGAGCAGAGGGCTCACAGGGGCAGSGCATCAACAGGAGGCCATAAAAGGCTGAAGGACAAGAGCAGCAGCCACTTGCAGCCTCCTGAGGAGGTGAGATGCTGCTCTGTGTGGGCTGGAGCCTTCTGGAATTCTGTGGGGATGCTCTGTGCGTTGTGGATGTCTCAAGTGTGACACTTATTGGCCTTTACTGGGAGTTGGTTATCTGAGGGGTGGTAACTGGATTGAGAATCTGAGGTKCTCTTTCGTGGGGAGAAGGAGGAATGTTTTGTAAGGTCTTCGTTCCGAGTTATGTGTGTTACTTTTTACATATAGTTGTAGGTTAATAAAATCTTTTTCTTTATTTCTGGTCACATCTCACAGCAGACACAAGGGAGAATATATTTTCATGGGGGCATTGTGCCAGCATCAAACCATGACAAAAATGTACAATAAAAGTGATAAAATCTAAATGTTTAGGTTTCAATGTCTACAAATATGTGTTTAACAAATCTCTTGGTAACTCGTAGATGAATTGGTAACATTGTAGTTAGTGAGCTATTGCTTCCAGTGCTCATCTCTGAAGGTTTTCGGGAATAATGCTGTTGTCATTAACTCTGTTTAGGCTCAAGCCTGTGCATTGTACACTGCAGCAGGGTTTACAGAGTTTGGGACAAGGACACTCAGCTCCTTCACACAATTTTACTTTCTCATTCTCTGCTATATTTATCTGTCACATACTTAAGCATTCATAAGCTGATTCAGAAAAATACGACATTTTAAAAAATTTCATCTGATTGATTTTCTAATAGCATTCTTGGGTTTAAATGTTGTGAAATGCAGCCACAGTGCAAGAGAGTTACAGCAAAAGAGTTCTGTGACTTAAGTGTGGGGTTTACCTCTGYGTGTGTGTAGTATAGATTATATTCTCATGGCTCAAAAATAGACTACTTAGAGTACTTGCAATTGGCTCTTCTTATTTCCTAAAACAGAGGAACATTGCTACCTGTTTCTGTTCACACAATTCTTGTTTTCCCTGGGCTGGCACACATTAGGTCTTTCTGAATGTCAAGGGAAAATTTCTGTAGACAAGCCTTTCCTGGAGATGGAAATAAGTTACTGTATAAGGGCTGCTGAAAGAAGAAAAATTGGCATCCATTCATTTGTATTCTTTAACAATGCACCTTGTATTCACAAGTATTTACAATCAAAGTAGAATCCTCCCCCCGTTTTGGGAGTAGGGCCCTTTAAACTGACATTTATATACTGCATTGTTGAAAAGGAAATATTTACCCTTCCTGACTTACCATCTGGTGTCCTTTAAATGCTAAAAATTAACATGATGAAAAAGAGCCTTAAATTCATGTGAATTTTAGTATCTTTAGTATTTTTATTTTAGTATTATCCCTTTAGTTATTTTGTGTTTTTTATCATACTTGTGATGATAACTGCACTTCAAAATAGTTGCATAAATCCGTGTGAGAAACATATTTGTTGATACATRAATAGATAATGTTTTAAATTCTTAAGTACTTTGAGTTATACAGTTATTGAAACCCATAAGGATCAAAGGATTTTATATAAGAGGGATTTCACATACAGCTTGGATTATGTTGCTAAATAATAGCACAGTAGTACTTCTTTAGAATTGTAAAATAGCTTAGAGAGGAGTATGATGCCTRTAGTTGGTGTAATGCATTGGTAATTAAGAGGGTGTGAGGTTAAGCTTCATTAACTGCTGTGGGATTGTATCTTGGATTTTATTATCCCCCAGAGAACACAAGAAGTGAGAGAGGTCAAACTGTTAGAATCTGATTTTGCTTCGTGCATCTGCCAGGCTCGGTGCTGGGGCAGCAGAGCCAGGAGGAGCTGGGCTGCAGCAGGTACAGCTCCTCCAGCAGTTTATTGCAAAGATAAAAGCTTTATTACTGAAATAAATTAGCCCCTCTTTGCAGTAAAACCTTCATAGCTTGGTTTGCAGGAAACAAAATTGTTTTAATTGCTTTGTCATTTACTGTGACCACTCCAGAAAACTGGTTTTTCCTCCCAATTTTTTTTTTTTCATTTTAAAACAGGAACAAGCTTCCTTCTCTCCAGCCCAACTGCCCTTAATAACTTTAGCACTTGTCTGCCTTTTTGTGTGTTCGTGCTGCATAGCAAAGATTTGTATTTTAGTTGACCCCAAGAAATGCTGTATGTTTTTGGGKTTTTTTTATTTTTATTTTAACTAATGCACTGCTACATGCTTTGTTTTTTTATGTACCTTATGAAAGATTTGTCTTTTTTTAGCCTGGGAGAATGTAACAGTTCTCAGAAGTTGACAGACACACTGATGCCATGAAATTGTCAGTCCCAAAGCTTTTCAAAGCTCTGTGTTGGGGGAGCTGAGATATTTTTCAGCAAAAATAGATTAAATAGAGACATTATGGGCTGGTAGCCCAACTCTCCTTTTCTTGGTCCATTGTTTAAATAACACTTTGATTTCCAGACTCTGCCTGAAATTTTGTAAATAAATTCTACATATTTTGCAAATACTGCRTTCTTCTAAAATTCTGATTTTGATTTGAAGAGCATAAATCTATTAAATCCTAAATTATGTCATTCTTGCACAGTAATGAAGCCTTTMGTGGTGCTGAGGAGTTGTGAAGTACAGATCCAACCATCCAGCCTTTATTTTTGAGGCTACATTGAGCCTTTGTTTTTGAGGCTAATGACAGAGATATTTTTGAGGATGGGTGTGTGTAATGACAGGGATATTTTTGAGGATATATCTGTATAACGAGAGCTGGGCTGCCAACTCTCACACTGAGGAGCTCTGTGTCACTCAGGCACGGTCAGGTTTGGAAACAGTTCCTTTCTTGAGAGAAAGAATTGCATTTAATTACCAGAGTCAGAAAAGGAGAAAGCCTTTCATTCCAATTCTAGTTATTTGTGAGGAGTAAAAGCAGATGTGAAGAAAAGAAGAAATTTGTGGATCATTCAGTATTTTCAGTATTGCCCATTGTAGTGGTTTGAGTTTGTTAATTTGAGATTTTGTTAATTTTGAGATTTTTTTGGCTAATTTTATCAAGAAGTGTGGTGGGTTTAGTGTTGATTAATTATCAGTGTACTTACTGTTTGTTGTGAGGTAGGATTAGGAGAAAGATCAAGTAGGTTTACAATTTTAAAAGGGTACAAAGAAAAAGTTAATAATAATTAAAGAGTAATATGAATTACAATAAAACTTTTAGAATATTTTTCTGTTTTATAACTATTTATTTTTATTGACAATGTAAAGAAATAAAATTTTTTAGAAAACTTTTTAACTAGAACTTYGTGAACCTTATGGGTTCTGTCCCTAAGTAAACTAAAGGGAGGCTATTCTAGAAGTAGTAAGCTAACTAAAATCTTAAATCAAGGCCTGAGATACATGGATCAGGGCATCCTCAGGAAAAGCAGTGACCATTTAGGTATTTTTTGARTCTTCAGGCAGGCTGGTGAAGGCATGTTGGCTTCTAGTGAGCRCAGACATACCTTCAAACAGCTGCTGCATGTTCTGCCTCTCTTTTCYCTTCCAGTTGAGGGTATCTGAAGCTGCTTTATCCACAGTGATAGAATTAGGGTGTAAATCTGGAGGTAAACATTCTTTATTAGCTCTGCTTATTATTCTTTATCTAGAATGTGATGAAATTACAGACAAGCCRACCTTGAATAGGATTGGATTTTTCCCCTCTCGTTGTGCTCATTCCAAGTATATCTTGGAGTGGATTTAAGCAGGTTRATGAAACTGGTTGAGCTCAGGCAGTTGGTCTACAAATTATCCAAAGGCAGAGCACCTTCTCCAGGCTGCAGCTCATTATGTGCAGAGCCTCCTCAGAGGCCATGGAGTTCACAGTCCCCACATCCAAGAGCATAATTCAGGCTATCTTTGCTTTAGAACAGATGTTGGCAAAGAAAATTGAGGTGTGGGAGGCCCAGCAATGTCTTAAATCAGTGTCCCTTKCAGGGGGATGAGGACATGGCACATCTAAGGAACATTCTTTAGCTAARCATGGTAGTTATCAGGTAAAGGCATTTAAAAAGCAGCTTGGAGTTGGTTTTGGTCTGAGAGAGGTCCTGGAGTGCTCCTGGTCTTTTTTCCTTTTACCTCCCAGGGACAAGACAGAATAAACCAGACCTAAGCTGATGCATGTGCTCTTCTATTGTCAGAAGACTTTTATTTTGTCAAAATAAAACTCTTTCTTGTGTTAGAAATTAGAAGCAAGCTACATTGGCAAAAAAAAAAGGCTGTTTCAGGTGGATACTTTGGTGGATTTTCATCTCTGGCAGCCAAAATCTTTTGTCAGCTTCAGGTGAAACCATTTTTTTCCTTGATCTTTTAATCTGCTTCATTTTTAGCAGCAGTTGGGCCACACCACGGTGCCACGTTGTGTTGCAGTGATGATGGTGTGTGTGCCTGCGATTGTTTTGGACTGAGTTTTTTGGGTGTCAGCAGCTGGGATTTGTGGTGTCTCCCTGCCACACAGGGCCGTGGAAGAAGCTTTTGTGCTCTCTCTGGAAGGCAGGAACTCTTTCTCAGCATTACATGAGGTTATTTAAGCAACTTGGAGAACTTCTCACCCTTGTTGTATGACCTCTGTTCTTTTTTCAGCATGAAGTACATTTTATGTGTAAAATAGACAAATTCTTGTAGTTAACATCCCTGTCTCAAATTTGGCTTTCCCAATTACTACATAACAGCAATGGACCAGCAGCACAAGTTATAGGCATTTGCAGTGATTCTAGGGGAGAAAAATATTAAATAGCTGTAAGAAGTATTGCTGCTGTTTTCCTCTTCACCTGCAGGAAGGAGAATTGTACAGTTGGTCATTTCCTGCCTTTTGGCTTTGCAGTGGTGGGGAAGCTGCCCAGTGGTGGTGTCTGAACCAGGGGCAGGCTCAGGGGGTTGGAGGGAATGTTTAAGCAAGATTTCATGATCTCTGCAGGCACTTGTTCTCAGGAAAAAACAGAGATTGCTCACCACTGCAAAAAATTGCCTGGCAGCAAGTTGATCTGGAGGTGTTGCTCCAGATTACTTCTTTGCAGAACTCACTTTTGTAAATGAAACTTGGTTTGGGGTGGTTTTTTTTAATTACTGTTAAATGAGGAATATTTTGAGATCATCAAGTATCAGCAGCTCTTCACTGAAAAAGACCTTTTTATGATAGGTCTAAAGTTATAAGATAAGTTTAAAGCTATGAAAAATCTATTTAATAAATTATTATTAAATATGTATATGAATAATTGTATGAGGAAATTAAATCTGCACAATAGTTGAACTGTTCCGTATGTGTTTTCAACGTAACATCAACRTAACATAATTGGAAAATAAGATTGATTAACTCTGTGTTGAGGATAGCTAAGTTATAAAATTAACAATTCAAAGTAACTTTTTTTTTTTTAAGAAAAATACTTCACCTAATGCTCTTAGAAGTAAATGTAAGTGGTTTGTATCTGCAYGTGTGTGAAGTGCATCTGGGTGCTTGTCAGCTCTAGTTTGTACTTATGCTATCTCAGAACCTTTCAGTACAGTGTTCTGTTTTCATTTTGTCCCATTTGTCAGAAATCTTTCATTTGAAAGCTTGCCTGCTTTCTTGCTGGGTAGATGTAATGGAACTCTGACTAAAGTAATTTTTTTTATTGAGGCAGCTGTTATAAATCTGTAAACTTAATGAAAACTGTAAATACTAAATCAAAATTTTCATCTTTGTGTAGCTTTCCTACCCAGAAAACCTAATTTTTACTACCACAGTAATGAGTTTATTGTATGCAAGTGTATTTTTTAAACAAGCTGTGATAAATCTGAAAATATAACTCTSTTCATAATCGTTCCCATGAATAGTCATTACCAGGCTTTTGCAGTTCATTTGTAAAAGCAAAAGAAATACAAAACACACCTTTGAGCAAGTTATTTTATCTTTTGCTGAGCTGCTGAAACACATAGATACAGTTGTTCTATTTCTGCAACTTTATTAAGTTATAAAGTTTATAAAAGTTTTCATAACTTCCAYTGCCTGGTGCCTCCGAAAGTGTAGTGACCAACCCCAGGAAGGGACAGAAGCAATTATCTGAAATCTCTTTTTTTTTCCATAATTATGGATGCTAATTTATGCAAAACAAAGTAGCGCGTGTTGTTAGTAAAGTTATGTATAGATTAATTAATTAATAGTTTATAACTATAATAATTATTAGCTGTATTATTTATTTATTTATTTATTATATTGTTATTATATAATGATGATTATTATATTTATATCAATTATAATAATATATATTATATAATAATTATTAAAACAATAATATTAATTCATTATTTATTTTCATTAAAGTATTATTAATATATTAATCTTTATATATTAATAAATATTAAAAATAAATGTAAAAAATTAATATTCATATAAAATATATTCTAAATAAAATTAATACATATGGAATTTATTATTAAATTATCATAACAGATGGTTGTAATTAATATTAAAATTCCTAATCATTGGTTGTTATAAATTAATGTTAATGTTATGCATAGTAGATAAGTGTACCACTAAACCCAGAATGGATGTGCTAAAAGTTTCCTTGTCTCCTCTCGGAGTTTGTAGCGTGTGTGCCCACACAAAGCCATGAATGTCACCTGGGTGTTTATGGTCACCATAAGCCCTGCCTGTGTGSAGTGTTTGGTGCGTGTCCCGCCCTTCCATGCAGGTTCTTCTTCTGAAGGTTTCAAATTTGCATTTTGACAGTCTCCACACGCAGCACAGAGCTACTGGCTAGCTCTGTGTGGGTTTAACCCTTGAGGCATGTCACAGTTCTTCCTCAGGAGTCTTTGCTGCAGGAAAACARYGTTTTCAGCCAAGCCTTGTTCTCTKTTAAGCAGAGATTCTGTGCCCTCCAGCTTAGAGGGATGGGTGTGAGAAAGCTGGGGCAGAAAACTTCATTGCCCTTTATTTTCCCAGTAGKTGTAGAAGCCCATTCCATGAGTTCTGAATTCAGCACGTGTTGTTCACTTTTTCGGCAGCGCAGCAAAGGCAGAAAGTACATTAGAAACTTTTTTAAAAATCCAGAATTSAACATTCCCCCCTTCCTTTCCTGTGTTTGTGTCCATGAGATATCCATCATGAGTAGATGGCTAGCTAGAGTAGTTAGCAGAAGAGAAAATCCAAACCATCCTGTGGCCGTGGCTTTCAGCTGGTGTCTGTAGGCTGTTGTGGTCTATTGGAGGCTTCTGAAAGATTTACAGCAGCTAAAAAAGTTCTTGTTTTAAAATAGGCTTAAATTTGCTATGGGAAAAGGCTTACATAAGCTTAAATATGCAGGGAACTTGCCCACTGTCACAAATGGAGTAGTTTAGGAGATCAGCCTCTAAAGAAATATTACAAAAGAAGAATATGGGTGCTACTCAATGGGAATGGGAACWCGCAAGATGAAGCAGAGCATCAAATGTGGTATTTCCATCTGCATTCTTTCTTTTACTTCTATAATTCATTTTTCCAGTAATAATTAAATGGGGGTTTTTTTTCCTGCTCAGTATTAGTAGGAGCCAGTCCTTCAGAAGAGTTCTTTTAATCTATTAATCTTTTACAGATTTTGCAGCTGCCCATTAYACTGGGATAACTGTGTTATCTGGCTGGAGGGGGGTGTGGATAAAAACCTGAACTGCTATTTCTCCTGCAGATAGCTGACATTTTTTTTGCTCTCTACCTGTAGGAACTTCCAGCCCCTTTGCTTGATGATTCCTACAGGAAGGAATTGGGAGATGAAGCAGCAGCTGTGAAGGCTGAGGATTTTCAGGATTCTATGAAAATAGCCTGGCGCTACCAAAATTTACCAAAAATGGAGGTAATGCCTATTTCCTGCTTCTTTCCTCTTGCACTCAAAATGAATTTGAAAAGCAAATGCTTTTCAGTAGAACCTAGACAACAGAACTACTAATGGGCAGTGTTACAGGATTGCCTCTTGAGGAAAAACTATCATACACCACTGAATATTTTAATTACTAAKGATGCAAAAAGAAAGGGAATTTGGGAGTTTGCAGGTACTCTAAAACTGGCTACAGACAGTAGTAATTTAAAAGCTAAAAAATTTAAGTTCCACGGGCTTTTTCAATGAGTATTATCAAATCGAGACAGCTTTTTGTGAAAGTTTGGATGATGTGCTTGCTTCCAAACTTGGCCCAGCTTTAGTTGCACACAAATGACTTAAGTAGGTTTAATCAAYAGGACTTAGTGGGTGTCTGCAGTGGAAGCGCTGTGTGGAAGCAAGCTGTTGACCTGCTTATCCATGTGCATAACAACTACAGCAAGCACTTGAGATTCTCTCAGCCTCACTGTCTCTGGGAGCTGAGCACTGGCCAGGGACAATGTAAGGAACAAGCTCAGTGGTCAGTCTTTCAGAGTTTACAGTTGTTGGTGTTTTGTGGATAATCAATCTCCCATGGCTGGTGGCTTTCTTATTTAATCCAGCRGCACAATCAGTCTTTAACAAAATTGCAGCATTTCTGGCTGTCCAGAATCAAATCCTGGTTTTGTCTGTACGTTTTAGTCTGCATTTATAAATTCTGGTTTAGATGTAGTCATACCTGCCTAGTAAGTTCAGTTGTATTCTTAAAAACATAATTGGAATGTGACAAAATGATCTTACAAGGCTTGGCATGTTTGGTTTTCTGTGAAATTGCACAGACATGGCTATACAGTTGTGTCAGAAAAGACTTATATATGGTGACATGCCAAATCAAACAGCCTCCAGGGTAATCATATAATCTCATCAATTTTATTATTGTGAAGCTTGCTGTGCCACTCTGAACCATCCCCAAAATAATTTGTCTGTTTTAAAATCTAGCAGAGTTCCTTGCACATTGATATGAAAACAATTGCATGTTGTTAACAAATTGTGTTCTGATGTTCTAACAAAATAGAAAAATTATTTTAAAAATTCAGTTGGGTGTCCACTCAACTTTAACTTCATAGCAGCAACCRCTTCTTCCACTAATGCAATATTTCTTGAAAATGAGTGATGTATGTACCCTTGATTACTGAAAATTGATCATGCAAGATAGAATAAGATTGTCAGTCTTTCTGGGGGAGTTTCCCTTTTTGTCGTTGCTTTTTGAATTGGACCTTGATCATTCTCAATAGTTGAGGCACAATATTCTTGTGTGTATGTTARATTTATGCAAAAATYAAAACWYACAAATAAAAGTATCAGTCTTAAACAATCTATACTTAAAATTCCTCAGGACATTTTAATTGGTGAAAATTTGGTTTAAATTTMTATTTTTCAATATTTTTTATTGCAGGTATTATAAAATTTTGGCTCTTTTCTATGTTAATTGGATTGGTGATTATACTCCATTGAGGAAAAATCTGATACTGCCTTGCTACCCATAACAATACATTTAGTTCAATAATTTAATGAACAACTTTGGTTGTGATTCCTCCTTTAAATGTTCCTTTGCTGGTAAAAACCAATGYTGAATAAAATTTCAAGGCATATTTTCCAAACTGATGGAACTAATATGCCAGTGCATTTTCAAAAACTGCTGTCAAATAGTTTCAACTGTGAAAGAGAAAAATTAGCTTTGCTTTTAGCTAGAGCTCTAAACATGATAGCAGAAACTTTTCTACCCATTATCTGGCTAAATACAGAGGAGGAATGCTGAGTAAAAGATGTCTTTGATGATTGATTTGTTTACTGTTTCTGAGTAATAATAGATTTTTTGATTGGTAGTTCAGATGTTCCCTTTGCATTTATTTGACCCCGTTTATTTAGACCAGCCAGGTACCTGGTTTTTGTTCTTAGGTCGGTATTTGTATTAGTGCTCTTCACAGCGGTCTCAGTTTCTCTCTACATGTTGCACATACCTTGCATCAGAAAAAAAGTAGATTTATAAGAAATCTGTTGGAGTGAAAGACCTTGTTATGCTTGATGTGCCTTTACCAGTTTGTTAGTGATATCTGTATCAGAGGTGAATTAATTTCAACTTTTGAGTGTATGGAGAGCCTGTTTTGCAATGCAAGACAGTGCGGTTTTGTCGCTCTTTTTTTTTTTTTTGAATGAACTGCTTATGTTCTTGGGGCAATATATAAACTGTCACAGCATGAAATCAATTTTCTGCCTTGGTTCATCCTAAATCTGAGATTTCTAGCACATTAGGATTGCAATTAGAAACATTAACAGCAGACGGTAGGGTAAAGGCGCGCTCTGCTCGCTGACARTTTAGAGTATTTCTCCTTGTGCAAACCAGGAATCCAGGAAAGAGCTGGGCTGAGCCTCCAGCCTGCTAAGGAATGTAGTGATGCCTTCTTGAGGAGCTGGAACAGAAGCTAGAAGGAGTTCAGAGGAATAAAGTAGATRTTTATGGAAGTGCCTTCAAAGGCCGCACCCTGGCAGTGCCCAGGTGGCTCCAAGATGGAAGCAAAAGAGGGCTTGGTCACAAGACCTCACATTTTTATAAGTTTTAATCCATTTGCCTATTGGAGTTAATTGTCCAATTAATGGCTTCAAATGATGAAGTCTCATCCTGCTGGCTTGCTTGYCTGCCCTCYCCTTCTCACATTGTTTAAGCTTTGGGCCTGAAGTTCGAAGAGATTGTCCTTGAGTCTCCAGCTGGAATGGGATCGTTTTGTCTTCACCATCCTGTGACGAGATCCTARTARCACTTAATATAAACTATAAAATAACTTAATACAAAGCTAGAAGCTGCACACCAAACCAGAAGAGAAAAACTTGAAGCCCAAGGTGTCGGTGTCAGAGAGGCCTGGCGAGTGCGGCTGGGCGCCGCCGCGCGCGGCCGCTCTGCCCCGTTCCATTATTCACGCTTCCTTGGGTCAGGTAGGCTTCCCAGCAGCTCCCTGCTAAGCCTGGGAATGCAGGACACTGAGCCCTATTCAGGGCCCTCTGCCGTGGACCCAGCTTTTATTGCTTTTATGGGGTTTTATTAGCGCCAAATCCCAGGCTCCACCCAGTTTGCAGGCGCTGTGCTCATTCTTTGGAAGCGGGAGAGGTTATCACCTACCTTAATCCCTGCGGCGGGGTGGATTAAGGACACCAATGTGCCTCAGGATTCTCAAAGAGGATCCTGGAAACTTCTTGTTTCTTCTTTTTTGCTGTCTTTACTAAACTCTATTGGGCCTCAGGAAGGATTTGCATCTGAAATGGGCGACCTGGAGCTTTTCTCAATGAAGACATCAGATCAAAGTTCAGTTAGTCAAGGCCTTTCTAAAACATTAAGGGGGCTTGGAAGTACACAATAAAAAGATGAGCTCTGGCAGAGATTGCAGTAAAAACATTCTGATCTGTAATCCGGATAAAGAATAGATTATAGGCCAAAGAACAGCCCCTGTTTAAATTGCTTTCAGAATCCTTGTTTTGAATAAAGTTACATTTTACAAAAGAAACATTTAAATTTTGATGGAATGTTATGTTTTATTGAACTGCCTACTTTAAAAATCATATACCAAGAAAAAAATTGGTACATTGATTTAGAGAATGTGCTTTTCTATATATATATATTTTAGTAAAACTGGTTGCCTTGAATGACAAGATATTCATAAGCAATTCCATAGKTTTTTAATTTTTTTT